>VWZS01008822.1:0-566261 GCA_013397075.1 Rhabdornis inornatus | reverse complement strand
TTTTTTTTTTTTTTTTTAAATATGAGGCAGCTACGATATCCTGAAACATCTGGTGTTACAACCTTCAAAAAAGGTGTTCTTTCCAGTTCACTTAATGAGTGAAATGGTTTTAGTCTTTGGCAAACTTTGTTTGATTTCTGTGAAATTAGAATAAACATGTACCCAAAAATCTGTCACCAAATCCTATTCATATATGGATATAGACGAATGTTGGTTGGGATGCTGAAAGTTTTGGGCTGCTTCCAAATTAGCCTCTCTTGACCTAAGAGGGATAATGTTCTTGTTACAGTATGTTATAGTGTACATACCAGCTCAGGTCTTGGTACAGCTTGAAAGGATCTCTGTTAATTCTTTGTCTTCTGTTGTGTATTTGCCTTGTATATTCCTCTTTGATTTGTGTTGTGTGTTTAATCTGGTCTATTTCACTCTACTGTCAAACCATGTAGTGAGTGTTGACTATAAAAAGCAATGGTAGTAAACTGTAAGACTCATATTCTTGGAATGAATTTGATGACCAATTATGCTATTTTTGCCGCTGATATTCTGAGGGAAATGAGAGACATTCAAATGCAGTTCTGGGCATTGTCAGTCTTTTCAGTGTTGTTTCAGAGTTAAGGTTGAAAGAGGACTCCAGAATTTTGAATAGGATTTTCAATCAGATGCCTAAGTTCAGTGTATAAGGAAAACACTATAAACTATAATTGAAGAATTAATTTAAAAATTCTGCTAACTACTTTGTATACATTACTGGATATTTCAGTGGGAGAGCTGGATGAAATGTTAAAGATCTTGATTAATGTTAGATATCTAATTTTGGTCCCTGCATTTCAAGAGGGATGTTGAGAAACTGGAGAGCACCAAGAAGGATAGAAGGCCATTGCTTGGAGCAAACGAGCTGGCAGGAGAAGCTGACAGAGCTAGGCTTGCTCACTCTGACGAAGAAGGAGCTACTGAGTAACCTCAGGGTGTCCCATAACTACTTGAGGGTAGTCCCAGAAAAGGATAGAGGTGAATTTTTTTACTGTTGCCCGATTGACCACAAATTCTGTTATGGTGTGTTTGGGTCAGAAGTGAGGAAGAACACTATCAGGAGGCCAGTACAGGCCCAGAGCAGACTGCCCAAATGTGAGGCTGAATTTTCCATCCCTGTAGATCTTGAGGACTCAGCAGGACCCAGCCATGCCTGACCATTTCCAGTGCTGATGAGAGTCCTGCTCTGAGCAGAAGATTGGACTGCATGACTTCCAGAAGTGTCTCTCAGCCACTCCAAAACTTAAACTGATGAGTTTTTTGTTCATGCTTTAGCCCTTTTCTTTTATTACCTCATTCTAAAATGACTGTGGCTCATGAATGTGTTTGATAAAAGCAAGCGACATTCTCAAAAAGCATACCTACAAACATTAAGGCATTTACAAATGATATTCACAAAACTCTACTCTTGTTTCTGAGAGAAAATCATAATAAAAAATTTACTCTCTACTGATTGTATTTGAAAATCATCTTAGTTTTCCTGCTTGATGAAAACAGAGCTGATAAAGAAATACTTAGGTTTTTTCCATAGTACTTAATATCCTGCTTTCTACTCAAAAATGAGAAAAAGTATTTTTTTCAACTCAGACAATGTCGATGATAAATAAAATATTAAGCAGACCTATGGAAGCAATATAAAAAATTGTTCCTCTTATTTCTGTGAATAGCATTCACAACACTGTGATTTAGTTATTGGGTTTTTTTCACACCCATTTTATGACTTGTGAGTAATTTTGGTATCTTTCCTGCTTTTTAGCTGTTGCCGTAAGTTAGTTGTCATATTCCACTTATCTTTAATTGAAATAGTCAGGGTCTTCCTCATCATCCAGCTGATTTTTCTTTCTAATCTGCTTTTCTGTGGATGAAGTCAATCATTTCTGCCTTGTTTAGTAACTTCAGTTCCAGGCTGATAATTCTCCTTTATCGTTAATATTTTCAGCATACTTTTTTTCATGAGGCTTCTAGTCTTTTGTGTTCAGGTGGTATCAAAAGTACTGCAAATGTTTTACTGCTGTAATTTGAAAATGCAGGGGAGTTAAGAGCCCCTATCTCTTTCATTGTGAGGTGTGGTACTCAACTTTGCTGTGGTTACACCAGACTACTCAACTTTAAGCCCTTTATCTCTTCTGTGGTGAAGTCTGGCATAATACAAAGTTAAAAATAAAATCAACCAACCAACCAAAAACAAACAAATAAAAAAGAGTGTTAGGGCTAAATGTTGAGCTATTCCTAAAAATAGCTATACTATGTAATCTCTCTCATCTCTTGTATTTTCTATAATTTGTGGTCCAAACGTGATATTTGTTAGTACCAGAATGGATATTGTTTTGTGCTCTCTTTGTGATCTTGCTTATTACATGCTTTTGCTGTGCTGTCAAAATGAGGTATTGCAAAGGGAGAAAACAATGCCTGGAGCTGAACATTGTTTCATAGGCGAAAAATAAAGGTGGGAATGAAGATGATGTTCACATTATGTGTGTGGATAGCAGTGTGTGGAGTGTCATGTTGAAAATGTAAATGCTAAAGATTAAGCTCAATGTTTATTACTTTTTATTAAAGATATTTACATTCCATATTAATTGCAGATTTATTGCAGGTAAAAAGACATCTATGGAAATGATGGGCATTGTGGGGTGTTCTGTTCATTTCTGACAAAATAATTTTGGTGGAAAGCACAGATCCTTTCCCAATTAAAAAGCCAGTTCAAAAAGCAAAGCTGTCTCAAGCTACCCTTTTCTGTTTTCATAATAAAGAATGTCCTTTACTTGGGATTATATTCTAAATGTGGTAGAACTCTTTCAGTTCAGAGCAGGGTTAGTTGATTTTTTTGTCATATTCAGGATAAAGCTATAGTTGCATTTGAGTGTATGTAAGAAAATTCTGATGGCCTAAGGATAAATCTATTTATGCTGCTACTTATATTAGAGAGTGTGTCTGTAGTGTACATTTACTGTTCACCTTATGTGTTTCTTAGCAAGTGCTCTTTGTTATCTTTCTCAGAGAAAGGATCATCCAAAATTGCAGGTTCTATAAACAATTCTTCTCAGCAGTCAGTCTGAGACTTAAGCAGACAAAAGATGAATGGATATTGCTTTTCAAATTAGCGCTGCTGTGTAATTAATTGTGCTTAATTAGCAAATCTTTCTTAAAGTATCCACAGTGCAGTGATGTAATTTATTTTCTCAGATAACTGATCACGAAGTATGGAAAGCTGCTTTTAAGGAACTCCAAGTAATTGCATGTTTCACTGGAAGTGCTTTGATTGAAACAGTGGTGATATATCTGATGACCCTCAATCTGTCTTGGGCCCATCCAATCCTTCCAGCTGGCTTACTGTTGCTTTAAGATATGAAATAGATGTTTGGGCAGTGTGCTCCCTGATAAATTAATGTTGTTCCCTGTGTGACTCAGCTAGATCAGTTCAGAAGTGCATCCCCTGGGAGGGCATCCCTCCTTTGCTGCCTGTGCAGGGAGTGGTATGTAGAACTAGGAACAGCATTTACTGAGATGGGGAAATATCCGAAATCTGACCTGTAGCTGGTGAGGTTCACCCAGCCTGGATCAAATAAGGTATTCCTTCCACAGAGAGGCCAATATAACCTTGCGATAATATTTTTATATTTTATATAATTTTATATTGTGACAGCATTTAGGTGTGATAGGTGATACTAGTGATAGGCACACTGTGATATTATGTAATAAAGTTCTCAATTTCCTTTTGAACTAGGTGATATGAGTGGCCTACAAGTGCCCTCACATGTTTGACTTCTTTTAGAATTTGAATTTTCCACACACCACTGGGCAATAGAGAATTTCAGATCTTAGAGAGATGAATGTAATTCTCACTATGATGAATGTTGGTATTTCTGAAACTGAAAAACAAGTATACAAGCAGAGATGCCATGCATCTTGAACCAACACAAGTTATTTTTCGTTGTCCTTGTCACTTCGGTTTAGAATATGCAGTTCAAGAACGATCTGTTACTGGGGAATTACATTTTAGGTTTTAAATGGACATTGTGACATTGTGGGCAGCATTGGTATTAAAATCAACTACCTTGTCAAATAAGGGAGGATTGGTATTGTTGCTGTTTGTGTTATTTTGGAGTTTGAATTTTTTTTTTTTAAGATAAATGTCTCTACACATTTATCTGGGCAGCAAATTAAGAAAGCGCTTACAGCTTTAGAAGGAAAACCCAGTTTACAAGTCAACGTGTAAATAATTGTGGTGTCCAAAGCCAGGGATTTCACAAGTTTTATAGCAATGGTTATTGTATATCTTTGTTTTGTTTTACAGTAAAGCATGCTGCTACTTCCTTAACCTTATTATTTTCTATTTCTCAGTCTGTATTTCAAAAAGAAGCAGCATGTTTTCTCCCTGAAATGAAGAATTAAAATAGATTTCTTGTATGAAACACCTGCACATAGGAAGTGAAACAGAACTTTTTAGCTCTCACTGTTTTATGGCAAGATTTCTGTTCCCTTTCCTTCCTGTAAACAACAGGAGTCACTTAGAGAGTGGGAAATAAGCTATTTACAGGATATTTTCTGTATGAAAGGAAGGAAAAGGCCTTTACAGAGATCAGTCTATTGTGTTGGGAATATGGAAAGTATATGGAGTTAAATTGAGTTTAGTACTTGGAGAGGAAATGCGTGGCAAAATACATGTAATCACTTCAGTCTTGACCCTGTGAAGTGCTAGATGTCCCTGTTAGTTGCTGAAATCAAAGCAAGAGCTAGGACATGGAGTGCTGTGGTTTGATCCCAAATCCTATGTGTAACTTGTGATCATTTTAAGAACTAGATCAGAGAGAGACTAAGAGCTTATGCATTTTGGTTTTTATTTATAAACAAGCAGTAATTTTGATACTTGAACTCTTAGATAAATGTTCAAGTCACTTTTGCACATCTGCTTTTCATCTGTCTCTTAGAAATAGGGTTGTCTTTGCTAGACAAGTGGCATAATTGGATTTTTTTGTGGAAGTAGTGGTTTTTTGATGTACTTGTAGAGTATATATTTTCAAAGTTCTGCTTCACATGTGAAATACATTAATACAATTCTGGTGTGAGCCAGGCAGTCTTACTCTTGCCTCTGTTATAAAATTAATTTCTATTTGATTTTCATTTACATTCTGTAGCACCACAGAAGACTTTATCACCAGTGAGGATTGTGGATGAGGTATTTAACTTTAAACTCTACCTAAGCATTATGGAATAATATAGCTTTCTTAAAACCTTGGGTGTATAAGATGATAGGAGTGACAATAGCTTTGCCAATAAAATCAAGCAGGTAGAGAAAAATCTTGTCATTAGTTGTATCACTTTTATCTGCAGTTCTTGTACTTAAGTCATACTTGAAAATGGAAATTTATTGTAGTAGTTTTTGTCATTTCTTTTGCTCCATATATTAAGTTCAAGACTCCTAGTACTTGAATATCATGAAAAGGCAGTTGCAAGTGTGGGAAAGAAAAAAGAATCTTGTTTGCTTAACAGATATTGAACTCTATTTTTTTAGAAGGGGTACTTAAATACAAAATGCTTTAATAGTGCTAATAGCTGTTAAAGAAATTATGTTTTTTCCTTGTATGATGGTTTCAGTTCCTCACACAGAAATTGTAATGTCTGGGTATTTCAGCCTAAGTTGGCAAATAAGGCTGGAGTATGTGCGTGTGTGTGTAAAAGGCAACTGAGAGTGGTGTATCTTCTGGCATGTCTTGGTGAAAGGAGAATGTGCCCTGTCTTAATCCCAGCAGAAGAAAAAGAATGATTGCTTTGCTGCCTGTATTTGGGTTTGTGTTCTTCTGGGTTGGAACTGTCAGTCTGCTCGTTTGCTTTCTCTCTATAGTTTTCTAATTCTTTGTTCAGGGCAGGGTATCGCCAGAAGGGCTACTGCAGTCATGAATGAGACTTGGTTTTGGTGTAGAGGAAAGTGTAAAGTTTCTTCTTTAAAGTTTGAAGTGTTGAAGACACAAATGTCAGTAGTATCCCACAATCTTAGAACAAATGACTGGACAAGCTGTTAGCTAGCCTTTGTGGTCCTTTGTGGAATTTATTTTCTTCCTTGGATTTCCCATCAAAAATACTGCTCCTATGCTATGAATTGAGTGTGTCCAGGGCACATTGGACTTACTGGGTAGATTGACTGTGTCAGGTTGATATTCTGGACATACTGAACTTGGCTGTGGAGCTTATCTTGGCAGTGACCGTCTGTATTGTGTTTGGGGGCACTAAGGAGCTGCTTGGAACTAGGCTTTCCTGATGAGGATGCTGCCTCTTTGCCTGTTCTTTCTGGAATCAGTTTCTTCTAAATAGACAAAACTTTTTGAGTAGAGAAGGAAAACTTGCCCAGGGAAAATGAGAGATCTTGTACTGATACTGTTTTATCTTTCTGTTTCTTCTACAACAACAAAAAAGGAATAGAAAATATTAAAATATTGGGACATAAATAATATGATATATTCATGCAGAAAAATACTTTTTTTGTAGTTGAAAATGAGGTACAGTATATGGCAGGCCACAGTTATGAATGTCTGACTTTTTGCCAAACAGGGCTCCTAACAAGGATTGACTTTCCTATGCAGGAATTATTTCTAGCTGCATTTCAGGTATCTTTTGATGTGAACTCTTTTTTGCCTTGTCTTAGGCCAGCTTGACTTCCCCGGTGTCCATTCCTGCAGAAACAAGGTACTGGTCAGCAATTCCAGTGGACATTCAGATAAAGGTTAAGAAACCAACAAATGAAATCCATTATTGCATCCCAGAGAATAAAGCAACCCAGATATGACTCCATGAGTAGTAAAAGATGAGATGTCCAGGACAAACAGATCTGTGATTATCACCTAATGCATAGCAGTTTTATGATGTCCAAATCTACAAATAAGTTTTGAAGTACACGAAAGAAAAGAGGCATCATTATTTCTGATTTGTAATTTGTTACTTTATGTGAGTGTAAAGGAACATACATTACTTGAAATTTTGAGGTTTTTTGGTTTCATTTTTTTCCATTTGTATACCTTTATAAATGTAGGGGCAAGATATTATAAAGAAAACTTTGGAATACTGGTGAAATAATAAATTATTTTTGGAATATATAACGTTATTTTTCTTCTCAATTCTTAAATTATTTTCCTGATTCAATGTTCTGTATAAGAACTTTGGATTAAAGAAGAAAATTAGTATGCGGACAAGGCCTAGTGTTTTCCCATTTGGCAGCCTCACAAAAGAGCAACATAATCCTCTAAATCCTACTTTACTCTCAGGATCAATTGATTCCACTTTCTGCTCCCATAAATTTAAAAATTGTCTTTGAGACAGATATTTTGAAGCTTGCTTTTCCAATGATTTGAATATATGATTACATTTTTTTTTGTGAGAACGACAATGCTAATAATTATATACTCATAACCTTATTTATAGAAAACTGGAAGCAGTTTCTGTTGGAAAATGGACCAGATTCTATAGCCATTCTAAAAAAAGTGGTTTTCATTTTTGTAGTTGCTTTCTTCTCATGTTTTTACTTTTGACTTTCACTATTTACTATGGCTTTAGTTTCAGATTTTACTGGAGTAAGGTTTACGTGTGAAATTTGTCTTCATCAGATGAGAAATTTCTGTTTAATATCTTGGGGGTTTTTAATTGTGCCTTCTGTTGGCAAACAGATTAGTTACCTGATGATACCAGTCAGCACTACTACTGATAGAATTCAGGGCTTTTTTTAGCTCTCTCATGAAAACTGCACTGACCAAGGTGTTTGTTTAAGTTTTAGGTTGTAACTTAGGTTGCAACCCAACCGGGAGTTGGGTTTTTTTTCTTTACTAGTGTGAGCATACTAGTGAAAGTAGACTTAAGTGGTTGCCTAGTTTTGACTAGACCTAGAATGAGGATAGTAGTAAACTGTCCTGTGTTCCATCTGTGTAGGCTTTTTGTTTGTTTATATTCCTGATGTCTATAATACCTAGATATGCAGCTGACGCAGGATTTTGAGGCTTTGTGTTCTTTTCCATTGTATGCACTGTTCTGTAAAATACCTATTAGAATTATTTTTGTCCCTCTGGTGGTGATTTAGTACAGGAAATAACATCTGTTCCTGCTGCATGTGTGTTCTTTTTCCTTTATTTCAGTATGAATATAACATTGTGTATTTTCAAGCCAAATTTTACTGTCTGAGATCATGGTAAAACAAACTCCTTTTGAAACTTTGTTAGCTCAGATATAAAATAGCCAAATCATCTTGCTGATACTTGATAGTTTAGTGATTTTTCTCTCTCTAAGGTTGATCAGACAGACCTAGCTGAAATATTTTTATTTTACATATGCTTTTATTTACCTTCATTCATAAGCAAATATAAAACTGTCAGATGTAAATTTTGCAGCATTAGATACCTTCTTGGCTGTAAGTCATCCCACAGAATCTCAGAGGATGTTTCTAAACCTTTTGGATCAACTCGCTACTCTTTTCTCTCAAAACATTTTATGGAACTTCATGACTTTTTCTCATCCTTGTAATTGAAAATATTATTACACTACTTGCTTTTTACAACACGGTTCTAGGAGTAGCTGTGGACCTTTTATCATAACCTT
Source organism: Rhabdornis inornatus (assembly GCA_013397075.1). Classification (NCBI taxonomy): domain Eukaryota; kingdom Metazoa; phylum Chordata; class Aves; order Passeriformes; family Rhabdornithidae; genus Rhabdornis; species Rhabdornis inornatus. The sequence goes on along the minus strand of VWZS01008822.1, from coordinate 557,651 downwards.
TGAAGCAGAGCCATAATGAAACAGTCTGTTGGTTCAGCCCTACTGGCTCATGACCTTTTACCCCTAGCAACGCTTTTTTCCAGTTATTGCCAGGAACTTGCACAGATAAGACCTTTAAATTCTCTGTTGCAACACATACATATGAAACCATGCTGATTTTTAAAGCCAGTGAGGAGTTCTTGGTATTTTATTTGCATGTAGAAAATAGTAGATTTTCATTTTACGCTAGTGTTTATTTAAGTTTCTTTTTGTGTTTTTTTACTTATCCCTTAATATCATAAGGGGACATGTTCACCTAAACCCAAAACCAATAAATCTTTCTCATTTGACTTGCAGGTGTCTCCATTTTGTTGATATCAGAAAGAGAGTGACTGAAGTTGGCATCCTCTGTGAACTCTTCTATCCAAAGGTAAGCATAATTTCTAACTGGTGGTAAATATGTTTTTACTGTGTTTGTAGTACTACCCTACCTTTTAAATAAAAAGCTGTGCTGCTGTCTTTCTTGATGTTTGACGTCTCACAGACTGTATTTCCTTGGGATACCTAAAACACCCTAAAAAACCCTAAGATAATAATTTATGTGGCTTGGTGTACAAGTGAATGAAGAATCATAGAATGCTTTGTGTTGGAAGGGACCTTTAAGATAATTTCATTCCAACCTCCCTGTCATGGGCAGGACACTTTCCACTAGCTCTGTTCAACCTGGTCTTTCACAACTTCTCAGGATGACCTGTTCGGGTGTTTCAACACCCTCACAGTAAAGAATTTCTTCTTTATATTCAATCTAAACCTGCCTTCTTTCAGTTTGAAGCCATTCCCCTTGTCCTATCACTGCATGTCCTTGTACAAAGTCCCTCTCTGGCATTCTTGTAAACCCCTTTGCCTACTGTAAGGCTGCTATAAGGTGTCCCCAAGTGTCCCCTGTCTTCAGGCTGAACAAAACCAGTCTTCAGAGGAAGTTCAGCCTTTTTGCGAAATCTGTAACTTGGCAGATTGCTTCTCATTAATATTGAAGTGTAGGGTACAATCAATACAGCTGTTACTATACAGAAGGATTATTGTGTTCTGTAATGTATCAGATAAGCCAAACAAAAAATCATGGTTTTGGTGATTTGGAAATTCTTAGCTTGGTTCTCTTCTGGAGAAGAGCTACTATGACCAGAAATAGACACTAGCATTGTAGGATGAAAGAGTGTCCATTGTAAGTGCTAATTTAGCTGCTTGTAGACAATCCCTCCAGTCGCCAAGAGTCATGACATCTAGATACTTTCTGCACCAGAAATCAGCAGCTGCAGTTATCATTCAATGCCTCCTATCTCTACAAACTCCTTGATCTAGTTCAACTGGATTGGTTTTAGTTCTAGGGGTATGGCTCAGGCTTAGAAATACTTTGTGTTGGCTGAACACAATCTCTCATCTAAAGACATTCAGTGTAGTAGTTTTCTGTTTCTATCATATTTCTGACTCCAGTAAATCTTTTAACTTTCATTTACAACTACATATTTTTTCAAGGAGGAAAAAAATTCTGAAACAACAATTTAAAAAAATTTTATCTTAAATTTATTATGCATTCAGAGATTTGTATGAAGCAAGATAACTACTTTTTGTGAACATATTCAAAGAATCATAGATTTAGAAGAGTCTGAATAATTGATCCTCCTTGCCCTGTTTGCCATATGCTTTGATGCAGGAGAAAAGATTGAACTTTGTGTCCAGCCACCTGAGCCCCTCAGCCCTCTGTGTGCTACAGCAGTTAAACTAGGTGGATGCTCAAGAGCTATGTTGTTGTTTATCAGATTTTAAGTGGCTCTCTTTGCTTACATCAGGTTAATATTTTTTTCCCCCTTCTCATCTGAGACTCTGTTTTTTCAATAAATGGTCAGTTCTGTAGTACAAAATAAGTTCGCAAGACTTCCGTGTTACTGAGGCTGATGAAGCTCTGCTTTATTAATGGCAGAGTAGAACATATCTCTGAAAATCTTACCTACTACTTTTCATATAAACATTGTGTTTTGCTTTGGAAAGATTCACACTGAGAGACATTATTGTAGCATATTGTGTGCTGTCAATAATATCTTCATTTGAATAATGCTAATGTAGTAAAAGAGAACTTAACACTAGTATTTCTAGTCTAGAATTGTGTGCTAACCACTTCTAGTATTGCATTCACTTTATCTTTTGGCTGAAGGCATAGTGGATGTTTAAAGAAATCTGGAAGAAGCTGAAAAATATCATTTTTGTATTTTGCCCTCTTTCTGTGGTTTAGAGTAGTAGTAGGTGTAATATAATGCTGGAGAAAGAATGATGGTTACAGATGCCTAATCTTTAATAAGGTGCATTGCTCTTCTTTCATAATTTGAAAAGTATTTAACACAAGGAATATTGCTGTTTAATCTGGGTGAAAAAACTTGTGGTTTGCTCACCCCTGAACTAAATAGATTTTGGGGTTTTTTTATGGGTTGTTTTGTTTTTTGGGGTGTTTTTTGTTTGTTTGTTTGGGTTTTTTGTTTGGGTTTTGTTTCATATAATCCTGGCAAAACCTGTATGTCAAAATAATTCTTTTGATATAGTTTATAATTATGGTAGCAATGGTACTGATAAGCAGGTTTGATAATCCTGAATTTGAAATATTTGTAGACCATAAAAATTTATTTGCATTTTCTTATCATAAGTACAGGCATAAGAAGATAAAAAGGAAATTTTTTACTTGTAGAAAACTGATGGTGGTTTTATGTCCAAAGTTAAATAGTTAACCATTTACTGAAGAATGGTAACATTAAAAAGTAAGACATGTTTGAAGTTTGTCTTTAAGAGGTATTGTAAAATTGGTTACACAAAACTAAATGTTTGAAAAGTGTTTATAATTTCAGTTATTTTAAAAGGAATCTGAATTACTCACATGATGTTGTTCAGCTGTTGCAGTTGCACAGCTGCCTACATTACACTGTAGATGTGTTAAGGCAGAGGAGCAGATAATAAAATTGGAGGCTGTACATCCATGTAGAATATGTACATGTCAGATTCAAGTGAGAAACTTAGCACATTTGCCTAAGTCATCATCAGCTTCGTGGGTGATGCTTTCATTGGGAGGATGTGTCCAAATATATGCTGTATATATAGAATCAGTAAAGCTAAGTGCAGCATTTAGTCTTAGTTTTGCATCCAGTGGTATGTTTCCTTTTCATAATAAGAAATAAATTTAAAGCTAAACCCATCCCTCTTTCCCTCCAGTCACTGACAGGCTGAGCTACTAGCTACTGAGCCACTATTTCTTTAATAATTTTGATATTTACTTCATAGGGACACGTGTTCTTGGGACAACCAAACCGATCCTATAGTTTGGTATTTTGGAAGTATTTTTGTGATCCAGGAATGAACTGGCATCTAAAGGCTTATGAATTTATGTGAGTTAATGAAAACATAATCTATTGACAGTTGGTGTATGTTGATAGTTGTGATATATACATAGATAGAACAATGTGGTTTGGACATAAATGTACCATATATTCAGAAACTAATGCAGATAAAAAATGTGCAGCAGTAAATTTGATCTGATAATATATGTATGGCATGATATAAGTTTTTCACAGAAAACATGGTGTGCATTTGGTGCAAAGAAAATTGTTTTCAGAAGCTGAACTATATTGGACAAATCACTGAATTGCTGAAATGGAGAGGCACCTCTTGAGATCACACAGTCAACCATCCTTGCTTTCAGGTCAAGGCCAGTCAGATTTTAAACATCTTAAAGTGTGGTAACTCCATAACCTGTCTGAGCAACCGGTTCTGTTGTCTGACTCTCACAGTCAAAGGGTATTTTCCTATGTTTAGGTGGAGTTTTGTGTGTTTCCTGTCTTATTTCCCTTTATCCTAGCACTGAACGTCCATGAGGAGAGTCTGGCTCCCTTTCATGCCCCCAGTTAGGCATTGGTGAGATCCCCTCTGAGCTTTCTTTTCTTCAGGATGAGCAGCCCCAGGCCCCTCAGGCATTCCTCACGTGAAAGATGCTTCAATCCCTCAGTCATTTTAGTGGCACTTCTCTGGGTTTGCTCCTATAGTTCCATGTAATTCTTATACTGGGGGAATGCAGAACACAATACTCCAGATGTGATGAGGGACTGATGATGGAATTTTAGCTCTAACCAGTAAGTGAAAAATAACTAGCTAGGAATGCTGATAAGCACATACCGTTTTTGCCAATAGCAATGTAATATATTCAGTAATTCTGTATGGTGTTGGATGTCTCAAATACACCTTTACAATCTCCAAATTGTTATCCTTTATTTCCTCTGTAAGAAGAATTAAAATATACTTAGGTATAAATAAAATATCAAGCTGCATTTATCTTTGAAGTTATGTGTGCTTCAGCTTTGGAATGGCCCCTAGTCTTATTAGTTCTATCACCTACCACCTGCGTGGAAAGGTCATAGGGTAAGTGAACCAATGTTTTGCTTAAAAGTTAGTGGATGATGTACTACAAAATACTAGTAATGCTATGGGTTGTTTTTTTGTGTTCATAAAATCATACCAATCTGCAGAGTTGGTCTTCCCAGTCTGGTTCCCTTCTGACTGCCATAAATCTGGCAGGACTGATCAGTTCAGGGAGAGAGGGCTGTTTTGTTCCTAAAGGCAAAAAAAATACCTGTGTCATGTTGTGTCTCTCTGCCTCGTGCTACATGAATTCTGTGGATCTGAAAAGATTTATTAGTTTGTTTGGATCTTTCCATTTAGCTTAGTGGGGCTTGGAATGAAGTAGGACTCTCTCACCTCTTCAAATGCTATAGCACTCTAAATAATAAAGAGATAACAGTAAGAGGCACAAGCTGACTTCTGAAAGCTTTAGTGAGATCCTCCAAAATAGAAGTCAAGGTAAAATAACATGCATGTTAATAAAATGGAAGACCTTACTAACTTGTATTTTGGGTTAGCTGTGTTGGAGAGAGAATGGAGGAGAAAAGAGGGAGCATTGGCAGGTTGGGTAGGATAGTTGGGGTAAGAGCTGGAGAGTGTTGAGTCTTAGAAGGGAAAGAGACAGATAATTAAAAAAAAATGGGAGAGGCTAATATTAAACATTCTTTCAGTAACCCTCAGCAAAAGTAGTATTTATTTTCTCTTGGAGGAAGAGGCTGATGGTACTAACTAAACAGATGTAAGAAAAAACAACAAATGCCTAATAAACAAATAAAAATAATTGAAAGGAAGTTGTTGGGAGGGAGGAGGGAAAGGATGCACACAATACTGATTCCTAAATTAATGTAATCTAATTTATTTCAGTACAATGATTTGTGTATTACTGTTTTACACAGTGAAGTTTTACACAAAGTGGAGGATTACAGTAAGTTATCTTAATTGAAATCCTTTGTTTCTGGCTCATGCAGAAAAAGACTTCTGACAGAATATTTGAAATAATTAAGAAGTAATGCAAATACTTTTGAAGATAAACTGCAAAATGGGTTAAAAACGTATCCTATGAGCTTGTTTCTGGTTACTACTAGAGCTGTGCAGGAGGAGTGAGAAAGTTAGAAAAAAGAGTTACACATTTGTGAAGGAGAGACTTCTCAGAGAAAGCTGGAGAAACAGAACATGGAACAACATGGGAAAACGAGAAATGAAAAAAATTCAATAATTTGAAAATGGTTCAGGGAGAGCCAAAACCATTCTGGAATTAAAGCTGGTGAGGTGTGTGAAGGGCAACGAAAAACCTGTTGCAAGTACATAAGGAGTAGAAGGAGTGCTAGGGAAAATGTGAGCCCAGCGATAGTGCGGTAGGGGATTTGGTGGCAACAGACACAGAAAAGTTTGAAGTGTTCTACACAATTTTCACTTCAGTCTTCACTGGTAAGACTGGTCTTCTGGAATCCCAAACAGTGTGGAGCAACAAGGAAGACTTCCCCTCGGTGGAGAGTGATTAAATTAAGGGATATTTGAACAAATTGAGCATGAAGAAGTCCATGGGACTTGATAGAATGCACCTATGAATACTGCTCGAGCTGACTGATGTCAGTGTGAGGGCGCTCTTGATTTTCTTCAAAAGGTTGTGCAGTTTGGAGGGGTTCCTGAGGGCTGGAGAAAAGTCTATGTCCAAGGAGAGTCTGAGGAGGTATAGATAAATAAGCCTTGCTTGTCCCTGTCAAGGTAGAGCAAGTGATCCTGGAAAGTATTTCCAGATACATGAAGGACAAGAATATGACTTGGAGTAGTGAGCATGAATTGAAGCATGGAAAATCCTACTTAACCCACCTGATACCCTTCTATGATGAAATGGCTGGCTTGGTGGATGAGGGGAGATGGACAGTGAAATAGGCTGAAAGCAGGCTGAACTGCCAGGTGTAGGGGGTTGTGATCAGCAGCACTAGCTCCAGTGAGAGGCTGGTGGTGTACCCTGAGGACTGATATTGGGTTCAACACTGTTTACTGTCCTTGTTCAGTGAACCCGTTGCTGAGACTGAGCACACCCTCAGCAAGTTTACTGATGATACAAAACCAGGAGGTGTTTGATAGCCCTGGTTGTTGGGCTGCCATTCCAGAGGGACCTCAACAAGATGAAGAGTGGGCAGAGAAGGACATTCCTAATTCAAAAAAGGACGGTGGCAATTCCTGCAGCTGGAGAGAAACGACCCCAAGAACCAGCACGTACTGGAGGCCAGCCACCTGCAAACAGCAGTTCAGAAAAGGACCTGGAGATCTGGGAGGAGAGCAAGCAGAACACAAGCCAGCAAAGTGTCCTTGTGGCAGTACTGGTGGGGCCACACCTGGAATACTGTGTGCAGTTCTGGCTTTCCTGGTACGAGAGAGATAAGGACGTATTGGAGAGCATCCAGTGCAGGCCACAAAGGTTAAGGGATTGGAGCATTTTTCATACAGTGAGATGCTCAGTGAGCTGGAACTGTTTGACCTAGAGAAGGCTCAGGAGGATCTCATCAGTGTATGTATAAATTCTTGGAGGGCAGGTGAAAAGAGGTTGGAGCCAGGCTCTTTTCAGTGGTGCCCAGTGATAGGACCAGAGGCCATGAGCATAATTTGAAATACATGAAATTCCATCTGAACATAAGAAAAGGCTTTTACTAAGAGAGTGGCTGGGCTCTGGAACTGTTTTACAGGAGAGCTTGTGGATTTTCCATCCTTGAAGATGTTTAAAACCTGACTGGACATGGCCACGAGCAGCTAATCTATCTGACCCAATCTGAGCAGGGGGTTGGGGTAGAAAATCTCCAATGGTCCCTTCTGACCTCAAAGACTCTGTGTGATTCTGAGAACATAGGAAAAGGGAAGAAACTGATGAATATTTTGCAAGCAGAAAAAAAAGCTAGAACATACTGATAAATTCCATTAATTAAAAGATTAAGTCAAGATCACCTGGAGCTCTTAATCAAGTTGTAGGGAAAATGCTCAGGTTGTCCATTCCTTGGTTAGTGAGCTTAGGTAGCAGGGCAATAGACATCAGAATATTTTTCAGACTCAATTAATTAGAACGGAAAAAGATTTAATGAGGTTTTAGAAGCATTTTTCAGGGTCAAAATTGATTGTCTAAGGAATCTATGATAGCTTTGAATTTTGTGAAACCGGCTGTGCTGTATTGTTTTTTACCCTGTCTGTGCAAGGTGTAAGTTTTTATTTTCTGTTGATTTTAGTCTTAAAATATTGATAATATGATGCAGATGACCTCTTGTTATATTTGATCTTCTCTTGGGTAGCCTGTCACATCCACTCCTATCTAAAAAAACGCAGACAGCTTAAAATAATCTCTTGCAGGCTGACCTGGTCTGGTTATTAACCAGCACACTCTGAGCCCTGTCTGTTGGCAAAGTTGATGGGGGAGGAGAGGGCAAGAGGTGAGGAAGCATCTAGTTTCAAAAATAGAAACCCCACAAGTACTCTAATTATCTTTTATAGTCCTCTAAATAGCTATTCATTTGCGGTGAATATCATTCAAATACTTCATGGTTCTTAGCTGCTAGACTTTTTTTTTTCCAACTTTTTTTTAAATTTTGTTTTGCCATTTCACTTCTGTCATTTAGCCTAGTAACCTGATTTGCTGCCTTGTCAAATTCTTCCCTGTGGATGAAGTGTGTACTTTGTCTTGCGTGGCAGCCTATGAGGGGAGGGAAGGAGGAATACAAACTTTTCCCAGGTCCTCTGCTTCATCTAGTGTCTGCTTGTATACAGTTTTTCTGTTTTATCTTACTGCAAATAGGAGAAAGTGAAATGGATGGAAGGAAATCATACTTTAAAAATAAATAAAAAAGAAGAAAACTATTCCTGAAATTTCTTAAGATTTCTTTGGTCGTATTTAAGACATTAAATATGTGACATTAAGTGCTTTGGACAGCTTCAGAAAGGGCAGGGCTACATGCTGTCAGATGCTGAAGATCAAAGTCCACCACAGCCACGAAATTTTCCTCAAAAATATAAACTAAATTTGTAAACATTTTTGAAGTGGTTATTTCTAAAGGGGATGGGAACAGATATTTCCATTCCATGTACTGTTTGTTAAGCATATATGCTAACTCCTTAGAAGAAAAAAGAAGTTGAGACATTTTTGTATGTGACATCCTTCCTTTTGTCATTTGTCTCTTGGAGATTATAGAAAAGTGATCTTTGTTATTGTTAATGATGATTGCAGTTAATTATGTTTGGGTGACTGACAGATTAGATAGACTATTTCTACTTTGCCTTTCTTTATTTTTCAGTTGGCTCCAAATCATCATTCAGATATTTGATTTCTCTTGCGTAAGGATTGATGTTATTGCTGTATCATGTTTAGAAACCAGATACAAAGAATGTGACTTTGATTTTTGGCTCTATTTTCATCTTTCCCTAAAGTAGGATTATTTTTTTTTAAGAACGGGATGTTTAGAAATTTCATCCTACGCATTTTTGGAATTTAGAATACACCTGTAAATAGATTTCTTTGGGGGGTTTTTGCCTGTTTTGTTCTCTTTGGCAAACATTCTTTTTAGAATTTTGAGGGTTGGAGGGGGCTGCAGGTTTAATCCAAAACTATTTTATAAGGACAGATAAACTGAGGGCATAGTCCAGCCCTTTTACTTTATATATGCTATTTATTAGATAATACTTAGCAGTTGGTAGCTTTGTCTGGGCAGGATGAAGAGTGTGGATTATATGAATGCATTTCAGCTAACTTTGTCTCCAGGGCAGCCAGAACTTACAGTACTTTTAGGTAAACAGTGCTTTAGTAAGGTTGACTTAGATTCTCTCCTACTTTGCATTTGATGTATTTTGACTTAAAAAAAATGCTCCTAAACTAGAAATAAGCAATTGAAATATTTTGTTTTTCGCAAATGGGTTAGTGTTTGCAACCATGATAGATTTCAAGTTAATATAATATGGTATTACTGGATGAAGTAGGAAGGAGAATTGCTCTATCAGAGGATTATTACCACTAGGAGTTGTTGAGACTAACATTTTGTGTAGCTAAAGAGTTAAAATAAAGGGTATTTTTTAACTGATTTTTTTTTGCTGTGTTAGCAGAGTGTCTCTTTAAAGAAGTAATTGTGAAAATAGAAAAACTGACAAACTGCATACTGAAATTGTTGTAGTTGACAAGTGTGTTTAATTACGATTATTTTTGCCTCAAACTTCCATGTTTGTATTTCTGTAGCCCTTGTCTTTTTTTGTTATTAAGTTCACACAGGAAACTAAAATAGAGTTCTCCATTGTTTTAGATGTGTGTGTACTATGAGGTTGTGTGTGTGGCTTCTAGAACTGTGTACTAGAGCAATTATTTTATTCTTGGAAGCTTTGGGTTTCCTGGTCTCTCATCTCTTTTCTTTGTGAATATCAAGGTGAAGTGGATGATGTAGTATTATTAATGCTTCACTCCTCTGGTTGATTTGAAATTACTTTGGGGTTTGTTTTTTTCATCTGTTACTGTAGTGCTGGGTGAAAAAATCTCAACTCAGCTGGGTTGGGTTACTTATTTATTTATTTGTTTGTTTAGCTTTCTTTTGAAAAAGAAAAATCAGTTTTGAAGAAAAATGAGTTTCTCATACTAACCCCTTAGTGCTGGCCGTAAGAGCAGTGCATGAGTGATGAGGTGGACAAAAGAAGGTGGGGAAAACCACCTTCCAGCTCTGTGTATCAAATGTTAGCATACAGATTAGGTTTTCTAACTAACAGATTTAGTTTCTTTAATTACTCTTATTGACTTCTCAGTGTCAGCTTGGACTAGAATATATTTGCTGTCTCTTTTCAACCCTTGATAACCATGCTGATTTGCATGCAGACAGCAACCCCCATTTCTTAGATTCCGTTGAAACCACCTTGATGCTCTGTCCTTTTGACATGGTGTATTTCCTTGAAGTGATCAACCCAGAAACTGCCCAGCTATGTTGGGTATACTGCTCAGTGAAGATTTTACTAAAATCCTTTTGTACTCATCTTCTCTAGGTAGCAGGAGCAGAACTAAGCACAGTGTAAATACCTGATTATTATGTAGATAAAATAGATGTTTCTCTGTTTATGTTTAAATTACAGACTGTTGTCAAATTACCTTGTTTCATAGCACTGGAAAGACACAGGCTCTGGAAAAAGGCCTTAGTGGTATCCCATACCCTCTGTGAAGGCTATCTGTATGATGGATTGGGGGTGAGTGGTTGAGGTTTTTTAAGAACTTTTAGTTTGTGTCACCTTATTAAAAATGTCTTTACAAGAGCAGGGCAGAAGAGTCTGCATGTGTTCTGGGAATGAATCTTTGTAGTATATCATTCATACTTGCTTTATTCTGTAACATGGCACCTTCTTTATTCAATTGTTATGAAATCTGCTTATTAATTGAATCAGGAGACATCTGGTTTTGATACTGATTCATGTTTAAAAAAATCTTTTGGTTGACCACATATGTGGTCTGTCAAGTGGTATTCATTCCTTCTCTGGAAGCAAACATTTCCAGTAAAGTGCCTCCTACACGTCCATTGCCCAGACTCAGGATCTACTTCTCTTGTCTATAATTATTAGGTGTTGATTATAGCTGTGAAGATTTTTTGGTTTTCCTATTATGTGAGTAATTTTGTTTCTAAGTGTTTCAGTATTTGGTGAAGGTGAAGGATGCAAACTTTCCTTGGATGCCTTCCCACTTCATACTAGTCAGTTGCTTGGTAGTTTCAGTATTTCACTGGCACATTGATTGCTGAGTTTCCATTTTGTAAATCCACTAAGATTAAATCCACTAAGATTTAATTTACTCTCCAGTATTAAATAGAGATGTGAGAACTTATTTCTTACTGGAATCTAAATGATATTGCAGCAAAACAGGAGTGTATAGCTTAAAATGTTCTTTAGAAGGCAAGCTGTATACTGAACAGACTGTACTCATCTTTTAATTAATAAAATAAACTTTTTTCTAAAAATAAAAATCAAACAGCCCTTCCCCCCCGAAAAAGCATACAAACCAACTCACAAGCATAAAGACCCAACACAAAACCCACCCCTGCCAGTACCAAAACAAATCAATCTCAAATTTATATCCTTCTCTGAGTATTTCAGGGTAGGAAGATGTTTGCTGTGTTACACTGTGTAGCAGTATTAAATATTTCTTTCTGTATTTGTAGTTTGGTTCTACAGTTTCCACAAAGCTGCTTTTCTTCAGTGGACTCAGAATTTTTATGTTAATGTGTACTCTTTCCCCAGTTACTTCACACTGTCACTGGGGTTCTGTAGAGTTCAATGGAAATAATGCCTGTCTTGTTTAGCTTAAGCACAATATGCTACTATAGGAGTTTCACCCAACTTTTTTATGTGCAAAGCAGTTTGCATCATGCACTGAATCCTGTCTCATTCAAAAGTAGAGTCATTGTGTGTGTAGGAACAATTAATTGTATATCAGCAAATTGAATTCAATTTTCGTGTGTTTGTTTAATAACGTGCTTTTTTCTATCTTAGTTGCAAATGTTGCTGATATCTACTTGAAAAACTAGGTTTATTAAAATATATTTAAAATTAGGAGGTTTGGCAAATACTCCTTAGACTTATAACTTGTTTGAGAACCAAATATAAAAAGAACTCTTACATTAAGATTCTTCTTCCAGGCTTTGTTGGGAGTAGGGGGAAACATAGTGACAAAGGATGAGGAAAAAGCTGAGGTACTCAATGCCTTCCTTGCCTCAGTCTTTAACAGTAAGACCAGTTGTTCTTTGGGTACCCTGAAGAGCAGGGTGAGTATTGAAGATGTAGATGGGGAACAGAATGAAGCCCCTGTAATCCAAGGGAAAATGGTCACATAGTTTTGCAGGAAGAGGTGGCAAATAATCTGGCATTTACATTTTAGCTTCAAGGTGAGTTCTGGCATTCGTGAAGTACTTTGATCAAGAACAGGTATTTGTTATCCTTGATACAAGTGGTTTTGGGATTTTTTCCTCATACAGGTTCCCTTTGTTTGAGTTATTTCATAGCTTTGATAGCTATCTTTGAAGTTTTTAAGAAGCAACCTGTGTTTAAACTCAAATTAATTTAACACTTTCAAGTAGCTTTAATGAGTTTGAGGGTGTTTAATAATTAGGGTTTTTTAAAGCAAAGGCTATATATTTCTATTATATTTTCTCTAAAAATAATAGCTAAAAATTGAAAAAGATTATTAAAAAATAATTACAGTCTTAAAAAGTATGATATAGGACCACAAAGGCTACTATATATTATGTTTTCCTTTTTATGGTCTTGTCTTAGTTTATCTATACTAAAAATACATAATTTGTGATCTTTAGGATCTTATTTACTTACTTATTTTTGTAATTGACAGCATTGATGACAGAGTATGCTCTGAAGGGTTTTGTTTGTTGGAATCTTCTCTAGGCTATTGTTTGAACTAGATAATTTTCTGACTTTAAGAACATATTGAAGTACATATTTGTTTTGCCTTGGTTTTGACAGGAGGTAGAGGAATGGGTTATCACCTAAGAGTAACACATGGTATTAACTGTTGAGTGTAGGTACAGACCCTTCTTATTCAGAGGAAAATAAGCATTTAAAAAGAAATCTCATAGCTTTCCTAGTCTCCTGGGAAGGATAAAGGAAACCGAGGTAATTGATGGAAGTACTATTGTACGGTGTCTCAACTGAGTTACTTGGATACCAAAAAGATGTGTCCTGGGAGAAAAGAAAGGACTGTTGATACTTTAGGAAGATACTAAGGAGGAGGAAAGATACTGAGATAAAGGAAATGTCTGTAGAGGAGTAATAGTGATATCAAAGAGGACAAAACATTCAGAGAGGGAATGAATAGTAAAATGGCAGAATTAAATAGAACTCTAAGAGAGTATTTCTACATAAGGCTACAGCAAAGACATGCTTTTAAAGTCAAATGAACTTGAATACTCTGTTGGAAACCTGGACTTTTGTCAGACTAGTAGACCTTGGAAAGGACGAGGAAAAGGATATTTATAAAAAGAGGAAGAAATGGGCTTGGATGAAGACAATGATATAGGATGTTTCTTTTCCTTCCATGATGGTGTGGGAGACTGAACTTGCCAGGGCCAAACAGATCACTCCTTGATAACAGACTATTTTGAACAAGGGTTTGGATTCTGGATGGTTCTAGCACTCAGTGAGCAGAAATCAATTGTTTTGGGTGGAAAACAGAAAGAAGATGGAGTGGGAACTTTGACCAGTGATTAGCAAAGCTGCTGGCTTTTGCCATCTCTGTAAGTGCCTACAAATTAAATAAATGGTTGATGACAACCATTACTATCAATACCATCCTAACTTTGCCTGGCATCATAGTTTACCTTATTGACCTGTTTTCGTTCTGCCTAGCTATGCCTGAATAAGGGTTATCTCTGGGTACTCCCATTCCAGACCAAGGGGTCTCATGTGCTTAACAGGTCTGGTTTGTGCTCCTTGAACGGAGGATGATATACATATGGATTGAGATGGAAAATACTGCATGAAATGGGTAGGATTTGGTGAATACATGGTGCCAAGTATAGGGAAATAGAGAATAGAGGAAGTGAAGAAGCACACTGGAATAAATATGAATGGGAACCACATCCTGAGAGGCAAAGAGTTCCTGGTCTTACGCACCAAACACACATGCAGATGTACACTATCTTTGAATGGAAAGAAAACTATACCCATGCTATTTGCTTTTGAAATACAAATATGCATTTAAAAAATCTTCCCAGTGAAATAGGGACAACTTGGTTAATGGTGCTGTGTGCTGAAATAGCAATTTATGACACTTTGGCATTGGGGTTTTTTGCTCAAGACTTGGCTTTTTTATCATAATGTACATTTATTGAGTTTAGAAAAACTAGCTGGGCAGATTCTGTAGAGTATTATTTAAAATTAGTCACATTATGAATTGCCCTAGGTAAGGATATTTTTCTTAAAGGATCGTACGTAATGTTGACATGAATAGCTGAGACCCTTTGTAAGCAATTCATAATTTGTTGAAAAGTATGCAGTCAGTAGAAAGGTTATTTAGGTTATAAAGAAAATAATATTTATTGGATAATGATGTGTATTTTGGGGAAAAATAATCTATGGATTTTACTGTATGTAGTTGAGTGTGTATGGGGAAGGAGAGAGAATACCATTCACGTAGTTTATATGTCAAATGTGTAGGTTCTTTTGTAATCTAATATGAGCTTTCTAACAGTCAGAAACATAGCAAGTGTGATTGTTCCTTTCTAAATTTGCATGTTGAAATAGATCTGTAGTTTATATAATGCAAATATACTTCAAAAAAGAGGGAGATATGCACTGACAGCAAGTAAAACACAGTTCCAGAAATGTGTGGTCTGTATAAATGATATACAGTTTGTTGGCTGACCTGAAACTTTGTGCTAAATCAAAGCCAATAATGAAATTCAGAGGCAGATTTTTTTACAATGCCTACACTGCATTACTATGCCTGTGTGTGAACACTTTGGATCAGTTAATTATACCCTCCTATTTGAACGTTTTAATTTACATAAGGAGCAGAACTTGATAAATCAAATATAAAATTCAGTGTCTGATTTATTGGATGGGGTGTTATGTAATCAGAATTTTAAAAGCTAAAGTTAAAACAAAATTGGCCCTATAAAAGCAAACTATTCCACATGAATATGAATTTAAAATTAACATTCCCCATGTTTCCCAAAAGTGGACCACAGTTATGTTTTTCATGGTTCCTAATAGTGCTATTTCTTAATGTGCTCAGAGATCTATTTAAAGGTAATTTACTGATTATTGAACATTTCAGTAAGTCACCTTAAAGCAAGACTTAATTTTCAAATTTTTTTGCCTTTTAGCTCTTTGTCATGAAGTAGAAAAATTAGGAAGATGTCAGCATGCTTATGGTGGCTTGCAGCTAAAAATCAAGAAAGGCTTATAGACATTTTCTTTAATGTA
Organism: Rhabdornis inornatus; assembly: GCA_013397075.1. NCBI lineage: Eukaryota > Metazoa > Chordata > Aves > Passeriformes > Rhabdornithidae > Rhabdornis > Rhabdornis inornatus. The sequence continues at coordinate 542,303 of VWZS01008822.1, read as the reverse complement.
TCCCTAACATAAAGGAATACAGCTCTTAGTCTGCATTCCTTAACCCCAGTTATGATGATGACTTTGTCTGGAAAGTTCATATATACAACAAGGTGTCTTCTTTCTAGAAAAATGAGATCTTGCTTCTCTGACTCAAATATTTGAAAGATGTGGTTCCCCACTGTATTTTTGAAGACAGTATTTTTTTTTCCTGTTTAAAATTAAAATATAGAGCTTATTTTCTCAGCAGGACAACTCCAGAAAGTTCTCAGACATGTGCTTTAACTTAGTAAACTAAAGCAAAACTGTAGAGCAATGATAATGCAATCTTATTGTTTGGGGTGAGTTTGGTTGTTTTTATGGTTTTTTGTTTGTTGTTTTTTTCAATTTGAGGGGGAAGCAGAAGGAGGTGTTCCATAAAGTTGACATAAAGCTTTAACAAAATTAATTTCAATTATAGCCCTCTTAAGTCTCATTGAGAACAAGTTTTTTAGCTTAACAGCAATTTGTTTCTAGATGGATATCAAATGATCACTGAACAGATGGCAGTGACATTTTATTGCTATCAAGTTGTGCCAAATTTGAGTGGACTGATGAAAAATGAAGAACAGTATTCTGCTAACAACTCCCTCACTCCAGCTACTGTTCTTCTGTTTATATCTGGAATTATGTAAAAAGATTCTATTCATCGGAAAACGAACTGTTACCGTACAAAGCTGTGCAACAACCAGCCTAGAGGGTGGCTGTCTCAGAGAGGCACTTGTTTGTCCAGGCTGAATTGTTCAGTGCCAGGTGGTCCAGGCCCACTTGCATGTTGCTTGGAAATGCCATGTGGACACAAGTTACCAAGTTATTTAGTAACTGCCAAAATATTTAATGTATATTGTTAATATTATTAAGTCTGTTTTCCAAATTTACAGTATAAAATTAAGAACAAAATTGTTTTTATGTAGTAAGACTGTATGACTCAAGTGCATTATGGCCACCATAGATTTCAGCATATTTTCTTTCTATATGGAACTCCTCCTCTTCTGTTTCAGAGAGGAAGGATAGAAAAAAGTGAAACCTCTGTTCTCAAAATACAAGTTTTAAAGAAGTTCTTGATGCACAGTGATGTGAAGTGACATTTTATAGCTCTACAGTGATGCAGAAATATCTGAGAAGTTACTTGCTTACATTTGAAACTGCAGATCCTCGGTCAGCTTGAAGCTGAAGTTCCAAAAACTGGCCAGTAATATTATTGTTATGAATGATGTTCTATTTTTCTGATTTATCAAACAACGAGATTAAATGTAACAGCAAATTTTTAATAGTAACAATTATAAATGGATACAATTAAAGTATTAAAAATGAATACAAAAAATATTGGAAATTAATACAATCGAAGTAGTAAAATGAATGTTTAAAAATAAGTCAAAGTATTAAAATGAATATTTCAGGACAAGTAAAATTTGAGAGTAAGTAGTTTAGTATAATTGAGGTTTGTATAAAGCATAAGTAAAACCAACTGGGGAGGGGCCCCTCCTCTGACCGGGGATACGGGCAGTGGCTCGCCATTCCTCACGTACCAAAGCATCAAGGCTAACAATCCCACTTATATACTACATGCTACAGAAGTTTCTAGAAAACTCCTCCTAGTTTCTATTCCTAAAATCTACGTCACTATGTTGCATGGCACATGCTCTACTAATGGGTTAGGGGGTCTCTCATCCTTTTGAGGGTCTTATTTCCAGTGAAGGCTTGTCATCTTCATCAATGACCAAGGTGTAACCTGCAGGTAGCGCAGGTGCACTATGTGACTGAGCAGATGTTTTCCATAACAAGACTATTTGAGCCCCATGCCTGGAATCATCCCATTTTGGCCCATTTCAAGGTCAAAACTTTCTATTTCTAGATGCTGCTTGTCAGACCTATGTCCTTCTACTGTTCCCTTCCAACATTCCTCTTTGACTCTCAACATCTGGAAGCTGTCCTTTGCCCTGTCTCACCCATCTCCCCCCTCACTCTGTAACAATTGTCTTCCATTGATCTAAATAAAATTTTGCTAATATAGTTACGATTTAATTAGCACGAATCACATTTATCACATTATCAGTTTATACTACCTCACAATTCCTGCCAGTTGATAAAGAATCAAGGTCAAATTAAACCGGTTTCCATAAAAAACAATCATGACTCAAGCTCACGTTTCCTTTTTCTTTAAAACTTATTTTACTTTAATCAACCACTTCCTTCATTAATACTAAAAATAATTCAGAACTGTGATATCAGAGCCACTCTACTGCCAAATGATATTACAGAAAACCTACTTCCTGCTTTACTTTCTTGAAAACATAGCTAGCTAGCTTTGTTTCTCTTTTATCTTTAGAATGCACTTCTGTTAATGTTGTAAGTGGTTTGCTGTTTGGAGGAGTTTGGTGGTCTCTGGAGGTAGTCCCAATGTTTGGGTTTGTAAGGTCATACCATGGAATCCAAGTGAGTGCTTAGGTCTGACATCACTGATGTGAGCGTGGCAGGCTTAATCAGTGCTCCTGCCTGAACAGCATTTTTACTGTGAAACACAGTTATAATGGAAATATGTAAAAGAACTTTCTTGTTCTGGCTAAAAATGGCTTTGTGCATTTCAAAAGCTTTCTTGAGTTGTGTCAGCATCTGAAACCTCCTCCGTGGAATAGGCAGCCTCAGCTGTTTAATAGATGTATTGTTTTATCTTTTCACTGACTGGATGAAAAAGCTGTATTTTGGGCCTCACTGTACTAGACTTATGAAAAGTGGAATTGCCTCATGAATTTTTGTGTGGCATACTGACTCTGAAAAGCCAAAGCTTGCAATCTTGTTCTCTCTTTCTGAACAGTACCTCCTTTTGCAGTACTGGATTCCTTATTCAACTTCAGTAGAGCTTCTGAACTTGCTTCCAAATTTCTACCTGGGAATGTGAAATACCAGTCAAAATATTAGCACATCTTTACTTTCCTATCAGCTTTTAATTAAAACCCATTTCTTCAGATAGCTAGAGGTGCCAACTCCAGTATTCCTATTTTTTTCAGAATAATCAAAAGCAATTGTATGCACTATGTGGGAACAGCCTTACATACATGCCCCAAAAGCATCCGTTTTCTGTAGAAATACCATGCTAGTGCATTGTCAGAAATTTATCTGAGCATATTTTTCAGTTAGAAATCAGTCTCCATTCATGAAGTTTTAAATTTTTAAGATTGATAATTAAGATAATGATGTAATTCAACAAATTCTAGTTTTTCAATCATTCCATCTGTAGCAATTTTTTATATATTGTAAGGACAAAAATTCTTACAGTGTGACTTTTTTTTAATGAAATGGACATTTCTTAATATTAAGCAAGTTGCTTCTTGTGGGTTTTTGCCTCTAGTTTTCTCTATGCCTGCTCTTGGGCAGACTGCTTTTTAACTGGAATTTCAATTCTGTGCACTGAGCTAGAATTAGAAGAAATAATTTCTAATGTGACTAATTATGGGAAAAGGTAGACTATGTTCCTTTCTTTGTTTTAAAATAATGCAGTGCTCTTCTAAATCACTGAGTTGCTTTTTGTTTCCGTCAGTATTTTATACAAACTGTATGAAAGACAGCATTTGTAGTACTTGTAAATATTTATTAACAACTTGATGGTAAAAAGTTTGTTTTGAAATGGAGCATGTGTATGGTGCTTTCTCAACATACAATATGAATGTGCTCCTTTCTGTATACTCTGCTGCTAGCTGGTTTACAGGTGCTATATTTCTCTTTTGGCGGTGTCATCCAGATGCACATACAATTGATTGTCCTTTTCTTTGTCTTTGAATAATGCGAATAGGCTGCATGAGTCCAGTCTTCTATGTTCCTAAGCTTTGCCTCTGACAATGACTTTGTCCACTTGTTGTTGACCAAGTGGGTTATCATAGTGTTTGGCATCCCATTCAGTGCACAAAGGAACAGTCCCTGGCTTCTGGATTATGCAATTTAAATGAGAACACATACATTCATGCAGGAAGGGGCAGTTCAACAATCTTCTGACAATTTGACTTTTGACAATTTCTGAGCTTGTAGACAGTTTTGTTTCTACTGAGATTTCAGATGTTGTCTAGCTTGCTTGAGAAGACCACTTTTTTTGTTGCTGCTTTTTTGAGTGGAACTTGCTTCAATGCAGTGTTTCTGTATTAGAAAATGAGTCATCTTTACCCTTTCAGAATAATTCATGCTTTGTCTAATGTGAACTCCCTTACTGAATCGGTTCTACTGGCTGAGGAAAAGTACATGTCATCCAAACAGATTTTTGCTCCCTTCTTTCTAAGATTTTGAATATATAAAGAATTATGCTAAAAGTATGTGTATTTGTCTGCTGACTGCTGGTTTTTGTAGGAATCTTATTTATGACATACCTTTGTGACGTATCATTGTGTTGAAGACTCTTCATTTTCAAAGATGAAACTAGAACTAAAATTCTGCTTTACTAGTATTTAAGGATAAATAATAATAAATATTATTATTATCAATTCATAATAGTAATAATCTGTGAGAAGTTTGATGGATTTCCCCTCCTCCTGGAATAAGAGGTGATCAATTATATATATATATAAAATATATGTATAAATTTTCAGCCGTTTCCTGGAACAATTCTTTGGTCTAAGACTTCCTGTTAAAATGTTTCCTTTTTACTTCATTAATTATTTTATGTTGTAGGCTATATTGTATTTTAAATTTCACAATTTCAGTTAAAAATAACTGAATGGAAGAGCACAAATGGAAGATTCTTAGCGTGTTTGTCAGTGGCAATTTTGCTGTGGTTTAAGCTCTGCTAATTTATATGGTTCAACCCGAATAAGATGCAGCTTCAGTTCCAGTTTTATAGTTGAGCTCTGCATAAGAACTGTAAGAATAGGAGGATATCCAGTTGGTTCTGGAAATCAAATTAGCCTTAATGCATCTCTGTCAAATCTTGCATTAATGGAACAATAAATAATTGGTATTAATGTTCTAAGAAAATGCAGTGCTGAAGCAGTCACAAATTTATCTAAACATGTTTTTCAGTAACAGAAGGTTTAAAATCAATGACAGTAAGGCTATGGTCAATAATAGCATGTATAAAACACTGATATTGACTGAGAGATAACCTAGGTTGCTTGATGAAAAACAAAAGCAGTGTTTTAACTAAACAAAGCATGAATTGAGATAAAATATGTAGGACCACATATTCAGGAAAAGTAATAGAAGATAAGCTAAAGGCAAGCTGCTGGAACTTCATGATAGATATTCTTTGGTATAATGAGTTACACCAAAGAAAGTGTTATCTTTTGTAATGACATTTTTTGTTGGGTTTTTTTTTTTTTTTTTCACTGAATGGATGCAGTATACTTAAAAACAACCGAACTTATGCATAGAACTGAGTTTTGTATTTAGAACTTGGAAGGTGAGATTTATTAAAATATTTTCTCTGGAAATGCCAGGATGACAGGTGGGGGATCTTGACCATAGGATAAAACAAGTCTAGCAATTTAAAGGGTCTATTTGTTATTACATCTTACACAATTATTTCTGTAGATGAGATTCACTACAGAGCAGCTCATCTGTATTTCCATTTGTCAAACGAGGGTTTTCCCATCATTCTTTTGCCTCTTTTCTATGTCTGCATATTAATCAAGTATCTAAAATATGCATATCTGAAGTAATCATTTATACTGTAGTAGTTATAGCTTTAGTTGTAAATTTGATGTACAATAATTTAAACCATTTTTTTTCATGAGCTCTGCTCATAATTTGTTCGTTGTATTATTTCCAGTCCATTTTCCACAGCTGCAATCTGAATAAGTGGCTCAATTATAGTTTAGTGTTATTCTTTAATATTCACTGAGCCCTATGGAAAACTTTGAAAGAAATATTCTATTTAAAGACAATTATGCTTAAATATAATCGTTTTCTAAAGACATTTGCATGAAAAAAAGGCAAAAACATGAAGAACTATTTTTTCTTTTTCATACTACTATCTTCAGTAGTAATTCTCCTGTGTGACATCATAATCAACTGTCATGTGATATGATATCACAGTTTAGTGTGATCAGAGTTCTCTGACTTGAACACACAAATAGCACTGCTTGAAAACCAGACATAGCTGTTGCTTTGCTTCTGAAAATTGGGTAGTTCTTTTACGAACTATTAAGAATATTAAGAAATCATTAAGAGATAGATGCTGTTAACAGATATATTAAAATATGTAAATCTAAGAACACTTGCTAATGTAGTCTGTTTTTAAAAAAAAACAAGTTTGAACTTGAATTAAAAAACTTTTTTCTGCTATTTTGTCAATTTTCAAAAATTACTTTTTTTTTCCTAATGGTGATCTTAATTTTGTGGCAGATCTTGTGACTGATTGTTCAGTGAGTTATCTCTTCTAGAACCTGTAAAAATACAGGCAGCTTAGAAACCATGTTCATTTGTCCCTTGCACTCTTCTTTTTCACTGCACTTGAAAGCATGTGCAAAATTTTCTTGCAAACTTTAGATTCCCATCAAGTGGCCATTGTGTAGCTGCTGCTCTGCTGTACTGGCCAAATACATAGCACCACTACCCCACTATGTGTTCCTTTGAAGGCTGGAAACTAACTGGAGGGAGACACAGAAAATGCCGTGTAGAACCAATTGAGTGCAAATTAAATGTCGGATCTTCAGCTTTGGCATATTATACTGCCTATACTCCTGTTTTATCAAATTGCACTTCCCATTTTTTTAAGATTAGTAGAGCTTGAGAGTCATGGTGTATAGAATTGTCATCTTGATAAATAGTAGAGATTAATGCTTTCATCCAAATTATGCATTCTTTTTAGGATGATAGCATTACATAATAATAGGGGCAGATTTCCAAAGTCTTGATCAACAAAATGATCACAGAAAGACTTCTTAAATAATTCATTTCCATCTATCAAGGCTGACATGAGGCAGCATTACCAAACAACCTCCTTTTGACAGGATAGTCCAATAGCACAATTCTTATTCATTGCTCCACTACTGGCACAGGAACATTTGTGGGCACGTATCCAGGTCCCCAGGAAACTTGGAATCGTTCCATGTTAAAGAACTGTAACTGTAGCTAACAAACCAGCTGCTGTATTGAGCTCAGAAGGAAGTCTTTGTAGCTGTGTGGAAGGAACTTAAGTTATTTGCATAACATCCAGCAGTCTTAGTGGGAAGGGTTGGCAGGAGCACAACGGCAGGGTAGGCATCCAGCTTTTCTTTTTTGACCTTATGTGTCACTGATTCCATTCTTCAATGCTAGGGTGAGATGAAAAAGAGAGAGAAGTGAAGAACTTGACCAAAAGAGCTGTCTGTACAGGTCTGAAGAGAAGAGTACTCATGATCATATTGACATTGTTCTTTGTGGAAGTAATAGTTTACTAAATTCAACAAAACCAAAAAAAGTCAGTTTACAATAAATAGTATCAACATCAATGCAGTATTTGTGAGTTGGTAAATTCTTACTGTGGAGAGAGAAAATCCTTAACAACAGGTAACATGAGACTATAGTGCTATCCATCAGTATAAGTCAGCTGTCAGCCAGACCATGCTGTTGTACTGAGTTACAGTAATTTACAGAAAGGGTCAGTCATGATAAAAACAGGCAGATTTTTTTTCAGTTAGGCCAATTTCAGATTAGGAAAAAAACCTAACAATATATCTTAAATATATTGCATCACTTATTCAAATATTACTATTTCCAGTAAAATACCAATCTGCATTTCCAAACAGGCATTTCTTTTGTCTTCTGTCATACCAGCTTAGCACTGTAAAGAAAACAAATTCTCTATTAAAGTACTGTCTTTTGCAATGTACCTCTGTTAAAATACTCAGGCCATACTTATCAAGTATTTAAGCTACCACCACCAGAGAAAAAAAAAGTCTTGTTTTCCTGTGGCCTTCAGGCTCTCTACTGCCTTTCACAAGTGTAGATGTTTGTGAGGTCAAAGAGTAAATGACTTTGTGGATTTGGATTGGAAGTAAGTGGGGTGGTAGTGTCCATCTATTGCTCTTTCCTTTTGCCTCCCACCTTGTCTCCAGTTTTATTTCAACCTTCATTAAGCTCCTGGTCCAGCTCACTACTTTTGCACAAATGCTTATGATAAAAAAATGGCGAACACAAGAGAAGAAAAGGAATTTTTGCAAGATAGCTTTTTCTTACCTTATATTTTTTCCTGATTTTTAAGAAATTAATTTTTATTTAAAAATGTATAAACTAATGACTTCTGTGAATGGTTTTTATATAGGAAAGGGCAGGTAGGCTAGAAGATGTAATTCACCATAATTTCAAAGAAAATTAAATTAACCTTTAATAAGAAGTTAAATATCTTTCCCAGGATAAATTAAACTTAGTGTGTTCTCACTCTTCTATATTCCGGCAGAAACAGAAAAGATGAATCTGGAATAGTTTTGTTTTTCTTCAGAGTTTTTATTTAGCAAAGGTTTCTTCCACTTCTATGGCTGTATAAAGAACAGAGTAAGAGATGATTAAAAAGCTGTCAGCTGTTCATGTTAATCTGCAAAGAACTTCTATTTCAACTTTGCAGTATTACTTGTGCTCCAAAAATCTTGAGCATATTGACACATCTGAGAGCAGTCCTGCGAAGAAGTCTTTGGGTTATTGGTGAAGGAAAAGCTGAACATGACCCAGCAATGCGTTCTTGCAGCCCAGGAAGCTGAATGTGTCCTGGGCTGCACTCAAAGCATGGGCATCATGGGGAGGGAGGGGATTGTGTCCCTTTGCTCTGCTCTGGTGAGACCCCACCTGGAACATTGCATCCAGCTCTGGGGTGCCAGGACAGGAAGGATATGGACGTGTTGCAGTGAGTCCTTTAAGATGGTCAGGGGAGTGGAACATTTCCTGTGAGGAAAGGCTGAGAGAGTTGGGGTTGTTCAGCCTGGAGAAGAGAAGGCCCCAAGGAAACCTAATTCTGGCCTTTCCAGTACCTAAAGGGGGCCTACAAGAGAGCTGGAAAGGGACTTTCTACAGGGCATGTAGTGACTGGATGAGGATTAAACTGAAAGCGATTAGATATTAGGAAGAAATTTTTCATGATGAGGGTAGTGAGGCACATGAACAGGTTGTCCAGGGAAGCTGTGGATGCCCCATCCCTGGAAGTGTTCGAGGCCAGGTGGGATGTGGCTATGAGCAACTTGGTCTAGTGGAAGGTGTCCCTGTCCACGCCAGGGGAGTTGGAACTAGATGATATTTAAATTCCCTTGCAACCCAAACCATTCTATGATTCTTTGACCAATGTTTTTCTTTTTGTGTAGTATTTTTATAAGCTAGTGTGTAAAAATCCTACTTGCCAGTTTTCAAGTGCTATTTCTCTGAATATGTCGGTTGTTTAAATAATCTTTTGGACTTCTGCAAGGAACCCATTTAATTGTCTTGGTTGGCCATCAAGGCATTTTTATGGAGTGAAAAGTAAGCTGCAGAGATACATTGTTATTGAAATCATCAGCAATTTCTACTACTGGTTGCGTAGACATCATGAGAGCACTGAAATCTAACTTGTGTTTCTTACCTCATTATTGCAGAAGTCTTTTAAAGTTTGCTATATCAAACACAATTTCTGTTGATTTCTGACAAGCAGAATAAAATAAGGTGTCACATTTTAATTTATATTATTCCCTTGGCCCTCATCTCATCTTTCCTCCCTGTCCTCCAAGGAACTTTTATCATATTAAATATAGGAGAAAAAACACTCATCTTCTAAACTCCTCTTACTACCTCATCTCTTCGTTGCAATCAAGGGAGAATTCATATTCCAAGCTAATTTAACCTAACTTCTTTTTAGTCTCTGGCAAATGCATATTGTCCTTATTTGCAGTATCTTAAAAGATTGTTATGTTGGCATTTTTGTTCAAGGAATAAAATCTGAAGAAGTACACAGCATTCTGTCTTGTCTCCTGTTTTAATCTGCATTTATGCAATGGATTAATGGATGGACTCTGCCTGAAAATGCATGAGTCATGGTCATTCTTAAGACTATTGAAGAGTATTTTTATATCGTAACAGTTCCAATTTTGTAATCAAATTGAGGCTTATCAATAGAGCTACTATCTTTTCTTATTTACAGAAGAAAACAGATATGTTCTTTATCACAATAACTGAGTTAACAGTCTGGGTTTCCAAGCAGAGGAATATAATATAACAGAAACAACTGTAACTGTTTTACACAGCTAAATAATAGTTTGCACTCCAAAGAGAGGAATGTAAGTAAACCTCCCTTTGGGAAGAGAGAAGGAGTAGGAAATGAAATACATTAATTCGCTGAATTAATCATAGTGGAACAATTACTTATCTTTAAAATGTTCTTTTAAATGGGGCAAAACACATTTCTCTGTATAAGGTCCTCTCTGCTCCATAGATTTTACTTACATTTTCTGCCAATCTTGCTCCAACACTCCTGTGTTCATTAACCATTTCCAAGAAAGCTTGGAAAAAAGTGTCTTAGATGTTTTGCAAACAAACCCAGTGATTAGACAGAGACTAGGCATTTAAGTTGCTGTCAGCATTGCAGGGAATGCAGAGAGAATTGTCTGTGGCTATTTTGTTTGTGCATGTACTGGGCAGCTCATAAGAGATGCAGGTTCAAGCTGCTCACATCCTGTGGAATCACATGAAAAACTGGAATTATTACATTTGCTGGATTTTAAGGAGTCCAAGGATAGAAAATGATATAAAGCAAGTCACTTTAGGTCCATCCAGTTTCATGGGGTGTTATGTATATACAAGCAAGAGTGGAAACATACTGTTATTGAGTATAAACATTTTAACACTTTTTTTTTTCCCTTATGAACAGATTTAAGACATTTGTCTGGATTAATACTGAACTGAATGCATCGGAACTGAAGGAAATGTTTTGAGATTCCTCTCCTGACAGATATTGTACAAAAATGGTACACTGAGGTCCCTGCCTGCACCTGTGGGAAGACTGTAACAATATTTTTATATTGCAGTTTATTGGCTCATAAAAGACGATGTAATAACAAATGTAACAGTAAATTTATGCAATTGTAGTGGTTCTCCTCCCACTGACTGGACATGAGTGATCAAAGGTCTTTGCAAGAAGATAAGCACAAGGTTAGCAGAACTTCCTCCAAGTTCAGGGAGTCTTCGAGAAGCATGCAATCTGATGATTATTTCGCTAGAAAACTTAAAGCCTTGAATGGTAGCATGGGTCCTCCTGTTTCTTCAAATGCCTCTAGCAAAGCTGAAAATAATCAAACAAATGGTACACCAGCCGTGCCTAAAATGGGTGTTCGAGCAAGGGTATCCGAATGGCCTCCTAAAAAGGATTGCTCTAAGGAACTGAGTAAAGCTGCTTGGGAAAACAGACCTCCAGCCAGTTATGAAGGTGTTGGCTCAGTACTTCCAAATGGACAAAATGACCAAAGCGATGAACAGCAAGAAGAGCTAGAACTGGAATTTACAGAGGGAAAATATTCAATTGGAGATCTTTTCGTTCATTCGCCTCAAAGGGGGCTTCATCCCATAAGGCAAAGAAGCAACAGCGATGTGACAATAAGTGATATTGATGCTGAAGATGTGTTAGACCAAAATGCTGTTAACCCAAATACTGGAGCAGCTCTTCACAGGGAATATGGCAGTACTTCTTCAATTGATAGACAAGGCTTGTCTGGAGAAAATCTTTTTGCAATGCTGAGAGGATACAGAGTGGAAAATTTTGAACATAAAACCCTTGCTCCTTTTGGATTTTCTGAGTTTTTCCACTGTGATCCTACGGTTTCTCCTAGTCTACATGCTGCTGCGCAGATTTCCAGGGGAGAATTTGTCAGGATTTCTGGGTTGGATTATATGGATAGTGCCCTACTTCTTGGTCGAGAAAGGGAGAAATCTTTCAAGAGGAGACTTAAATCAGAAGCAGTAGAAACATCTCTGTTTAGAAAATTGCGAACAGTTAAAAGTGAGCATGAAACTTTTAAGTTTTCATCAGACCTGGATGATAGACTTGACAGAAATGTTCGTTCTTGGAACTGTCAGAAGTGTTTTGCACATTATGATGTTCAGAGTGTTTTGTTTAACATAAATGAAGCAATGGCTACCAGAGTAAATGTAGGAAAAAGAAAAAATATCACCACTGGGGCTTCAGCTGCGTCACAAACTCAGATGCCAGCAGGCCAGACTGGAAACTGTGAATCTCCTTTGGGAAGCAAAGAGGACCTCAATTCAAAAGAGAATTTAGATGCTGATGAGGGCGATGGGAAAAGCAATGACTTAGTATTGAGTTGCCCTTACTTCAGGAATGAAACTGGTGGGGAAGGAGACAGACGGATTGCACTTTCTAGGGCAAATTCAGCATCTTTTTCTTCAGGTGAAAGTTGTTCTTTTGAGTCCTCTCTGAGTTCCCATTGCACAAATGCTGGTGTTTCAGTACTGGAAGTACCAAGAGAAAATCAGTCCATTCACAGAGAGAAAGTGAAGCGTTACATCATAGAACACATTGATCTTGGAGCATATTATTACCGCAAGTTCTTCTATGGAAAAGGTAAATTTTTCTAATGCAACTGTTCTGACGTATCCATGCATTAGATTTAAGTTGTTTAGTAAAGATTTTTTTTTGTTTTCCGTCTTTTCTATAGAGAGACCTAGGTATTCCAGAGAATCCTGAAAGTCTTTATTGAAATTAAGCCTGCTATTTTTGCTCTCTCAGGGCAAAGCAGTGGGTTATGTATAGTTATGCAGTATCTGTGTGAGCTCATTAAGTGATAGAATGAAAGGTCATATAACATGGCACGTAAGCTAACTTCTCCAGTCCAAACTTTCTTGATCAGGAGGAGGAAAATATGTCATTTATATCTAGTAAATGCTCAGAGTGGAAATAATTACTTCCTAAAGGGTGAGTCCAAAAGAGAAGGTTTTATTATTGAGGCTTCTGACTCTCTTGTAGATTCAACTGTCTTCAAGTGTGTCTTCAGTCATTTCACATTGTATGCACATGTACATACTCCTTAAACAGAGAGCTTTTGATGTTGTTTAGTTTTTCAGCTTAAAGAAGGCTGTCTTACACCTTTCTCCTACCCTTACATCCCTTTCTTTTAGGATGTGTTCACTCTGCAAATGTGCCAGGATACTCTTGTCAGCAGAGTAATTATCTTGGCTTTAATCATTATTCAGATAAACTGTTTCCACTCTGTGATCTACTTTGATAGCCTGCATTCAGTACTGGCCTGTGCAATGTAGATTAAATCTTTGGTTTTATGGGAGAACCCCAAAAATCTGTCTCTGTCCTTTCTGTGTCATGGATTACAGCTAGATCTTCTTGCTTTTATTAAAAGAAAAAGTCTGCTTCTGTTTTTAGAATACTGTTACAGCCCGATTCTTCTTGTTCTTCTTGAAACTATATTTCCTGTGCTTTCTAGCTCTATTTGAACATCAGGAAATAAGCACAGTACTGTTACTCCTTCCTCCTGTAACCCTTTAAACGGGACGCAAAACAGGATCCAGTACAGTGCTAGTCACAATACAATAGACACTGAGAACATATTAGCTGTAAAAAAAACTATTTAAAAGGCAAGGGAGAAAAGAATCTGAATCTGTGATGGAAGAGGAAGAAAAAGACCCACAGCTAAGCAAGAAATGGGCAGTAAATTCACAGGTTCAAAATGGATTTCAAGCTAGACAGGTTGTAAATTATATTAAAAAGTGTTGAGGGAGTCAGAGTGCAAGAGAATGAAGGGAAACTTTTAATAAAAGGGTGGCACAGTTTTTGAGAGGCAGAGAGAAGAAAAGATTGGCAATCACAAAAATGAAAGGAAGACTATCAGTGGACAAAGGTGGTGGCAGGATGAGCAGGGGGAAGGAGGAGACAAGAATTAAGCTAGATGAGAGGGCTTGTTTGTGAAGTGCTTCTGTCTTGGATGAGTTACAAGTGCTGAAATGCGGAACACTTCTGTGAAGAAAAATCTTGTCAGAGAAATTACAAAAAGAAAATGCACATGCACACTCAAAGCCCCTTTAAATACTATATTATAAACAAACCTAATAACCTTCCTGGAATATTGATGTGAATGTAATTCAGTTTTATTAACTTCTGTTCTGAAATTGTATCAGATTTTCTCAGTGTTTTATCCCGCATAGTATAACACTAGGAAACTTGAATTGTTACCAATCGTTCTCTAGGTAGAGTTCTTCAAAAGTAAATATGGTGTGATTCATTTACTATCCAGTAATGAATTGTTACCTTCTCACCTTTACAATGATATGTAAGCCATGGCATGTTGGGCATTATCTTTTTATAGAGCTGTAACAGAAGCTACATGAGAGAAATCTGCATTGAACGGCTTTTACGATGCAGCACGTCAGGGCAAAAAGCTGATGAAACTAAAATCATAGTTTTTAGTACCTGCTATCTTAAGGGATCAAGCATACAAGGAATCACCACATTAATTCCAATTGAATACAGTTCTCACCTAAGCAAAACTTATTGTGGATAGAGGAAATAATCCGGATGTTTTGCTTTGGGCACCAAGAACTCTTACTGCTGGCCTGAACTTCCATATTGAAAAGAAAATTTGACATTTATATTCATACTGGGTCTACGTGATGCTCTTCCATGACAGTGAACTGTCCTAGCTGATTTTTAGATTTAGTTGTGCAGCTTAATTTTACCAAAATCATTGTGGAAGGATGAAATAAAAATTTAGTGAACAATAGTATGTTCTTGTACATACAATCACTGATTTCTGTTGCATTTAAAAATATATATGTGAAAAGGAAATAGCTTTCTGAACATTTGATTTTGTTCAGTTTTATAATTGGCACTTGTCAGCATACCAGTTTTATTTCTGTTTTAAGATGCATGGAAGAAATACCCTGGCATGTGTAGCACTAATTATTCCATTCCCTTTCAAGAAATAGGAGATTTGGGATTCAGTGTTTTCTGAAATGAGTTGTAGTTTTATACTGCATATTTATAAGCTTTGTAACTATTGTTAAAATCAAATCCAGTGCAACTGACATAAAATATGTTATGTTTATGGAATGTATCTTCTCAGTTTCCAGTTGGGAATTATAAAAGCTATATTATATTATTTTATCTCATTGTTTTGATTATCATTGATTTGTCCATTTCCCCTTGTGCAATTATCCTTGTAATTCCTCGAGACTTGTTTGTTATTGCCATGCTTTTTATTTGTGGGATGCTTGCAGCCATTTAATGTTACTGTGTCTATCTGCTGATATGGGATTGAAAAAATGTCCTAAAAGAAATGTACAGGCATAGCAAGCTATTGGTATTAACTCAGTTTTGTACAATTAAGACTTTCGTGTTATAAGAAAAATTGACAACTATTCCTCAAAATGAAAAAGTAAAATATGCATCTCTCTAGATCTCAACTAGAAAATAGCACTTACTTTCTTCTTTTCTCCCCAGAGAAAATATTTACAAATTTATACAAACTCATAAAGCTCATTTAAAAACACATTTAAATGAGCTTTATGAGTTTATATTTTTCAAATTAAAAAAAAAAAAATGCCTTGAATTAAAAATGTTTTCCCCAAACCCCAGAATATCAGTAGCTGTGTTATTCAATTTACTTCAGCTTCCTTACTTTTCTGAAACTGGTTTATCTATTTTATTTTTAATGCATATAAATAGTGTGTTTGGGTTTGTGTCTTTCATGTTGTACAAGAAATGAGTAGGTATCTGCACACACTTGCATTTTTATGCTCAGTAATACTGCAGCCAAGAAGTCTAGTAACTCTTTAATACCCTTTTCTGGATTTACATCAAAATGGAAAGCTCTAGACTTCTAACTGAGGAGTTTACCTTATGTCAAAGCCTGAATTATGCAGCTGTGTGGAGCTTTTATGTTATTGCAAGTGTTTGACCTCTGAACTTCTCTCCCTCCCTCTCTCTCTCTCTCTCTCCTGTTCCATTTGATAAAATTGCCTATTTAGACTCAAAGTTTTAATTTAACACTGGGAAGTTCATAAGGTACATTATTTATCCATGCAGGTAGAATTCTCAGACTGGAAAGTAAGTAGTTGGAGAGCATGAGCAGATAATTTAATGCCTGTGCCTCTGATACCAGGTGTTCCTTCCAGAAAAAGCTGCAATGTGCTGATGCTCATTTTCCTTCCACTAGGAGATGGATTGGAACCATCTACATGCTTCATAGATTTTTGAAAGACTACTGGAAACCTAATTTAAACTTGATTTGAGAAATAAGACTGTCTTTTATGTAGCAATGATTTAATTATTTTATATTAATTCTGAGAATATGGATAACTTCTTAGTGAAAGGCATTTTAAAAAAACCTTCTTTACACATTTCTATAAATATATTACTTAAAAAATGTATCAAACTAGCTCAAAAAACGCTAGAAAAATGTTTTTTTTAACCTGGGCAATCTTTAAAGAGAAGTTAGTTAATTGTTATTTAAAATATGGGATTACAGCATAAATTGGATTGGAAGACATTTCTGCAGGCCATCCAGTCTAACTTCCTCTTTAAAGTTCCCTTTAGATGCAGGCTCCTAATAGGTTGCTCAAAACCTGTTTCCCTTTAGCTGTCCCTTTAGCTTTTTTACAGTATCTAAGGATGGAGATTTCACAATCTCTCTTGGAAACCTGCTTGTGTTGGATTCCCTCCCCTCAGAGGCTGTATCTTGTGATGGTTGCATCTTGTTCTTTCACTTGATACCTTCGAGAAGAGTCTGTATCTCTTTTCTCTACAACCTCCCATCAGCTCGTGGGATCCAGCAGTTGCTTCTCCCATTAATCTGCTCTTCTCCACCTGCATAAGCCCATTTCTTTTAGCCTTTCCTCATTTGTTATGTTCTCCAGCCCCTTAATTGTCTTCATAGTCATCTTCTGGCCTTGTCCCACTCCGTCCAAAAACTGGACACTGCTTCTTATGTGGCCTCGAAAGTGCCAAACAGAAATGTTCTCCTGAGCTGCTGCTCTTGCCCAGGGTGTGGTTGCCCTCCATCTCTGCTGTGAGCTCCTGCTGGCTGCTGGGCAGCCTGTGCCCATGGGGTCCCCAGTCCTTTTTCACAGAGAGGCTCCTGAGGCAGTTGGGCTCCAGCCTTTTGTATGAGATTGTTCTGTTCTACGTGCATTTCTGTGTTGGTCTTCATAAGGCTTTTTTAGTCCATTTTCTTGGATTGTCAAAATGAGAGTTTGTTTTAGAAGTGTGAGGTTGAAAACTGCAAGTGGTTTAGGAGCTGCTTTACATGCAGCTCAGCAGTAGCTGCCTCCAGGGAAAGGGGAGAGTGGGAAGTGAAGCACAGACACCCCACAGCTGTAGGACTCTACCTGTGCCGCTCTGCCTTCAGCTGTTTTCGTAAAACAGTGCAAAGTTTATGCATTTCAGTATCTGCCCTGTGCACATATTCCTCATTTGTTAAAAGCCTGCTGTCATCTGCCGCACCCATCTGCAGTCCTAACCTCCAATACATGGACTATTCTTTTAGAGCTTGGTCATGGACAACAACTTGTTGAGGATGCACTCCATTCCATCATTTAGATAATGTAAAACCCTATTAAACCCTATTAAACACCTCCACTAAGGTTATAAATTCTGATAAACATTTTAGTAACTGGCCACTAATTGTAATTATTGTTACTGATCACAGTGCTTTAAGGTCAATTCTCCAGCTGGTTTCCATCCACCTTGTAATTTGCATTCCAAACCATGTCTTTTCAGTTTAGCTATACAGATATACTATGGGAGACTGTGTGAAAAGCATTGCTAAAGTACAAATGGGTGACATTCATTGCTCCTTCCTCATCCATAAAGCCAGTCACATCACTGCAGAAAACAACTGGGTTGGTCATGCACGATTTGCATTTTTTAAATCTATACAGGCTGTTTCCAAGTATCTTTTTGTCCTTCATGTGCCTGGAAATGTCTTCCAGGAGAATATGCTCCTTAATCTCCCTGGGAACTAAGATTTATTGTGACTGTTCTATGGCTTTCCAGACCCTCTTGCCCTTTTTTAAAGGTGACTGTAGCTACTCACTATGACCTTTCAAAGCCGGTAAGGATGAGCCTCAACACAGGTCCTCTTTGGTCACATGGATTTGAGTGTGTCTAGTCTCCTTAAATGGTCTCCAATGTGATCTTTCTCTTCAGCTGATAGTCTCCCAGACTGGACCAGTTGCCTCAAGGATTAATTTAACTATTCATCAAACACTGAAGAGTTACTAGACTAGTTTTCCTTTGCTGAGACTGGGTTGCTGCTTTGAATGTGAAGTTATAAATAAGAATGTCTTGTTTGAAGACTCTTAGCTTTTATTCAAGATTATATGTAACTAAGTTTCTGTAAACTAGTTTCCTACAGCATGAAGCAAAAAGATTAATTTTGTAGTAAAAAAGGGGGAAAAAATTCCATAGTAGCAGCAGTTGCAGTAATTTATGTGATATGAGTGACCATTTTGCTCATCAAAATTAGCATTGCTGATTTATGTACTTATTGTACAGTTCAGAAGATCACCAGCTGGTGTATACACAGACCTCATAGTTCAATCAAAAATAATCTGGTTTTCTTGCTGCAGAATTATTTTTTTTTTAATTTGATGAAAATTTTCTAGGAGATTCATACTGTACTCTTATCTCTTCATTCATTCCTGTGCAAAAGAGCATCAGAACTACTTTGGAATAGATGAAAATCTTGGACCTGTAGCAGTCAGCATCCGGAGGGAAAAGGTTGAAGATGCTAAGGAGAAAGAAGGATCTCAGTTCAACTATCGTATAGTTTTCAGGACAAGTGAGGTAATGCTCATTCCATAACTCTGCAAAGCAACGGAAAAGTTGACTTCGAGCTTAGGATACTAGTTGTTTGTCTGGGGGTACATTGCTAACTTTGAAAGTAAATCTCTAAATGGAAAAGGACCTGTACCATTAGTAAATGTAGTTGCTCCTGAACAAAGTTTTCCTTTTCTGTACCGCATAAAATTTTTGTCTTGTTGAGTAAGTGCCCAAAAGGAGGTAAACTGGCTGGAGAGAACTGCAAGGTGCAAGCAAGGGAACAGATGTTAACACAGTTAAAGATAAGTGTGGATCAGGATGCTTGATGTTATGTTTCTCATGATAGAAATGAAAGAATAAGAAATGTAGGGATAAAGGGAGCTGTAAAATATTAAAATGTCTAGTATAATGACTTATTTTTATTTTTTCATTGTATTTCAAAATACTTTCTTAGAAGCTTTTTTGTGACATGTATCTAGGTACTTCTACATGGATGATTTGCAGAAGGAGTATTAATATATTTATAAAATAATGGTCATTTGAAAGAAGAATTTGCTTGTGGTTGTGTGTGAAGTCTCAACTTCTGTTTCAAGCAATTTAATATCTCTTGCTGAATTTATCACAGCAACTACCTTAGATTTGTATGAAAACACACAATGTTATTGCAGCAAACAACTGTAAATTTTGAAATCCTTAGGACTACTGATTTTTATTTTGACTAGCACATACAGAAGTGTTAGCTAGACCTGCTGATATCACTGGGCTGTTGTGCTTTTGCAAACAGATGTAAAAACAGATATAGATATAGATAGATATAGATATAGATATAATTTTTGTTTTCAGTCTAGGTTTTTTTAATAGCCAAAAATGGAGTGTCCAAGTATGTATGTGTGGAGAGGTGATCCAGGTGACCCAGTTCTAAGAAATTACTCTCTTTTTGTCAAATCCAATGAAGATAAAGCAGCATGGATTAAATAATAGGTGAATGGGTTAAGTAAAGTTGTGATTGGCTATAGCTTATCTCATGTGTCCAGCCTCACATTTGACTACTGTGTTTGCCAGGGTACTATGGCAAAATAAACTATTTTTAGTTTACTGGTCTTTAATACTTTCCCCACCCTCAGAAAAGGAATATTCTTATTAATTGTGATAAATTGTTGACATGCTTCATTCATTTCTTTAAGCAAAAAATGTATTTGTCACTTAGTGAAAGCTTGTCTGCTCTTTGAAAGTTATTTTGTAATTTTTTTACTGGTTAAAAAAATAAACTAAAATGAGGATGTTCTCCTTTCCATTTCTTTTTTCCATGCTTTTGCTAAAACCTGAAGTTTTTATCTCTAGGGTTTAGAGTATTAGAGCTAAAAATATTTTGTGTGTTTTACCTGTGCTACAGCTTACTACACTTAGAGGAGCAATTTTAGAAGATGCTATACCATCCACTGCTCGTCATGGCACGGCAAGAGGTCTGCCTCTCAAAGAGGTGCTGGAGTATGTAATACCAGAGCTGAGCATCCAGTGCCTGAGACAGGCTTCCAACTCACCCAAAGTACCTGAGCAGCTGCTTAAACTGGATGAACAAGGGGTATGTAGCACATGGCCTTCTTAGTAAAGACTATTCCTTAGATAAATAGATGAAAAATATTATTAAGTATTTTGCAGACAGTTCTAATTAACATGGATCTGTAGTGTAAACCATTCAGTTTCTTGGTTTTAGAGAAACTTGTCTATTTTCACTGAACAAAATGAGGTTTGCTTTTCTAAGCAAATTCTTCTTAAAATACATTTCACCTGAAGGAAAAAAATATTGGTCAATGGAGATTGCCTTTCAGTGGCTGAGTGAAAGGTTATTAAGTTTTAACATCAGTAAAAAAGGATTTTCACAATCTGTATTTGCTCTTTAATTTGTACAAATCTTGAATGCAAATGAAAATACATCTGATGCTTTATTAGTATTGTGTGTGGGTAAGGAGGCAAAAGCATATTGTGTCTGAAGTCTCTGCATCTAAAATTTATGGTTATTTTTTACAATACCATTTTATGATATGCTTGCTGTATTCTTACTAGAATAGAATGCTTCTCTATTCATAGAATTGAAATTGTGATTGAGACTAATGAATTAACTGCATGGCAGTAAAATATTTGAATGGCTTAAATTTTGACAGGAAATGGTGAGGTTTATTAGGTTCAATAAAAGTGAATCTGCGTTCAAAGCTAATAGTTAAATTTATGGTAAATATTTTGTGAAGGACACCTTATGATGGTTTTTAAATCATGGTTTTAAAATGTTGCGGCGGGCCTTGGGGTGGTGGTGGAGTGCCGCGACCTTCCAGAGAAGCGTCCTTGGAGGATGTCTCTGAGGCACTGGCACGTCCCCCGGCTCGCTCCTGGGCGGTGAGTGATTTCGCTCTTCTGTGAGAGCCCTGCTTCGGCCGATGCAGGAGAGAAGAGACAGGAGCCGCGTGTGGGGTTCCAAGGCGAGATTTATTCCTCTTCCTTGAAAGGTCCAGGGACAAACTGGCTCACTGGGTAGGAGTGAGCAGGGCAGATATAGGATAGCCAGAGGGGTGGGGTAGAGCAACAGCGAATGGTCTGAGGGCTCAGGGGCGGTACAAAGGGGGAAGGGCCAATGGGGTACAACAAATTAACATGTAACAGATAAGCATGCCGGGAGCAAAACTATAGATCACATGACGAGAGGGAGTGCCTAAGGGCTTACCCTTCAGGGAAGAGAGAGAAGCTCTTTTGTTGTGGGGCTTTCTTCCTCCACATTAAAAAAAGTCCATTTAAATTGAAGATTTTACTTTCTAGTTGAAAGTCAGTATCTAGCTGTTGAAGTCCAATCCAATGATTGAACCAGTTGATTATGATGGTGATATAGTTACTTTTTTATTGCTAACTCAGTTTCAAATGCAATGATTGCATCTAATGCGGGTGGCATCTACCAGAATTTCTCTATCTTTCCTTGTGGCTGTAACAGTTGCTCAAAACAGAGCACATGTAGCCAGAGGAACGGAATTGGCTTTTTTTGGATGGACTGTTAAGCTATCTTTTATATATTAATTTTAGTACTTTTGTTCACTTTGGTGTTTGAGGATGGTGTTAATTTGCTGAATGTTGTTGTTTTCTTCTGCGTTTGTCAGTTTTTCTGGTCAAACAATACAGGGAAATCAGAGGCACTGAATTCTGAATCCAAGAATTCCTGATGTGCTCTTGGTCTCTGCTGCTTGAACTTCAGAGTGAGTTTAGGTTAATCTAGTAAATAATATTAATTCTCAGAGGGGCAGTATGTTCAAGGCAGTTATTGAGTATGACTGTGTTTGATCTGATCTGAATATTTCCCAAACTCGCTAACAGTATTTCCCAAAAATTGGAAAGTGATTCGTTGATCATCTCCTCATTTTGAGAAACAGCAGTATGTAGCACTTCCTTTCATTTTGTGTGATCAGTTCAGAAATTCAGTGCTATTATTAAATGGGCTATCACCTGACAAAATGTAATATTAATATGTCTTATGTACCACTTTTTACCAGGTAATTACTTGAACATAGACAGAAAGCTGTGCAAAGAACTGGCATGAGATCCATTTTTGGTTTTAATCCTCTTAGGTACTTAATGCTTTCAGTTTATTAATCAGGTAGATACAAAAAGTGTTATGCTTGGCATCTGATCTGAAGGTGATGACTTGTGGAAACACCATGAATTTAAAAATATGAATTATGATCTAGAAGATTAGTACTGTCACCAGAATGATATGAATTTTGTCTAATGGAGTATTAAATGTTTGCATAGCTCCATAGTCAGCTGAAGACTACTTTGATATTTTGATTTCATTCTCTACCTGTTTGATAATTTTTCTTTGAAATCTAATATGGATTATGGAGGAAACAAGTGGCTAAATTTTGTCTCTTAAAGTGACAGTAGAAACTAGATGTAAATTGGATGGTAAACCTAATTTGAATACATAAAGAAATTGCCTTTTCCCAATTTATTCTGCCATATGATGCTCATCATTAAATTCAGCCATAAATTTGCAAGAAAAGTCAACATTTTATCTGCTACTGTTGTTTTTTTAAGCTTTCTACAACTTCCCCCTAGTTTCCCTTTCTAATTTCTGCTAATGGTTGTTTATTGTATATGCTTTTTGGTTCCCCTCACATCACTCTAGGGATGCTCACGTCTCTCTAAGATATAGGATCAAGTTTAAAAAAGACCAAAGAAATTAAGCTTGGTTGCAGTGATATTTAGTGGCTATTGTGTGTCTAATATCTTGATATTCCTTGGCAGAAAAGAATCTAAAATCTTCACATGATTAAAGTCAACAAGTTGTTGTTACATGATAAATAATGATAAATAATCTGTGCAAAAATTTGACAAGATGCCAAGTTTCAGTAGCGATTCTGACAAGAGCACAATCATTTTGAGTGAGGAAGGACTGCTATGCACCTTTAGTACATATCAAGTACCCAAGTAGCTAAATGAGTTTAGAAGCTTTTTTGTGGTGTCATGTTATTAAATTGTTCTCAGTGTAAAATATAACTAAATGTAAAATTTCTGAATTGGAAATAATTAAATCAGAACCACGTCTGCAATTACTTGCTTAAAAAGACTTGAATAAATATGTGGTACCATTTCAAAATTGGCAAACTTTAAGAGTTTTAAATATTCTGATAGTTCTTCATGCCAGTTAAATGATATGACATAAAAAGATCCTAATGAAGCTCATTGAGTTATTTCTCTTTTAGGCACTGACATTCTAAATGTACCTTGGTCTCTGCTTCTGCACAGCCACCATGATCTTGGCTGAGAGCTCTTTTATTGAGCTCTTCTAATTTCATAGTTGTGAATGGTTCTAGCACAGGGGCAGGAGGTTCAGGTTACTGCAAATAAGCTTGCAGCTTGTTTAGCAATGGTGGTTTTTTATAGTACTGACTTAGTTCAAAACTATATAGCATTTACAGTACTTGTCTGTCCATGAAGTCAAATCCCAGGATTAGTTCATGTCTTGGGCTGGTGAGTCTCAGAACCTCGTTTTCAATATCTCTTAGCTCAGTTTTAAACTCTGAGATGTTAGATTGTTCTTTAGCATAGGTATACACTTCACTTCTGTTTGGAATATTATTGATATTCATGAGCAAATGCAGGAATGACTGGCATCCTCAGAATGAAAAACTGACTAGACTGAGTATTTTGCTCAGGTGCCTCTTTACTCTTAGTTCTTGTCCCTATTTTTGGTGCTCAGTTTAGCATTTAACTTCTCTACTTGTCAATTCTGGTGTGAAGTCAAGGAAATCAAATCCTGTGTGGTTTAAGTTAAACTATTTGACACAGTGCTGGTATAGAGGAGACACTGTGGCCACCATCATGTAAAGTGTCTGCTGGGATGCATCAAGAAACAGCACTGCTTCCTGTAATCTAATGTTTCTGTGACCAGTTATCTTGCAGTTTCCTCCATGAATTGTTCATGCGAGCTTTCTGCTGAATAAAATAGTCCCCAGAATGCAATCTGGAACCTTTTGTTAAATACCTAACCCTCTTTAAAATGGGGGTCAAGGAAGCACTCTGGATGGGGATAGCACCAATGCCAGTCAAAAGGAAATGACAGGAGCAAACCAGTATCTTCACCCTGCCCAGCTCCAGATTTCATTGGTCTGACTCAGGCAGCTCCTACAGTGTATCCATAACCTAGAATCTACCTTTTATCTCAGATGGTCATCCATCCCATTCCACATCAAACTTACAGCTTCTGGCTCTTTTGTGTTCTAGGCTGGCCAGGTGAGACGTTATTCCTTATTCCTGTCCTTACTAAGCCTGTCCTTTGCTCCTAACTGCTCTCTGGTCAATGGTATTCTGGCAGAGGAGGTTCCACAAGGGCTCACCCCTACCCAAGGCCTTTATCTCCTTATGGCCAAGGGGCAACACTGTTGTTGTCACCTTTGCTCTAACAGAAACATATCCAGCCTTTGCATAACATGCATTCTGGGTACTAATCCTGAAGTTTGACTAAGAGAGGCCTACAGCTGGAGAGTTGATTTGAGTCATGAATATAGATAAATGTCTGGAGGGAATCGGGTGTGACTGATGGTCTCTGTCAGTTTGTGAAGCTTCGGTTAAGAATTATAAGAGTAATGCATCCGTGTGGAGGTTTCGTCTTTGTCATCTTAAGTGTGCATAAAAGCTGAGAAGAAAATGATCTGCTCAAGAAGTAATGATTTTTCTTTATACCTAAAAATATTTTATATTTTTTGTACTTTATTTTTGAATAGATGTGATTTATCTGTTTATGTTCCTTCCATAACTGAGAATCTGTTTAACAAAATTATTTGACTGCAATCTAATTTCTTGTTGTAAGTGTACTTTTAAAAATGGCAAATAGTTTTAACAGTGCATGATTTTATGAGGAAGGTAAAACACTTCATATAATAGAAATTACTGTTCTGAGCGCCTGTTTTAACTAAACTACAGTGAACTTTAAAGGGTAAAAATGAGAGACGATAAACTCAACTTCTTTTAAATTTGAGAAAAAGGACCAATATACAAATATTGCCAGTCAAATTTTTCATACTTAACATGAAGTAGAGTGTGCTTTTATAGATAACAAAGTGAAAAGTCTTTGTACTGCTTTTATCTGTGTTTGAATAGTGCCAATCCAATTCTCTTTCAAGAGCTGGAGGGTGTCTTTGGTGTTGTTTTTTTTTTGGGGGGTTTTTTTGTTGTTTTTGTTCTGTGGTGACTTAATTTCCCAAATCAGAACATTTATTTTTTCACTTTCAGATACCTTCTGTCAGGGGTTATAACAGTGTTATAATTTAATTGTTATTATTTATTCTGGTATTGACTTTCCTTTGCTTCTGTAAATTTTCCTTCTCTTTTTTTACTTAAAATTTCAGTTGAGTTTT
Source organism: Rhabdornis inornatus (assembly GCA_013397075.1). NCBI lineage: Eukaryota > Metazoa > Chordata > Aves > Passeriformes > Rhabdornithidae > Rhabdornis > Rhabdornis inornatus. The sequence goes on along the minus strand of VWZS01008822.1, from coordinate 516,686 downwards.
CAACATAAGATTGGTATCCTTTACTGCAAAGCAGGCCAAAGCACAGAAGAAGAAATGTATAACAACGAGATGGCAGGACCAGCTTTTGAAGAGTTCCTTGATCTACTGGGCCAGAGAGTACGGCTAAAAGGATTCAGTAAATATAGGGCTCAGCTAGATAATAAAAGTAAGTTATCTTTCAAGCTATGGGAGAAAGGGTAATTATCCAGCTGATCTTTTGTAAATTGTGTTGTATTTTCATGCTCTTGACTTTGGGTTTTGAATAATAAGATTATATGGTAAATGAGGAAGATGAAGCGTATGATTAGAGCATGTATCAAACCTTTTCTGAAAGGTCATTTACTTTTTCTGTGGCATTAGTAGAACTGAAAATCAAAGTAATTTCTCATTTGTTTTCATTTAGTTAAAATCATGAGTAAATATTAAAAATACTAAATGAGTCATATTTCCCTAGGTACACTTTAACGTCTTATTCTTTCAAGGCAATAAAAATATATGTATTTTGAAATATGGATTAATTTCCCTTATTTCAGCTAAACATACATGCTTACTTTTACCCAACACACACAAGCAGTCAAGTTTCCTGTTTTCTCACACATGCACAGTAAGCATGTAATCATTTATCAGCTGATAATTGTTAATCTTCCTCCGTGCTGTGTTAGTACTGCTATTTCCCCAGGTCTTTCAGTTTCCCTAAGTGCAGTAGTATAAAAATTTAATTGTACAAATTGGTTGGATTTTGTAGCAAAATAGGAACTGAAGTATTGCTGTTTAAAAAAAGTAAATTATGTGTTAAGACACTTCTTCATTAGCACTGTTTGCACTACCCTTAAATTTAACTTAAATTCATTCTTAGTTTAATGATGTTTTAGCAGGATTTTGACAGCTGATCATGTGAGCTGTGATCTAAGGATATCTAGTTATTTGTCTACTTCATTTTAACATACTGTCAACCTAGTATAAGCACCACATTTATTTCTAGTAACGTTATTGCCTTCATGCTTAAATCCATGCTTGTTTCCCTTTAATAATTCAAGCTTTTTAGAGACTACTGCATCCTATTTCAGCACAGAATATTACTAAATAATTTTTCAAATTAATTTGTAGAAATACATATTAACATGGTTTGGATGTCAGACTTCTGGAATGAATTGATAAATAGGGATGAAAAATTGAAAGGAATAAGGGATGTTTGGGTTTTCTCTTTTTTTTCCCCCCAATCAGATAATGACTGAATGTCACCTAGGAAGTTATAAATATGAAAATAAATGCTGGTCTGTCAGCAAATTCAGTTTCTGTATTTGCCATGCTTCAGTATGAACTTACATTGCTGATCAGCATTGTGTATGTATCAGTGACACAATTTTAATGTTTTACAAAGTCTGTGTGCCATTAACTATATTGTCCTGTCCTAGTGTGTTCTCATAGTTTGCAACAGGCAGAATGGAATTAAGAATTCAAAAAGATAAAGTATTTCATATTATATTAAATGTAAAGTACTGGCTTAAGTATCACATTTTTGTTATACTTGCTTTTAAATACAATGACGCCAGAAGTATTACTGTGTGTCATATTTAGACTTAGATAATACATTGTTCTGACTGCCTGCAGGTTCAGAGGAGTGTAATAATCTAGTCTCTGGGAGCTATATTTCTGGTAGACACAATGTTTCAGTAATAAATCTTGTTCAGTTCTTGTAGGAGTCAAATTTATTAAGTTTTTATATTCTCAAATGCTTGACTTGCTGTGAGTTTTTTCTCTAAAAAGTTCTCTTATTAATTTATTTTGAGAAGTTGTTTATTTAATATTTGGATAAGTAATTGGAGCATTTGGTAACAGAGAAAGTAGAATGTTGTGGTGGGTTGCCCTGTCTGGCAAATATGCCCCTACCAATGGTGTGCTTGCCCACCCTCCAGTCTGTGAGTCAAGATTAAGAGAGTTCAACGAGTGAAGGGAAGATGGAAAAATAAACACCCCCCAAAAAAACCCTCCCAAACAAACAAAAACTGCAAAACAAAAAACAACCCCCCCCCCACCCCCCCCCCCCCAAACAACAAAAAAACCACAACCCACGACTACATCAATCAGGCAACAATACAACTGATGCAAAGGCAATCAATCAATCACCACCTGCTATTAGCTGACTGGTGCCCAGCCATTCTCTGAGCTCAGCTACCGTGAGAAAACTCCCTGCTCCAGTTTTCCTGTAGAATATAACTTTATGGGGTATGGGATATGTTTTTGGTCTATTTGATTGGCTGTCCTGGCTGTCTCCTCCCAAACCCATGGTCACCCCTGCACACTTCCCAGGGTAGGGGACAGTGTGAGGGGCAGGGCAGTGCTGATGCTGTGTGGGCACTGTTTAGGCAGAGCTGAAGCAAAGGGTGTTACCAGCACTGCTGTGACCACACAGAGAACACACAGCACCATATGGGCTGCTCTGAAGAATTCTAGCTGCATCCAAGCCAGACCCAGTGCAAATGTCAAGAACATATGGAATATATTAGCTATAAACTCTTTTCTGCCCTTCCTTAGTGCAGTTTTAGTGGCATGCAGTTCCAAACCCCAAGATAAAGAAATAAGAAAATGTAATGAAACTTTACCAATTCAATACTATATAATTCATTTTGTACATGTTTTAAAACATATCAGTATACTAGAAATGAGAAAAAAAGTTTTATTGTTGGAACATATTTTCTCTTTCTATCTCTTCAAAACTGTCTTTCTAAAATGCCTCTGAAAGGTTATAATGGAATTAGATTTTCAGGTAAGATTTTGAAATAGAAGAGTGCAATAAGGTTTCCCTTTTTTAGCAACATTAAAGTGACAAACTTCAGCTGAAATTATGCTTTTTATTTCTGATACAACTGTAATCTGTGTTTAATAAATGAAGTTAATTATCAAAGAGACATAACTGATACACCCAGTCATTATATGAATGTGCTTCTAATTGTATACGCACAAATATTTTTAAATTTTGGGCTGCAGATAAATAAGTGTATGTTTATATACTTTTATATACTTTTAACTGGAGAACTAACATGGCTAGTTGATTTCTTTTTCAAGTATAGCTACTATTCAAAACAAATGAAAACTCCAAAACCTTAAACAGTTTGTTAGTGTACTAGAGAATATTTATTGCTGTAGACAACATAAATTTATGTTAAAAAATAAGTGAACAAGGAAAAAGAGAAGAAAAATTGGTATTTGTCTTGACTTAATAGGGTGTTTAATAGAGTTAAGCCTTAAACTTTTTAAAAGTTCATTGTACTTAAATAGGCTGTACAAATTGAAGAAAAGGAATAAAAAGGATTAACTTATGAATACAGTGTAAAACTCATTTACTGTAAACATCACAAAATGCTAACTATTAATAAACTTTCTAAATAAAAGAAAATAGTAATTCATATATGAAATTTATTTTAATAATTTTCAAATATATGTATTATGCACATATTTTGTGTTTTAAAAATGTCTGATCTGCAACATGTGTTTTAATGTTAGATTTGAAATAGCGCGTTCGCTTTTGGTAAGGTAGGGGTTTAGTCAATTGTCCTTATTAATGTTTAAATAATGAAAATACAAGTTATATAAAACTACACTTAAGTAGCTAAGTGTTTTGATTTGTTCGGGATATGCCAATATATTTAAAATAGTTTATTTAGGTCTCAGAAACAGCAAACTCTTTGGGGTTTTTTTCTGCAGGACCTCTATATGTCATAATACAAAAATAAAGACTAGATTTTTAGCTGATGGGAACTGGTTTTGTTCAAGTGTAAAAAAGACACAAGTTGCTTAAATAGATTTAAATCACATCATGCAGAACAGTGTCCTGAAGAGTAGTATGAATGTTCTAGTTTACTGACCTTCTTGTGATGAAATTAATTTTCAGCTGATTCAACAGGAACTCATTCCCTCTATACTACCTATAAAGATTATGAATTAATGTTTCATGTATCAACAATGCTTCCATATATGCCCAGTAACAGGCAACAGGTATGTTTTTTAGCTTTTCATTGTAATTCTTCATTATAAGTGTTTGACATTGAATGTTGGGTTTTTTTAATAATGTTAGTTGAAAATAGAATTGTTTTACAAGAAGCGTGACTCAATTATATTTATTTTCTTGAAATATTGTAAGACATTTGAAATCTTGTAGGATTTTTATTCTATATAATTCAGGTATTTACCCCATGTACCCTATTTCATTATATTATTTAAAGGCAATACTGCCTCTGGTGAATGAGTTATTTTCAGTTTTGACTGAATTCACATCTTATGTATGTTTTAAACATTGAATGGAATGAATCTTGGAAATAATCTTATGGTTAAAATATGCATGTATTAAGATTTTTAAAGCTATTCCATTTCATCCTTGTGTTGCAGATCTTGAAATGTTTATTAATGTGTGAGCTTAGTGATAATTTTAAACTATGTCCTTCTAGGTGTCTGTGAAAACAGAAAATTGCAGTGTATTTTTCTTATTTCTAGAGAATTCCCTTTGCTTATATAATTATTCAGAATGTCTTCAAAGCATTAAGGATGGCTAAAAACCAGCACAGCATCTAAAGTATGCGGTGTACCAGTAAGGTTACTCTGTCTTGCCTAAGGTATTTCCTGTGACTTTATGAAAATGTGCAAGCACATTTGGTATGATATATCAGTACTAATGCTTAAAAGAAAAGCAGTAGAATTGCTTGTAGATCAGACTGATGGTAGTTTGTAACTTTCTGTGCTCCTACTCTGTATTCTTCCAGGATGCAGAAGTAAGTGTTGATTTATTTAGTTAGTTTTGGAATATTCTTGCCTTGCCATGCAAGTTACAATCATTTCAGCCATTGTGGAAGGTTGTCATGAAATAAGGATGCTATCTCACTTTGGCTTTGAACAGCACACAAAAGATGCTTAGGTTGATTGCTGAACCATATGGGAGTTGTATTCTTCATGTCTATCCTATCAATAGATCTTGTGTGAGCAGAAAGAGATGTGTCAAGGCAGCAGGAAAAAGATAAAAGTACTGAAATTCTTCAGAAGGGATAAATAAAAATAACAATGGAAGAAAGTATATCATGTTATGTGTTTTAAAAAATCAGTGAATAGAGCTCAGTACAGTTTGAAAAGCTGTTTCAAGTGAACAGTTAAGACATTGCACTTAGTATTTAGATGTGGTTTAGAGAAATTAAATTAGGAATCAAAAGACAAACTTTTCACCATATGAATAATACAAAGTTTAGATGACTCACTTCCTAAAATGTGTGGCTTTCAGGAGACAGAATGTTCAGCTTCATCAGACACTCAACTGTGACATAGCTAGTAATCAAGGGATTGGATCTTCATCACTGATTTCAGATTGTTCTGCTTCTCTAAACTTTCAGTTACATCTTATTACAAAACAGGATTAATTTAGTAAGCACACTAGGAGTTATTCTGTCTGTAATCAGCCTAACAATCTTTGGCTGGAAATACATGTAAATAGGGAAAACTGTACCCTATGAAGATGATATAGTACACTGAATGAGCTTGCCTTAAAAAAATAAAATTAATGTTTTCATAGCAAATCACAGGCACTGACAGCGAATATGGCCTTACTTGGAGTTTGTTACTTTTGTTGTCTTTTGTGAATTTTCCTTGTTTGTGAGAACAGGGTATCCTCTTGCCATGATGCACTTAATTTCATAATTTTGTGCTGTCAGCTTCACTGCTGTGTTGCTCAGCAATCCCGTATTACTGTCCTTTCACTTCTCCCTGTGCCTTCCTTTCATTCTTATAATTTCCTTATGTGTCTTTCTTTATAGTCAGGTGCTGATTCTTCTGTAGAGCAAAATCTTTCAGTTTTGACTCCATGGTTTTCCCTAGCAACAAGCACTCCTTTCCCTAGTGTTTTAGTAAGCTCTCATCATTGTCCCTTTAAAAGGTTCAATATTTAGTAGAAGCACTATGTTGTTATTCATGGCTTTCTTGGGATCAAAATAATGTGGCAGTTTTCCAAGTTCAAGTAGTATGCCTACCTGAAGACCCACCACATTATTTTTCAGGTGATGAGATCTCTCAGTGTTTGCACAGCATGTACACTGTCTTAATGAAATGTGACAAGTGCACCCAAATTACTAGAATTTAGCCAGCCTTAATGTGCAAAACAGATCTATAATAACTGTTTGGTTTTTTTTTTCTCTTACTGTTTAGTTCCAAAATACATAATGAAGTCTCTTTGGGGTTTGGCTCACTGCATACCCAAGTAAGGGGAAGTTAGAGACCATGGTAAATTTCCTGTTAGGTTTTGTTAGGGATGAAGCTCCCCATTCAATAGTTATTTTCTGCTAGCATACTATATATGTACTGGCTGAGGTTGTTGCATCCTTTCCCTATGTCCCTTGTTTGGTAATGACTGGACAAGGTATTCAGTCACTCTTCATAATCTACAACGGTGACCTCCAGTGAGCAAGCACTGAGCATTGCTTGTGTTCCAAATACCTGTGAGCCAAAAATAGGCCACACCAGAACTGTTTGTTGCTTCTTCCAGGATATAACTACGCCCTGCTTGGTCCCTGATCAGGACATCCCTCTAGTTTTAGAACCAGCAGGAGATCCAAAGAGCAAGGTAATTTTTATTTTGGCTGCAACATAGGCTGGGAACTTTCAAGTCAGCTGCTCCTTCCCTAGGATGGAGAAGACAACCAGCCCTGGTATGGCCAGTTCCTTTTCCTTTACTGGCCTTTTCTTCAAAGCAGTTCAAGGCTTTCCCCTTTAAACTTTACCTTTGCAATGTCCCTTTCCAAATCATTCCCTTGCAAGTTTTCCGATTCACACATTTGCAGTCTGATTGTGTACACTTTGTCAGACCTGATTAATCCAAATCTGTTCAAATAATCAATTTTCACCTGCTTTTATGAAAACTTGGAAATGAAACAGATATGCAATAATGAAATATTCTTGTTGCATTTAACTGCTGTTAAAATAGTTGGGTAACAAGACCTGTGGTTATACCAAACTCAGATGATCAGATCTGTTGAAAGAACTTTTGCCATTCATTTCTGGTTTTGGTACTGGCTAACAACACAAATTGAAAATAAAACTTTTGAAACCGCTTATTTTAGAAATGTACTAAAATAAGTTTCGAGTTTTTCTTATTTGACTCTTAACACTTCATCATTTAATATTGGATGAAGAGTATATTTCATTGCAATTTCAACAAGAATTCCTTGTTGTTTTGCAGTTTGACAAAGCAGTTAATCCAACAGAAGTGGGTAGATTTTTAAGGCTGAGCACAAGCTGTTAATATGCTAAGTTTTAAGACAGTTCTTTCCTTCAGAGATGCATATCTGAAAATTAAGAATTGAGTCACTATAATCTGAGAATTAATATAATGACTATCATTTAGTGCAAATAATTTTAATCTAGTGGATTCTGCTTTTCTAACATATTTTCCTGACTGGACTCCCCTTTGTGTGTCTTGCATCCTTACATAACACTTCACTGATTTCCTTTTGGCTACCTATCATACTTGATTGGGTTATTTTCAAATTCTAACATAACAATGATGCCTCCTTACTGCAAGTAACTCTCTGTAATCTCTGCACCCAGTTGAGAGTTCCTATTGTGCTCAACATTGGCATGAGATTCTTTAGAGTATGTTAGAAAGGCAGATTAAAAAAAAAAAAATTGTACAACATCCAAAAACCCCCAGACCTGAGCAGACCTCAAAATGGGAGAGGAAGGGGAAACTGAGAACCTGAGAAGAGCACCCAAACAAAATAGAAGGTAAAAGTTGGGAGAAAAATCTAGGCTATAGAATGGAAACTAGAAAAGGGCTTCTTACAGATAATTTTGCTAAGTTCCGGTTTCCTTCAATTCCTTTTTCATTTTCAGTATGCTATCCTTATCTCACATTTCCCAGAGAGGTGTGTGTTCCCTCCTCCTTCTCCATTCAATACTTTATTCTTTTCCTGTTCCTTTATCCTATCCGTAGCATTTCTTTCCATGTTCCAGATCACCCCAGTTTAATTCTCCTCACTTTTGGAGTTCTTTGCATTATGATCCTCTGTGCACAGCCACAACTGTGCTTTGCCTTTTGCATTGTGTTGAAGTTGACTGACCACTTTTGCATGACAACTATTTATAAGTGTTATACTGGTTTTATTTCAAATTGAAGAAGTCACTAAGATCTCTACAGTCTTGGTAAGGTTCTTAAAAATAATGACTTGTCTTCCTATTTCTTTTTTTTGTACCTTGTAGAGGTTTCCACTCTTGCAAAATATCCTAGGGATAGGATATGGGAACTGCCATACTTTTTAGAAGTCTTTGCTAGTAAAATTTCAAACATTTCTAAAACTTACCTCCGATTTAGTGAATGCTGTTCTTGCTTATGCTATGTATGATGGCAAGCAGAACCTTCTAAAGGGGTCTACAAAAGAATATTCTTGAAAACAGTGATTGTCTTGACAAATGTGCTTTTAAAGAGGATTGCATTCTCATTTTTATAATTTACTCTATGGAAATGCATAGGCATGAACCACTGTAGCAAGAACAAGTGGTTGGGCACTTAATGGTATAACAAGGGCAGGAATTAATAACCTTGTACCTCATAATTGGAAGGTTGCTTACAAATTTAACTGAGTTGTAAATTCCAACCTGTGAGATAGTAATAGCTTCCAAACATTAACTTGTGCTGCCCTACTATGAACAAATTGTGTGGCTCACTAGATGAGCAAATTAAAGTATACCTGACACACTTAGTTCTATGGTCAGTTCCTCATAGTGTACTTCTGTATGCAACAGTCTGTGGATCTTAAATGGCTCAAATAACCAGTTATTTTTATTTTAGTCTTAAAAACCTGAAAACCTGACTGAACCACAAGACTTAATACTGTTTTCTGTTCCTATATCTGTTTTCAAGTTTAATAAGAAGTCCTATTTCTTTGTCTGTATTTGGGATTTTGAATATGTTTAAAATAATATAGATATACTTACTGCTTTAAAATTGTGGTTTTGGCCCTTATGACTACCTTCAGAATATCATCCTTTATGTTGTTTTAAGGGCTATAATGAAACAAACTTATGGGTTCTAGGCTGTAGCATGTGCAACTTTGTTTTTTATTGTTGGTAGCTGAAATATTAACTTTTAATGGAATTGGAAAAATGCCACAAAATACTCTTATTAGAAAGACTCTGTTCTGTGAAATCACCTTGATAGAGAAATTTTGACTTGGTCTAACATAAAGTTTTCAAGTAAATTTATTCTTAAATCCTTTTTGTTTACATGAGCTAGGGTATAGCTTTTAGTGTCTTTATTCTATTTGTTGACAATGCATGATCTTTGGCATACTTTGGGTAAATATTTTAAACATAGCACCTGGTGGGCTGCTTTTTTTATCTGTTAATATACAAAATTTGAAGTTACAAAATTCTTCCATGAGGAAATTGAGCATCATTTTACTGTGTTATTTTGTTGGGTTTTTTGGGGAGAGAGTAGTAGTCCCTTATTGCTGGATATGTTTTGTCATTTTTACTAAATTGTAGCCTATAACAATGATTTAGTACTTTAAATCAGTACTTAAATATATTCTTGATGATAAAAGCTACCAATTGCAAGAACAAATTTTTAATTAAAGAGTTCCTAATAGCTGTTGTTTCTGAGTGAGTCTTGATTCTGTTCCTCAAGTATGCAGTTGATAACATTTGTGATGGATGTTCATGATAATCTTTCTTTTAAAATTAAGATCATAATATTAAGGACAATGTTTAATAGTATTGTGACATGGAAAATAAAGTTTTATTGAGACATAAAGGAATATTTTTAATGTAGAGACAAATATTACACTGTAAAGAGGGAACAGATGTATAGTTTTCTGGATAGTGAGAAATGTCAAGTGATGCAATGCTTTTTTATTACTGAAGTGATGCATTAGTAAGAATAAGAGAAATATATTTTTCTCATAGAATAAAATATAAATAAGCAGAAATTATGGAGAACTAGTGTGGGGATGTGAGAAAATTCACTAGTATTTTTGTGAACTTAGCCCAGTTTCCTTTTCCTATATTTTGCAGTTCTGATACCCTTTACATGTTGTTATCCAGGATGCAATAAAAGTTATTTCTGAAAACTTATGCTTTATTTGTATTGGTTTGGCTTGTTGTTTTTTTTTTCCCGAAGATGATGAGTTTGTGATTTTTAAATTCTTTTTTAATAACTAATTTTTCAATGCATGTTTCTTGTCTAGCTGCTAAGGAAAAGGCATATAGGAAATGACATAGTTACCATTGTCTTCCAAGAGCCAGGAGCACTTCCTTTTACTCCAAAAAATATTCGTTCCCACTTTCAACATGTGTTTGTCATTGTCAAAGTGCACAATCCTTGCACCGAAAATGTGTGTTATAGGTGAGTAGAGCCTTATAACTATTTAAGTTTCTTACTAAGACTGCAATGCAACTATGTTTTCTAGATGTTTTGTATTTCTTATAGGTGTTACGTGCTCAATTTTAAAAATTTCCATTGCACTTCCAGTGAATTTGAAACCCCAGTGTCTCCCTTGCACACATCTAGAGTTGTGGAGCACAGTTTGTAGGCTCAAAGGGGTATGTGCAGAACTCCATGTGGCTGATTTATGGCCATAAAATGGGGATATAACAAGTTAGTGAAAATAAGATTTGCAGACACACCAATAGAAACTAATTTAGAATTTGTATTGCGTGTTTCCTTTTTTGAAAGAAAGTGATTTAAATTATTTCAGAAGGTCCTTTAACCTGTGTGAATCCCTGAGTATGACAATACGACTGCAGGATGAGAACTTTTGGAGAATGGAAAAAAATCATAAATTTCAGATGATTTTAACTCTCACACTTAAGTCACTGCATCATGTACTTTAGCAAGGTAACCAAGGTGGAAACACATTTGTGAGCTGGTTGGTATTACTGTCTTTTAGCTGTGTACTAGAATTTAAACTATCTTTTAGGACTTGATTTTGTTTCAGTAACTGTTTCATATTGATTAATATATGAGTTGTATTTTTCTTACTATTAAACTCTGTCTGTCATTCCAAATTTGACTGTATTTCAGTCAAACAAATAATAGTTGTACCTACTGTGTAGAGTGTTTTGAAATCTTTTTTCAGTAGAAATATATTATATATATATCAATTAGAGGTATAATTGTATTAATTAGGAAATATTCCTATTTTTTTTATATTTTGCCATGAACTATCTAGATCAACAATTGTGTTTTCCAATTTTGTGAGCATAGAGTAGGCAGCTTAAACAAGTGGAGAATGCTCCATTATAGTCACATTTGACACCAATATTTTTTCATTGAATTCACACTTCATTGTAGGAGAAGATTGGAGGATAAAAATCAATTCTGTTTCTATTCTTACATTTCTTAGTTTTAAGATGATGTGGCTGAGTAACAGCTGAAAATGATAGATTTACATAAAAATAATTTAAAAAAATACTTCTCTCCTTTATTTCTTGCAATTCGCTTTAATATTTATTACATTAAGGAAAGGAGATGTTGACACCCTAAGAAGCCATCTTCAACATTTTCTGTTCTATTAAGATACCTCCATAATGTCCTTTATGTATTTAAAAGAAGAAAGCCATTCTAAAACAGACAACCCAGTCAGTTTTCTTTGATGTGTCTGAAATGTCTGCAAATTGGCATGTCAAAGCTGTACTTAATTGCTTGTAAATGGATTGCAGAGATCACACTTCTGTTTATCATCTGATTTTATTTTTTTTTTAGGGAATTAATTAATTTTTTTGGGTTTTTTGTTTGTTTGCTTGTTTGTTTGTTTGTTTTCCTATGTCCAGTGTCGGTGTTTCACGATCAAAAGATGTTCCCTCATTTGGTCCACCCATTCCCAAAGGAGTAACTTTCCCCAAGTCTGCAGTCTTTAGGGACTTCCTTTTGGCCAAAGTTATTAATGCTGAAAATGCAGCACATAAGTCGGAAAAATTTCGAGCCATGGCCACAAGGACACGTCAAGAATACTTGAAAGATCTGGCAGAAAACTTTGTTACTACAGCTACAGTGGATACTTCAGCCAAGTTCAGCTTTATTACTTTAGGGGCAAAAAAAAAGGAAAAAGTGAAACCAAGGAGAGATGCACATCTATTCAGTGTTGGAGCAATTATGTGGAATGTGATTGCACGAGATTTTGGCCAGTCTGCTGACATTGAATGTCTCCTCGGAATCTCCAATGAGTTTATCATGCTGATTGAAAAGGAATCAAAAAATGTTGTGTTTAACTGCTCCTGCAGAGATGTTATTGGATGGACATCTGGATTAATGAGCATCAAAATATTTTATGAAAGAGGAGAATGTATTCTTCTGTCTGCAGCAGATAATTGTACTGAAGACATCAGAGAGATTGTTCAAAGACTTGAAGTAAGTACTGTTTCTAAACTGGAATTCCAGTTTTTTAATGAACAGTTATTTGTCTATGTCTCCACACTGAGATATAATGAAATATGTTCTATAGTTATAGTTCAGGAATGTTTTCAGTCTTCAGAGAGCATTACAAACAGTAATCTTCACAATAGCACGTAGGATAAATGTTACCAACCTGTTCTTCAGGGGTAAGGTTTCAGATACCATTGCTCTGACTACTTGCTTAAGGCCATGGATGGTTCCAGTGTTGAAATCAGGACTGAAAAGCTTTTGCCACCTCTTGCTGTAGCCTGTTCTCAAATCACACCCTTGTAGGTAGAAGTATCATTAATTTAAAAATATATAAAACCTTAATGTGAAAAATACACTTTTTGTAATAATCCTTGGGAATATTAGTGGAGAATTCTATGTAAGTGATTCTGCTGATTTGTTCCTCAGTACAGAGAAAGTGCAGGAAGTGAAGAAAACTACACCAACTAATGCCAGTTTTAACTGACTGGATAAAGTTTTTCAGACACTTGATGACCGTGTCAGTACTACTGTCCTGTAACTATTTCAGTCAGTCCAAATGAAATGAAAATAACTTCAAGGTAAAAGTGCCGATGCATCTAGTGGTTGCAATTCACTCTTTGATCTTAAATTAAGTGATTTAGATGATCATAGGGTTTTCTTCTATTAGAAAGCTCAGCACTGAAAAGAAATCAGTCCACTTAGAGTTTTCACACTGGAACAGTTGGATTGCAGCTGATGATTTAGGGCCTCTCTAGTACTGCAGTCTCATTTCACATTACTCAATATCATGCTCTAAATAATAACTTTCTTCCAAAGTACAATTACTATTTCAAGAGTTGGATGTCTTTAAACTCTTCTTGCCACTGTTACATTATGCTTTTCGATTGAGGTCTTCAGTTTCACTTCCCTTAGACAGATACTTCCCTTCTAGAAAATAGTTCTCCCATTAGATCTTGTTGACAGAACAATATACATTTCTTAACACAAATGAAAAACAGGATTTAAAGTTCTAGTGAAAACTGCTGTCATCAGTGACGATTTTTTTTGCTATTTTTAACTTACTCGGTTTTGCAAAACCTGGAAATAACCTATGTTGCTGAAGACAGATCTTTAAGATTTGGTAATTAAAAACATGCAATGTTTATCTATGTTTACTTTACTGTTTCCTCTTTATTATAGCCAGATTTGGGGTTAAATAATGACAAATTGGCTTTAAGCCTCAAATTTAGCATCAGTTATTACTAAGGTTACCTGAATATGAGCTTCAAGTATCTATTCCAGTGAACTGTGACTGCCTTTGCTTTCCCTGCTACCTATTCAACTTTCATACTAATTAAAAGAGTTAACTATCATTACTTGTTTTAAAGCATTTTTCATCCCTGTTTCCTGCCCCATCTTTTTTTTCATTTTCTCCTGCTTCTTCCTTTCTTTTGAAAGCTGCATATAGATGTTATTTCCTGGTTGTTTTATAAAATTGAATGCTTTCTACAGTCCTTATATACATTTGGTATAGAACCATTAGAACCACTGAAAAGTATTTGAAATTCTGATGCCACACTTCACGTGCATACTTTAAAAACCTTTCAAGTGACTCAGAACACAGCTGAGGTTAACAACCATATGTGCCGGCAGATGCTAAACATGAAAGCTCAAACTGTGATGTGATATCAACCTTCAGTGACCAGATGATTAACCCTTTTCAGTCATGAGTTAGATAATTTCTTAAAACCAGTGAGTAGAACACTGTAATTACTAAATGAGATTGTCAAATAAATTACTAGCCCTTAGTTCCTGGATTTAAATCATGCGGGTTAAAAGGACACCTATCTGAATATCCAGATTCAGAAAAGGTGTAAAAAGCTGGCTGAGACTATGATTTTAGTTTGAACTGAAACTAGTTTCAGTTTGAATCAGTCCAGGACTGAAAAAAGAGCTGTGACTTGTCAGTCTAGACAAATTTCTGTTTGTGGGGGAAGAGTGTCTAGTTATAGAAAGTAGAAAGAGCAGCAGACTATAGGATTAACTTGGAGGGATGTGTTGGAAGGCAGGAAAAGCAGTGGTTTTGAGATTTAGGATAACAGAAAATGGCAGGATGATAAAGGATTAAATGGAAATACTGGATGGATCTTTAGATAAGAATCTGAGTTGACAAAATTTCCTTAGTATTCTCTATATTAAAAAAAAAACCCTCTTCACCTTCTTCACAGCGCTTAGAGGATCTCTGTCTTTAAACTTTATCTGTTTTAAGTACATTCAGAGAAGCCAGCTCTTAGTTCATTTGTGGCCATGAGATAAGTGAAGCTGCAACCAAGTCAGTAGCACTATGTTTAATGTGACATGACTATGTAATATGCAGTGTTACCTTTTAGGGAATATACACTTGGGGAAGACTAGATCTCCTGGAATACTTCCCATTGGGAATAGATGAGTCTTGTCAGGAATCTGTCTTTCTTACCTTTTTACTTTTTGAGTATTTAACTAACTTGAAGAGATTTTGAGTGCTCTGAGTTGGTGAAATCCATATACTTTGGCTGGTGCATTCATTTTGCAGTAGTATATAATTGTGACATAATGATAAAGAGGTGTCAATCCCCCAAAAAGAGTATTATGTAGCTTAAAAAGTAAAAAATTCTGTCCTTCAGCTGGGCTCCTGGCTGTAATAGCATGTTCTTCTTTTCACTGCGTGGCTAAATGTATATTTTAGAAACTTAGCATGGAAGTGTAGCTAACAAAGAGCTGAAAATTTATTTTTCACTTGTCTAGTTCACAAATTATGAAAGAGGTTTTTTTTCTTATTGAAATTTAGTCATAAAAGAGCTAGGTTAACAGTATGTTAAAGTTTCCAGTATGCTATGTAGTTCTAATACTATATGCAGAGGTATAAGCACAATAGAAAGTTCTGTTTTAAAAGGAAAGTTTCTAAACTACACTAAAACCTCAGAGCTGAAAAATGACAAAGGAAATAGCTGCTTTATTTTTGTTATGGAAACCCAGAACCTGGCTTTGTAAACAAAACCTCCAGAGTACATTTTAGACATCTCAATAATGACTTTAATATTTTAACTTTGAAACCTACATCTTCAGAAGTAACTGGAAAGATTATGAATCAAAATTTCCAGGCAATAATTTTCAGAATATCTGGTCCTTGCAATATCTTCAATATTTCACAGTTTGCAGAAGATTATCCCTTAATGAATGAGGGCTAATTGTATTTCTTTACCTCACAGGTTAAAAGCCTGAGCATACACCAGATCAGCAAAGTTAAAATAATTCATGGGTTTGTGGCACTTTGTTCTCAGGTGTGCAAGTTCTGATTTTTTCTGCTGAGTGACAGATATCCATATAGAAATATTCTATAAAGGAAATAGTGCTTTAAAACTTACTAAGGTACCAAATCTCATCAGCTGTACAGTCCCACTCCGTCTTCATGTACCCCTGAATCAGGTTGGGCCATTTTAATGTGGCAAGCACACAGTAAATTAGTAAGCTAGCCTGCCTGGATTCTGGCTCAAGCAGGCAATGGAGAGCAAGAGTGACTTTTCCAAAATAGCCTCCTGAATTAAACTCAAGCCATAAAACAACCTTTGCAGAGATCAATCCTGCACAGCTGGCAGTAAAGTATGCTAGCCTCCTCTCTATTTTTGTGATGCACACTAAACCCAGCCATAAACAGCTTGAACACCTTTGTGAAACAAGGTAAGGGGTGCTGTGGAGCTACTCTTAATGTAGCATGACCTTGGGAAGATCCCTTGATCTGTATTGTAACATATCCATCTCTAAAAGGCTGGTATTGGCCTTGCTGGAGTGTTTGTGGGAGATCTTTGATACGTACTACAAACAGAGATATTTGATAATGTTTCATAGTGGTTAGGTTTTTGTTCTAATTGAACTAATGCAGCTAAATACGTACTGGTTTTGTGTCACTGACAAAAGGGAAGGCTGGGATAACTCTCAAACTTCCTTGTAATGCGGGCTAGAATTTTGTCTTCTGGGTGTGGTGCAGTATCCCAGCTTACAGGCTCTTGTATGATTATGATTTACATGGCAATACTGTTGAGAACTTGTTTCACAATATATATAGAAATTACCCTGCTTAGAAAAATCTGAATTTGAAGGATTTTGGCTGCTCTGTATAATGATAGCTACTTTTCATTGAATATGAGGAAAGCAATTTTTTTTTTCTAAGTTTCCCAGTGACATGGAAACTCTCATCCTATTTTAGTGATATCCTCATCTGGAGATGATGGTAGTTAGGAATCTGCCTTTGAAGCAAAATAAATTAATATTTTCTTCTTTGCTATTTTCTGGAGAAAAACAAGCTACTAGAACTGAGGCACTTCACTCAATTTGGCTCATGTTATATCTTGGGTTTAATACTGTTTAATGCTGAATAAAAAATGCCTGCGCACCTGCAGTCAGCCAAAAAGGAATGAAGTAATTGACAGGGCAGCATTTTTATTGCTTTGTGTTTTGAAATTAAACCAGCTGTAAAATTTTTAGTAAGCGGTAAATGGCATTGTGTTAACATTGGGCAAGGGGGAAGAACTTGACGTGGGTCAGCTGCCTGCCCTGGAGATGTCGGATTTTTAGCATTGTGAAATATTTCATTCATTTTGTTTTATGCAGAAACCTTCATTCAAACAGAAATGTTAAGATAATTTAATGTTAGTATATTAAAGATACTCAATATCAAGCCATACATGACTTTATAACATTTGTGTGCCCTGACAATTGTGTAACAATCTGGTGTTCCTCAGATAGTGACCAGAGGATGTGAAACCACAGAAATGACCTTGCGAAGAAATGGGCTGGGCCAGCTCGGGTTCCACGTGAACTTTGAAGGAATAGTGGCAGACGTGGAGCCGTTTGGATTTGCATGGAAAGCAGGCCTGCGGCAAGGGAGCCGCCTGGTTGAGATCTGTAAAGTGGCTGTGGCAACTCTGACCCACGAGCAAATGATCGACCTTTTGCGCACATCGGTGACTGTAAAAGTGGTGATTATTCAACCACACGAGGATGGAGTGCCCAGAAGGTAACGAGCAGCAGTTCTCATTGAAACATTTGTACCTGTCTGGGGTTTTTTTCTCTGCTGCTGCTTAAATGATGACTCGTTGATGGAAGGCCTTCAGTAAATGGATATTGTCCGTCATGTTGGGTAATAATATTGTTGAGGCTGTTAAAGCAATCTTTTCTTCAAAACACATATTGACTTGTTATAGAAGATAAAATAAGATCCTATGAAAAATTTAATGGAAAATTTACTTTTATATGACTTTAAAAGGGTAGGAAGTGGACTTTAGTGTATCCCAACTGAACTGTCCTGAATGCTGATTTTTTAAATTCAGCATTAAAACATAAAACTCTCCTTTTCTTCCACAGGAGAGTTTTATGTTTTAATGCTGAATTTAAAAATCGGGAATCCTTATAATGAAATTAGACCTTGTCCGTCTTTGAGATTTCTCCAACTCCTGACTATTGGAAAATACTTGTTTTATTTATAATTTTCTTATGTTGAAATTTAATGAAAATAGTAAGTTACTGGGTTCTAAACATATATGGTACCAACCATACTTAGAGTTCTACTCACTTTCTACAGATACCTAATTTATTCACACTAAATGGTGAATTACGTCAATGAGTTTATCATTTAAAGCAGAGAAATCTTATTGCAACATTAAATATATGCTCATGCTCAGGAAGAGACTGTAATAACAATCATTACAGTGACTGTATCAGTGTTTTTGGGGATGAAATGCATTTTTCTTTTATCAGTGTTACTTTTTTTGGTGACAAAAGACATTTTTCCCATTTTTAATATCATGAGGCAGAGATGTAGGAAAAAATTGAAACTTCGTAACAGTGTAATTTTATTTCTCACACACCTTGTCTAGTCAGTGTTAATTTGGCTCATTCTAAATGAGAACTGTACCAGAGTAAATTTAATTACTTCTCTTCTTGTAGCAGGCCAACTTTAAATCTCTTGTTGATTTTTAATTCAACAGAAAAAAACATTAGATGTGTTGCTTTTGGCAAGACAGCAAGCAATAAAATTTTACGTAGCGTGCCACACCGTGAAGTCGACGCCAACTGTATACGAATGCTGTTTAATTGGTGGCAATTCTCCAAGTAGTCATTGGCCTGATGTATGACACACAAGGGCTGTCCCCTGCCTCAACCTGCATCACGATGCCTCCCTTTCTGAACAAAATGCCTGTGAATGTAGAATACCACCGTTTTGCTTAGTTGGGTAGAAATTTGCAATTAAGCCTCTCTTTGCTTAGCTTTGCTATTCTCACCATCTGCTTCTGGGTATGAATTTTCACTGACTTGTTTGGTATACATTTCCAAGCTGTTTACAGAATATGAGCCTAATGAGCTGATCCTTTTATATTGAAGGTAAAAATGGGTATTTTATAGGCCCTGATAGAAAAATACATACTGTATGAACTGTTTATATTGTCTTTGATATAAATCTTCTTCTAGAGATAAAGTGTTTAAATCCCAGATCAGTGTGATACATAGCACCCAAGTCTGTGTGTAGGAGGAGTTTGAACTGAGTGTTACCACACTGAGAAAAATCTGCAAAAGCTGCTCCTCTTTATAATTTTTAGCATTTTTAAAATTGTGACTAATTATTAAGAAAAATGAATTTTTTAAACTATGTGTCTATTCTAAAATATTAAAAAAGCATGTTTACGTTCTTTCTAGCTTCACCTTTCTAGTGAATATATATAAATACATGAAATCTCTCTCTCTCAAATATCAATTTCCCACAGAAAACTGCTAATATTCCCTTGTATATTCCCAAAATGTGATTAGTGATTTCGACTGTCCAGTCTCTGGAGACTTTTGAGCTTGCCTTTTTGCAGTGCTTATAATCTAAACAGAGCAGAGAGAAAGCAGTTATAGACAAGTCTTAGAATTTCAGTTGACAGATACAGTCTTTGACTTTGTGTGTGAAATATATTAATGAATGAGGGAAAAGAGGAGAGGGCAGAAAGGGATAAATTATCCGAGTTTTTTGGGGAAAAAAGCCTATCACTGCTATTTACTAGTTAAAACTTATGCAAATCCATCTCCCTGTCTCCTATTCAATTGCTTCCCTTAGCTTTCTGCAGGTTCTTGTCACAGAAACAGAGAATAGCTGAGGTTGGGAAGGAGTTCTGCAGATTCTTGAGTCCAAACCCATTGCTCAAAGCAAGGTCAGCCAGAGCAGATTTCTCATGGACATGTTCACTGGGTTTTGTATATCTCCAAGGATGCAGATTCAAAAATTCAGTATTTCAATTTCAGTGTGCAATCATCCTTTCAGTAGGAAAAGTTTTCATGTGTACTTAAATGGAACTTCCTGTACTTCACTTTTGCACCTTGCCTCCTGTGTTTTCACTGGATACAATTCTTAGTCTGTTATCTTTTTTTCCATAATCACCCCATTAGATATTTTAAACACATTGATAAAATCCCTCTTGAGCCTTCTCTTTCCCTGGCTGAATGATACCAGCACTCTCAGTCTCTCCTTGTGTTTCGGATGCTCTTATCCTTTAAATCATCTTTGATCCTTTGCTGGACTTGCTCCATATGTTCATGTCTCTCTTGTACTCTGGTATCAGGTTTACTCAGAAATTTACAGCTGGTAGTTTTGAATGTAAAACAGGAGTATCTGGAGAACTAAAATCCATTTCACCTTCGCTTGACAAGGAGTGTTCCTGTCCTTGGAGAGTCCATGCATGGCTGAACAGGATAGAATCAAGCCTCTGTGAGTGATTGCAAATGCATACCTGTGATAAGCATTTGAGGCAGATGTGACAGCTTGTCAGGAGTGAACTTTTTTGTATCACGTAGCTGTGATAATTATCAAATAACACTCAAAGCAGACATACAGATGTTTCTGTCATATTTGGGGGTCCATCCATTGTTGACCCATACATTACAAGTGTTTAGGAAACACTTGTAAAAAGGAGGAGAAAGCTTTACATCTAAGCTCCAGTACTTACTGCTTTTATTCACAGCTGGTTTTAGAGGTTTTCTAAGAAATGATGCATCAGACTGTCTGACATAGGTAGGAGTACATTTGGAGGCTGAAATAAGTCCCTTGGAAGTTTGAATCATCCTACAGTGTATATGATCTTCTGGCAGTTGGGTAGGCTTTTTTCTTCTCTGTATTTCAGCCTGGTTTCTTGGAGTACATACTGGTGGTTTGTTCTTTTGTTTTGGTTTTTGTTTTTTTGGTCTTTTGTTTTTTTACTTAAATGCCATAGTCTAAGGGTTCAAGTTCAGCCAATAAGATTTTGTCCACAGTGCATAGATATAAAAATATATTCATCTTTGTTTCTAAAAGGATCAGTTACATTAAAAACTTATGTATGTTTACCAGCATATAAATATAATTTTAGCAAAAAGAAAATAAAATCCAGAGTTTCATGAAAAAATCCAAATGTATCATTTTATTAATGCCTTTCATTTTCTGAGATAATCAGCTGATTTCCACTTCTTGAAAGACTAGTTTCTGCCTAGGTTTGTCTGCTGGTTTTTATGCATACAAAGCAATGAGGAATTTCTCTTTGGGTTGCTTACTAGCACTGGTCCCTTGCTGGGATCAAATTCTTTGTGAATTTACACAGATTGTACATGGGTGCCATGGAGTGTTTTGGGAATTGTATCCTTCAAGTGAAAATGAGTTTCAAGTGTGCCGGGGTGTTTCCAAAGCAGTCCCTTGAAAAATCATCAGCCAAAGTGGAGATCTTTGATCAAGTTCTTGACTTGATTTTTTGTGCCTGTTAACTTACCCACAAATAATCTTCAATCCATCATTTTAAAAGAAAAGCAACAAAATGTCAGTGTGCTCCCACTGAGAATAAACTATTAGCAATGAACTATTAACAAGGATTTTTTTTCTTGCAAACTGTCTTGTATTCATTAATTTCAGCATGAAAATAAACTATTTGAATATCGAAGGTGCTTAGAAAGGCATGTTACACTGTGATTAGGAAATTACAGAGGAAAATTCTGCTCAATAAATGTTTTCCATGACTTAACGTAGATCCTTCTACTGAAGTCTTGGCAATAGTATATGCAAAAGCAATCATGGAATAAGGCCTTTCATTTACTATCCTGTAAAATTAATGAACTTGAGACAAAGCTCCTGCTGTTTTCAGTTTGCTCCAGCAATTAAATAATCATGCACAAATTGATGCAGAAATCAAAATTATTTGTGTGGCATCAGGTTAATATTTAGATAGAAAGAAGAAATTGCTATTTAAAACATAAATTCTTTAAATGAAAAAGCAGTATTAGAACAAATTTGGCCATTGTTTTCAGAGCTGAATAAGTATTCTTCTGTCATATTTGTTTCTGTGATAGGTCTGCCCCTTCAGAATTGTTGATTTGGGATTGTGTGCATTTGAACAGGAGAATAATGATGTTCATTCTGATTTGCTTTTGCTGGTGGTGTTACAGCAGTGTTCAAGGACACTATATCCTTAATCAGCCAAATCCAATCAAGGAATTCAAGCACTTCTAAATCTATTTTAAACTGTAGATTTTGCTAGATTCTTTTTTACTACATTTTACCTATGTGTTTGTCTTAGTTCAACTACCATTTCATGTACAAAAGCAACTGCTTGAGAACCGATGAAGAAACAATTTCTAGGAAATTTAGAAAGCAAATAGAACTTCAGGCAAAATTTCCAGGGCTGGCTATAAACAGAAGCTGGAGAGCTGAGGAGCAGTAGTTTCCACTGTTGGTCTGAACAAGCACGAGACACTTTTTCTGCTGTTGTAGGTAGTTTAGAAAATGGAAATACTTTAGTAACTATGACTGAAACTGCCTGTGGGCCATTCTTAAGTACTACTGCAATTCTTCTGAGGTTGTTTTATTCTTTTGAACCTTGCAAACTCCTTCTTACAAATAAAATAGATGTAATGACTTATTTTCTAGTCTTGATGCTTGTTCCCCTTAATGATTATGATTTCTTTGAAAGAATTGTCTTTCTGGGGGTTTTAAAAAGTAACAGATAAGCAGCAGAGTATGGAATGTTTGGGAAATGCTCTTAGGAAGGGGAAGAGGCTACTGTGTGGTAGAGTTCAGTTATTGTCACAGGTGTGTTTGCCATAAGCTGGTGGGATAGTTCATAGGGCCTTCAGATTCTTAATAATTATTTACTTATTAAATAAGTTAAGCCACCTAAGCTAGAAAGACGCCACGTCTAGCATCACCCGAGACAGGTTGAAGCAGCAAAACCTGAAACTGAATGGTTGTAAAAGTAGAATTTGGATGTACCAAACCTTTTAATTACCACTCCTGCTACTAATCTAAGAAGGCTGAAAATATCTGAAATGTCTAGATTCTGATGTTTTATAGAAGTAACTGAAAGAATTATCACTAAGAAAATGTAATTATACTAATTGGAAGCTGTACTACTTGCAAAAGTTAATCCTCTCTACCCCACAAAAAATAAAATGGTAGAAAATGCTTAACTGTGTTTCTCATACAGATAAAGTCTTTAATTTTTTTTCTTACTGAGTTATGAATGAACTTATAGTGGGGGTTAATTATAATTGCTAAAGTTAATTATGTGTACAGTTGTTACAGTTGAGCAGGAAAAAACCCCTAAATACCTGGCAAAGTGCTGTTTGTCTCTTTGGAGAGATGCAGAGAAGAGTTCCAGACTCTTTTTTTCCTTTTTTTCTTTTCTTTCTTCTCTCTATTCATGGAATCATATTAGAATCATACAATGTTGTGGCTTAGAATGGACCTTAAAGATAATTTTGTTATGTAATATTGTCTGTATTTCTATTTTTCGTGTAACAGTACAGATGTAGAGGCTCTTTAGGAGGCCTCTGAATTGCTTGTCAGCTCACCAACACAAAGGTTCTTTTTTAAAACTGAATAGTAATAAAGATCAGAAGGACAATGAGTTTATCTTCAAGCATGAGGGATTGACAGCTTCAGCTCTTTAGCTCCATGGAGGGACTGTCAGAGAGTCATCACTTCCCTTAAACCAAAGAGACAGGGTAGGCAGCAGCCCTGTCTGAGGTTGCTGTAAGCAATCTCATACATCTGTTGTGGTATGAAATTATTTGAGTATAAAATTGATTTAATTTTTAAAATTATTTTGAATTATGTATGACTATTGTTATTAGGTTTCTGAGATGTCAGAACTTGGAATTTTTGTCTTGGCTTTTTAATCAAAATTCTCTTTGACCATTTCAGTATTATGCAGTGCCTTGGACTTGTGCTGTAACTGATATAGGGGGTCAGTGGAGTTGAGGTATTACCTCCAGGAGGTACTTCACAGGTCAGGGACGGGAAAGTCCCTGAACTAGCTACATCCTCAGCAAAAGTCTCAGCAAAACTAATCTACTAAATTCTGCTTTCCAATTAAATCCCTATAATTATATGAAATTAATCTGTGTTTTATTATGTGGATTTAATAGATTGCACAA
This sequence comes from Rhabdornis inornatus, assembly GCA_013397075.1. NCBI lineage: Eukaryota > Metazoa > Chordata > Aves > Passeriformes > Rhabdornithidae > Rhabdornis > Rhabdornis inornatus. The sequence continues at coordinate 492,847 of VWZS01008822.1, read as the reverse complement.
TGAGTCCTCAGGCTCGTTGTATCACTTTGGGCACTACTGTAGTGTAAGAACAAACATGCACTCTAATAGAAGTGATTGTTTTCAAAAACAAAGTTTGAGCTAGCAGAATGCAGTTATTGTACTGCTGGATAAAGACTCTTTCTTGAGCAGGATTAGATGTTTGATATTGACATGGTGATAGTAAGGGATAACTTATCAGGGTAATAAACTGATGCACACCAATGATTCCTTCTCCATCCCTACATCTCCTTGCCATACATTAAACTGGAGTTAAATTGTAACCAGATATTCTAGTTATGTTCATGCACTAACAAATTGCTCATGCTTGAAATCTGTAAGTAGCTGGGGTCCAAATACTGAAGTTGTACCCAGCCGTAGGATTTAGCAGAAAAGAAGGCTTTTGTGTAGGTATCAAGGTGACAGGATGCTGATCATGGTGCATGGAAATTTCTATCTCTTCCATAGAGATGGATATTTACTGAGTTTAACTAAACTCCCTGCCTAATGTAGGCCCTTCACAGAGCCTATTACAGAACCTTTATATGGAATCTGAAACTAATATTGAAAGGCTTGGTTAATGTAGTTTTAAAAATCTAATGGCTGCTTGATAATTCTTTCAGAACATAATGCTCCTTGCAGGAACATTTGAATATTGCAGATTTTTATTGTGGACTCTTAAATTTTATTATGTTGTCGTGACCTGCTAGTTGTATCATAGAGACATGCTGTCTTTAATTGCAGAGTAGGTTTCATTAACCAAATTTTTAATAGGATAATATGTCTCTTGAACCAAAGGTATTAGTAGGAGTCTGTGCTTTATGTAGAAGCATTGATTTAATTCATACCAGACTATGGTGAAGGGCAGGAAGTGCTAAAATTTCTGATGTGTGGTTAAGATATGGTCACATTTGCTTGTTAAATATTGTGAGTCTGTTTTTCAAATGTTATATTGGATATAATTTGCGAAAGACATTTTATATCCTATACTTGTTTAACATAAATTTAAGTATCTTTTTAAAACCTTAAAGTAGAGATTTGTCTTTATGTTTCCTTAATTTAAAAGAAATATATAAAATTTAAATTTAAAAGCTATCATTCAATACCAGTACCAATATATATTCTTGCACTGGTGGAATAAGTAACAAAATTATAAGTAAAAGTTAGATAAAGGTCAAATTACATATTGAAGAGGGAATTGCATTTATTTTTGTGGGATTTTTTTTCATGCAAGATAACTTAGGGTTTGATCCATGGTGGGGAGCAGATGTGGGGATTGTAGGCATGAATTCCTTCCTTCTCTGTCTTCCTGATACAGGAGGGGGCTACAATTACAGCTTTACCTATCTCAGTATACTGCTGTATCTATTTTTTAGGCAGTGTTTGTGAAGCATATTTTTTCATATAAATGTTGAAGTGATTGGTTTAGTACTTTTAAATTAAGATTTAAAAGCCTTATGTGACAAAAGAAGCTATCTGAAGCCATGGAAATTCTTTTTTGAGCCAGTTAAAACAAGCATTCTAGGGCTCTGTTTTGTATTCATAAGCAACACTGCTGAATTTTTATAGTGATTTGAAACAAGGTTGCTTTGTAAGCCTTTTTCTGCAGGAGCTGTGTCCTCAATATATTTTTTTTTTCATTTGTAGGAAGAATGTATTTTCCTGATGCAAACAAACACAAAATTTTACAAAATTTTCAGTTCTTACTCATTCTGGGAAAGCTTATTGTGTACTATTATTATACCACACTTTTGTTAATTAGTCAGCAAGCTAAGTCAAGCTAAATAGTAGTAACAGCCCCTTTTGCTTTTAAAACCCATGGCTATTTTTAAAGCATTTAGAGTACTTTATGGGGAGTATCTAATGAGGGGTGCAATCACAATTACATGCTATAACTTTCTCAATTACCAAGATGAACTGTAAAATTGATATCTTAATAACAAAAGTTGGGGAGGGGGTGGTTTGTTTCTAATGCCTAAAGCCCATAGGGATGAAGAAGGGGGTGAAACAATGCTTAGAAATTAGCAGAAGGGTGATAGAAGTTTTAGCCTACATAATTGTTCTACTTCTTCCTCAAATAATGGAAAACTCTGTATGTATGGCCACACAAAAAGTTTTGCAGTGCACCAAACTAATATTAACCTTGTGTTATTTCTGCATTCTTTGATCTGTTTGGTTTGTATGTAAAACTTCTTACTTAAAAGCAAAAAAAAAAAAGAAAAAGGATCGTGGTTACACCTTCTTTGTTGCAGGCAGTGAATGAGGCAGGAACTTGCATGAAGGGAAGAATGATCTTGGAACATAAGCAATTGAATGTCACACTAGAGAAATATATTCTGTATATGCTTCAGCAGTAGAAGAGTTTTCACAGTTCTGTGCCATTCACTTAACTTGACCTTTTTTCATGGTGTTCCTCATTCTAAGAGCCCAACGTGTGATTCTCAGAAGTGTGAAAAAAGTTTTAAAAATCGATGGACTGAGGCAGTTTGAAGTGGTGTTCTGAATAACAATGGCATTTCAGGGTGAGGGGAAGGCTACAGGTATACCAAATTGAGCCTCTGAAACGAATAATAGTGATAATTTTATAACAGTGATTTCTCTGTAGCACCATTACATGCCTGCAACAAGAGATTATTAGGGTGGTTTTACCTCCTTAGGGAAGCTCAACCCAGAAAATCATGATTGCAAAATTCTGTGATCTGATCTGCCTCCCATGTGTCTAACTGATTTGTCAGCAGAGGTTGGACACGTCAGTTTTTATCGGTGCATCTTACAATGATGTTTCTGATAAAAGAACAACATTGAAAAACCAGGAATTCTGAGTTCTGCTTTGAAACATTCGAGCTCTTCAGCACATCTTCATCAAGGTGTCTTGCACCCTATACTGGCTATTGATCTCCATTCTCAATGATTTCATCATCTGTATTTTTAAGTACTTTAACTTTTTCATGTGTTTGAGTGCCACCAGGGACAGAGATTTAGGGCTACAGGATAAACTTGCCTATTTGCTACTAAAAAATTCAGCAGAGTGAAACATTTGGCTGGATCAGACTATGCATATACAGAGTATGTGGAATGTAATTGCTACAGTTGCTCAGGGGTCTTCCCTTCAACAACCTTGAATAAGGCAATTTGCTTTTTGTCTAACATTTTTTATTTTAATCTGTATATCAATACACAGCTAATGAAAATGTTCTTTGGGAGGGTTTGTTCAGAAGCTTTAATGCACAGTGTTTTAATGTGTGAGAATTTATACTATTTACTTGCACTGCACATTTGTGTTAAGTCATTTACGCCAAGATATTTTCAGGATTAAGACTGTAAACTCTTTACACTCTATTGCACTTTCTCTAGGAGATTTTAATTTAGTTGTGAATGGTAAATGTTGGTTTTTCAACAAAAGCAAGGCTTGATCAAGACTCAGCTGAGAAATGGAGCACAATTGTAGTCGAGACAGAGGAGCAAATTTTCACTTTTTCTTATTTAAACTTAATGTATTGCTTTGGAAGTATTTAGGGTGTTCTCTTCATAGATATTGGTTTAGTACAAACTGCCTATCAGAAAAATAATGGAGATGGAATGTTGGGAATATAAAAAATCTCCGGTGATAATCAGTGTTGACTTAAAGGGTGTGTGAAGCTTCTATTAAGCAATTTCTGAAACAGTAGCACTAAATTATTGAGTGCAGTCTGAGTTGACAGCAAATATCCCACAGGCACACTGATCTTCTGTGGAACACTACCAGTACCTGGGTTTACACTGTGTGTGAATACTGTTAGTATTTAACCACACCATAAACTTCAAGCAGAGGTGGTAAGCCAGACTGTTCCTGATCTGTCTCTTCCTTCCACTTGCCCATTTCTCTTCCAGGCTTACAAATCTCTGGGAAAAGAGACATTAGAAAGCACACATTGAAAACACAGGAAAAAATATTTAGGTGCCAATTAATCATTTGCATTGTAGACTATGCTCTCTGTCATTTGGGGGTGGGATTCTAAAGGAGAGTTCTCAACCCCACTAAGAAACGTTTAGTTTGCTTCAAAGCAACAAACCTATTTCTGAAATTTAAACAAATCAATGCTGTTTTAGGAAAATGTGAAGCTTTAAGACTTCTAAATGCCTTGTCTCTGAAAGATTTTATTATGTAAAATTCAACCTGCAGATTAATTTTTAAAAGTTTTAATATGTTCCTCGTTTTGAAGGGCAAGGAGACACTTCAAAGATCTTTGAGCACATGACAGCAAATCTTTTATTTTGAAATGTTTTCTACCTGCTTGGCATGACAGTTTTGAATTGTTCAAAGTATAATGCTGTATGAACACCTTTGGGCGCCTGAAATCAAAATATGTATATCCTTCTAACTGTGAATGCAAGATTTCTCTCTCTGTTCTCTCCTGTGAGACTGATGAGCATTTTTATTTGTCCCACAGGGGTTGTTCAGAACTTTGTCGTATACCCATGGTGGAATACAAACTTGACAGTGAAGGCACCCCGTGTGAGTATAAAACCCCTTTCAGAAGGAATACCACTTGGCATCGGGTGCCGACTCCCGCTGGGCAGCCTCTCTCTCGTGCCTCTCCAATCCTAGGAACATCTGACAGACTGCAGTGCCAGCAGCTTCTCCAGCAGGCTCAGACAGCCATTCCTCGTAGCACTTCCTTTGATAGAAAACTGCCAGATGGTGCAAGGTAATACGCTCTCTGGTTCATGCCTGTCGTTTTCCTAATGTGTATTACTTTTGAAATCTCTGCGTTCTAGAACTTTGGTGCCTTGTTTTTTAAGCCTTATTTTATTGAGTTTTTCATTCTGAGGTTGTATTAAATAGCATTCACTGGACCAAGCTGCTTGAAACAAGTGACTTTTGGTTTTTGTGGTAGAAGTGGGTTGTACTGAGGATCCTACTGCTGAGAATAGCTGGCCTTTCCCTTTAGCCCCAAATCAGTGAAGTGGGAAACTGCCTTATAACTTCTGGATCTTAATAATTGTCCTGTTCCCCACCTTTTGGAAGACTATTTGAACAAATATTGAGTGTAAATAAAATGAAGTAATTTCTTTAAAAATTAATTATTTAATCTCATTACCAAGGTATTGGCATAGTTTCAAAGGGTTCTGTAACTCATTACCAGGCCTTATGCTTTGCTTTGCTTTTAATTAAACAAAGCAGAGCTTGTGATTTGAATATCTTACACCTCTTAGATGATGGGATGGTATCCTTAAGTGTTAGCTCTGCTCTAATTTAATCATAATTCTTCATAAGATGAGACTTTGTTTTTAAAGATAAAAATTTGCAGATACATTTGACCTTTGAATTATTTAGGATAACCGTATGTCTTGAGCAGAACTCTATCCTTTATTGTTAGTAATTATTTCAGCTTATGCCCTTATCTACAGGGTGATGTAGTTCTAATTTCCAAGGAAATAATTATTGCATCTTGAAAATATATGAATGATACAAAAATCTGAAACACTAGTCTTAAGTGAGTTTAAAACAATTCTGGATGAAATCACTAAATGCCACTATTGCTACATTGACTAACTTATTTAGTAGAAAAAAATTAATGACTTTCTACATTGAAATGTGCACAAGTAATCGTAGTTAGTAAAGATTTGAAAATATGTCTCTTTCGTTGTCTGGGGAAGGAAGACTCCCAGTTATGACCATTTGATCATTGGTGTTCTCCTTCTTACTGACCTCCCTCTCCACCCCCTGAACAATTGAGAGGTGCATTTCTGTAAGCATTTAGATACAATTATACAACTTAAGCTTTTCTAATGTTTTATTAATGAAATTCTCGCTAACATCTAACATAAGGAGACAATGTATCAAATGTCTAGAAACATTTCCTCATTTATGAAGCTTTATTAAGCCACTGTATGGCAATACAGAAAAGAAGTGAAAGCTTTCTGACATGCTACTCAATTCCAAAAAGGCTTCACAAGCATAAGCTGCACTTCTCATAACACTCAGCAAAGCATGTGAAAAAATGCTTAGACTGAGTCTACTCTTATCATGAAGAAATTCCTGTATCACTTAAGTAAAACATGTGCAGTGCAGAAGTGCTGTTCTGGGGAAGACATGATACAGAGTATAAATAATGAAAAGGGAGGAAAATTATGGATTCTGGCATGTAGATCTTGAAACATGTAAAGAAAGGTACCTAATTGGCAAGGTCTTTCCACATGGGAAGAGGCATAGTTGATTTGGCAGAGAGATGAACTTAAAACAGAAGAGTTTGAAGTAAGGTGAATTAGTACTTAAAAGTAGTATTGCAAGGGTGAAAGTGTATACTCAGGCTAGGAAAATTATGAAGAGATTTTAGGAGGTCAGAGACCCAATATCAGTTTAAGAGTGCAGGCAGGGGGAAGCAGGTTGATAAAACAGGGAAGATTTAGCAGCTGATCTGAAAATGAGCTAAGGATGAAGTCAGCAATAAAATTGTTTGGTTTAGAAACAAAAAGAGGAAGAAGCGGAAGAAATGTGGACTAGATATAGTAAGAGACTTAAGCAAAAATTCAGCTACTGTGACGTATAATATTTAGGTGCCCAGTCCCTGAAGTGAAATTAGAAACTGAGAGCTGGACACTTGAATGCAATTCCTGAGAATTAAGTGTTTTGAGAAGGCAATCCAAGTATTTTTGGTGTTGTTCAAAGAATTTCCTCTACTTAGTCACTTAGAAATACAAGGATATCCTTGAGCTCTACTTCTGTTTTCACAAAGTAGCTAATTCTGTGACAGCTACTTGTAGCTGTGTGAAGCTTTAGGAAGACTTACTCTTCTGATTTTTGCAGCAAGAAGTCTCTGTGTACTTTAGTCCCTGAGTCACACTTGTAGGCAATGCATCCTATCACCTGAAGTCTGGAATCCATTCCTGAGAGCAGATGGTTGGAATTTTTGTGTGAAGGAACTGTGTGAGGCAGTCATTGAAGGGATTTCTGTGGTTGTCCTTTTGTAGCCACTCATTGTTTACTAGGCTAAAGTCTTCACACTTGTCCAGCAAATGGGAGGTAGACATATTTCAGCCTTGGAACAGCACAAAGCAATATCCTGGCTTTGAGGACAATGTCCTAAACATCAGCCTGGAGGGTGGAAACACATGGGATCATAATTCATCCGTCCCTCAATGCTGGGTCACTTAATCTGTACATGAAATGCATAATTTTTGGTGGTAATAACAAGTTCATGGAACTGAATTAAGCTGTAGCCTATTGGCTGCTTCACTTAATTGAGAGAGGTTTAGTCCTGTCAATACTTCTCAGAGAAAGTTTATTTATTGTACGTTGGCTATTAGGCAAAATATAACCCCTAATGTCTTTAAAAAACAAAGTGTAATAGCTACTGTTTTTAAAATTTTCAAGCTGAACAGTAAAGTTGCTTATTAAAAGGTCATGTTCTTGAGAAAGTGTTTTAAAAAGGTAAAGAAAAAAAAGAAAAAAACCACCTCTTCATTTCCTCCCTGAGTACATATATTCAATGCTACATGAAAAAGAAAAGGGGGGAGAGAAAAGAAAAAAGATAAACACAGGGAATTGAATTCAAGATAATGTCAAGATAATTGAAGGGAATCGTATTTTAGTCATGGGATGATGTGCACAGAAGGGAAGGATGTGATCAAACCCAAATTTAAGCATTAAATTTCTGATTAGAGATATTGTTAAAACACGAGGCTTAAAAGTTTAAATAATAAGTACAAAATAATGCCCTAATGAAAATGTTTTTTTGTTGCTTTTTTATGTCAAAGGGTTAATGAAATAAAATAAAATTTTACAATCTTTAAAATTGGAATAAGTGCCAAGGAACTAACAATCATTTCTGATCCACTATGAGAGCTTCCCACACATGAATTTAGAGACCTAATCCAGCTGCTTTGACTCCTGAGTAATCCCACTTACTCAGAACTAAAGCCAGATCTAAGGAAAATAGGATTTGGCACTTAGTCTTTCTCTTTCTGCGCCTTTTTATATATTCAGTTGGAAATATTTTATTCATGAATAAATACTATACTTTAAGAATTCTTGTTAAAGTTTTATGAAACTGAGACAAACCTTTTAAATTCCTTAAATGGATGTAACTAGATGTTCATACTGCATCTGTATTATTTATCAAAATGAATGTATTTGATAAAAGAAGTACAGCACAGTTACAATCTGAAACCCCACAAATACCTCAGTGCACTCTATGACTCTAAATGACTCTAAAATCAACATTACAGAAGTTCTCCAAGCAACCAGTCCTCATCCAGTGACCCAGGACCCAGCGGGAGCAGCCACTGGAGACAGCAAGTGGGATATGACGGGTATTAATGATTTTTAAAAATTTTTATTTAAATCTTGCAATAGCTCCCATGCATCTTCTTTCTTTCAAGCAAAATTTGTATGGGTGTTCTAGATTTTCTTTTCAAACACTGTGTCTTTTAAGATGTACAGGTTTAATGATCTTTGATGTAACATGCATGCAACTCCAGTTTTAGAAGTCATGCTAATTTAACTCTTTAGGATCATATTTTTAAATTTAGGTAAATGAGAAATGGTTCTTAGATTTATTTTCCCAGTAATAGGCCAGAAATCAGCTAGTAACTCAGAACTAGAAAAAAATAATAATACTTCCTCCTTCTGCTTCAGGATTTGAATTTGATTTAAAAAAATCTTTATGGACTTTGAAGGTTTTATTTCCTGCTGTGTTTGTTTTGGTGACAGCCATTCCATAGCATATGTCCTCAAAAGAGTAGGACTTTCAGAGGTCTTTTCTCCCTTAAAGGCTGTGCATAGATGGTCCTTTTGCATCCGTGTTAATCCCTTGCTACAGAAATTTCAGAAGTTAGCTATCTGTATGTAAAAGATCACCCCAATATAACTCATGTTATAAGAATATTGAGACATCTGTTCTAAACTAGTTTAAATTTATGACTTTGTTGTATATATACAGCTGCTGAAAACACTCCTGTTACAAAATGTTGAGCTATGGCAGTATCTACAATAGAGTAATATAAAAGCATTCCAGACTTGCCAAGTGGCTTTCAGAAGCTGCTTTTCAGAAAAAAAATGTGAATATTGAAAGCATCAGCTTGATTCCTTGAAGCTTATTAATGCTTTGGCATGACTGATTGTGGATAAGATATTCGATGTAGCAGATATATATGCAGTATCTTGTAGAGTCTTCAAGGAATTTCACATAGCTCAGTGAAATCTCTGGCAGCTAAATAGATGCTAATAATTCAAATAAAACTGTAGCTTTCTTTTTTTTTTTTTTTTGACAGTCATCTCATCAAAATGCATCTTGTGTCATTTTTTTCCAGCACACCTATTTCTAACAGCAATCTAGGTTTTAGTTTGTTGCTTTGTGAGATGTTTAAACTTTTGCAGTATAATACAAAGCAGTAGATCTGGTACTAACTTTAAGTATTCTCAGTGTGAAACCCTGCAAAACTATGATTACTTTCTGTGGGGCTTAGATCACAAAGAGGTTGAGCATATATTACCATGGTTCTTCACTGCGAAAGCCTTTCGGTGTATAGCCCCAAGAATACTTTTCTTCTTAAAGTTCAGTGTCTTCTTGGCATGTTCACACTTCAGATATAACAGTGTGCTGATGAAAAAATTGCATGTAAATATTTCTATGCAGAATTTGGAAATGTTTGGGAATGAAGATTATTTTAAAAAGTCACAAAATACTTGCTTTTTAAGAGTAAAAAATGGTGTAGTTCATCATGTAACTAATCTTACAGGATAAAAACCTTAACAGCTTAATTTTCTGCTTACATTAAAAGATGCCAGTCCCCTTTACTCCATGAACATCACCAAGGTTCAGGCTCACTGGAGTGTGAAGGAGGCAGAGAACGAGAGGAAGCTTTGGAAGGAACTAGACATTCTGGTAATAAAAGCCACTGTATCTTTCAAGTACATGTTCTTTGCAATGCAGTGCCTGCTGAAATGCAGCCACCTCCCCATGTGGAGGTTTGACTCACAGAGTGTGTGATGTGACAATGAAAGCAGGGACTCTTACGACATTCTGCGAAGATACCTGTGTCTGATTGCAAAGAGTGTGCAGGCTTGGAACCAGATGCTGAGTCGTGTGCCTTTCTCCATTATTTTTGGCAGAAGCCAAGTGGCATGCACCATCAACCAAAGTCCTGAGCTCCTACAAAGACCGAGCTTTACAGAAAGAGGGCGGTGGCAAGGAGTCGCCAAACAAGCTTTCACATGTAAGTCTTTTCCTTGGATGTCATTCAGAACTCTAAAAGCAAACAAACCCCAAAATAGCAACAGCAAAAAACTGCTCTGGACTTAGAGAAATAAATCTTAAAAATACATTTTAGTAATTTATGAAGACCACTGTGTGTTTTGGGAGGCAAAGATTATGTTCACCCAGATGAGGGTTGAATCAAGTATGCTTAATCTGTCTTTACAAACTCAGAATTCCAAGGGGGCTTGGGTCTGCAGCATTGAGGAGATAAAACTAGTATAGTCTCCACTCAGCTGTGAATTTACAGCTTCGTTTATACTGGCTTGTTTAATCTGTGAAGTATTTAATTACTCTTTAAAAGAAAATAAAATTATATTTACCATACCACTTTTCATCTTATGTGAAATACCCATGGAATGTAATTATCAGTAAGCACTATAAAAATGTGGCTTGTGTGTTGGGAATGCTGAACAGATTTTCTAGTCTACCTTGTTTAGTAGCGTGTCTTCAGTAATGGCAAAATCCTCAACAGCCTAGTGTTGGAAAGTACATAACGATTAAGTTTGTTACGTGGAAAATCCTGCTATATGTAGTAGCAGTCTGTACACTGTTTATAAACTTACATTTTATGTGTGAGCAACAGCATCTCCTAGCATGTGCTAGGAGAGGAGAAAAAGTCAGTCACCCTTCCCATTTATATCCTACCTAATAGAAGTCCATTTGCCCTAGTAGAAGTCCATCTGCCTTTATTCTGGCTAGTGTCACAGACATAAGTTAATCCAACTCTCTGTAAAATTTATTTTAAAAGGTAAATAACAAAACCCCTGGACTTTATTGGCACAAAAGTCTGACATAATTATTCCACTTCAATAGACTTGCTTAGTTAGGGCCTTATGACTTAAGTTACTTTCATGTACACATACATCACAATTGGCTTCAATTTAACTAGCCGACATCCAATTGGATTTGATCCAATGAGCTGCATATTTCAACCACACTGAGAAAAAGCCAACAATAATTCAGTCTTTGGTGTTTTTCAGATTTGCAGTAGAGCTTGTTTAAACAAATAATTACCAAGGCTTCTGGCTTTAACAAATGCTTATTTTAACTGTTCAGAAATGCAATTTTATGGATGTTAAGCAGGTCCTATAATCAGAAAATTCGATTCTGATTTTAAGATTTGTGATAGAAGATGGAACTAGAGCCTTTTTATTTGCAGTGACATCAACCTTTAATGTGTCTAGCCAGCTGTGCAATTCATTTCGCAGAAACTGGTGGTATAATTGGCTCTTTTCATACTTTGCAGTTCTATGATAGCATACTGTAAAAAAAAATAATTAAATCGTCTTTGAATGGCACAAATGCAGTAATTTATATGAAAATAGATCTCTTACTATTTAATTTGAGTGGGGTCTTTTTTGGTTTGTTTTCTTGGTGTTAAGATTGGGGACAAAAGCTGTTCAAGCCATTCCAGCAGCAACACCTTATCCAGCAATACGTCCAGCAACAGCGATGAAAAGCACTTTGGTTCTGGAGACCTGATGGATCCCGAGCTGCTTGGACTGACGTATATAAAGGGGGCTTCTACAGACAGCGGGATCGACACGGCTCCCTGCATGCCGGCCCCTCTGCTGGCCCCTCTGCACCTGGCTGGCAGCAGGGCCGGGGTGCACTGCCACACGGAGCCATGGACAGAGGCTCCCGAGGCTCCCGGGCCGGACGATGATCCAGCTAAAATCTATGCTGTTCATAGCTATGCCTCTGCCATCTCGAGCGGTCATACGGCTGAGGGCAGCATGGGGGACCTGAGCGAAATCTCCTCCCATTCCAGGTATGCGTTCCTTAGGAATTAGGGGTAATGGATTATAGGTTAATGTGCAGATAACTCTTTTGTGTTGTTTTTATTCTGTTTAACCTTCTTTGAAACTGAACTTCAAAGATTTTGATGTTTTTGTTGTATTTGAATGCCTGTATGAGCAGTTTTCAAGTTATTTTTGATGAGTCTGCTTGGAAAGCATAGCCAGACCTCCTCCCAGATCTGATGGATGCTTTATATGTGACCCTTGCTTAGGTTTTTAAAATTGGGAAACATCCCTGAGTAAAAGAGAAGTTTGCACTTAAACTTATTTAACATACTTTTGGTTATTTTAGTACAGTGCAAGAAATTACCTTGGAGTTAATACTGAGGGAAATCAGAAAAATTGGACAATGGGCAATTTCTACATATAGAGAAACTGCATTGCATACCATCCCCCCTAATTTACATTATTCTGATGTATGCTTTACAGTTTTGCTTGTTGAACGGCATTTATCATTGATTTTCAGCTTTTCTTTTTGTTACCAATGAAATGTGTGCATGGTACATCTGTTGCAAAGCTTGTTGAAAGTACACTTCTATAGCTGGTTGCCTTTATCTTCCAGTTCCTATTTTATGGTGACTTTGAAGTGGATGCTTTGGTCTATGTGTTAAGGTTTTTACTCTGTAAAGGACAGAAGGAAATTGTTTGTTCTTCTTTCCCTCTGATTTTCCTGCTTTCAGTGTCAATCAGTACGGTAAAATAACCAAATAATACTTTGTATACTGATTTGCTTATTTGCTTGACATGAGTGAATTTGTCTCTCATGGTTATTCTGAAGAAATCTATTCTTCAAGGAAGTGTTTGCTTTGGTTTATTTGAAATAGGTTTTAGAGTCTTCACTAGAAGTATGTCTTAGTGCTTACTAGTGCTATTATTCATAAGAAAAGGGGCTGTTAAAATTATCCAGAGAACTATCTGGTGTAACTGAAATTTACTTCTGTTAAATTTGCTGAAAATTTAATAATAGTGTGTCTGATTGAAAGGCACAGCCTAATCTTGCATCAACTGGCAAAATTATTGTGGAATGGAAAAGCACATTGGTTTTATGATCAGGGAGATATTTGAGTAATTGCCTACGTAGTTCTTTATGTAAATGTGTGTGTACGTATTTACTTTAAATTGCACACACAAATATGTATATGTATATATGTATATATCTTGAATTTAGGCTTTTAGTTTTGATTCACATTGGTTTGCATTGGCATTTCAGCAAGCTGAATTCCTTGCATTGTTTGTTCTAGAAACTCATCACAATTCTGTTCTCAGAGAGCTTTAATGTGTACACAGTTGGTGTTTAGAAAATTATTGTGCCGATTTTGCTTCATTGATTTTAACCTTGAGGAAAACTTAACAGTGAGAATTATTGCCGCATATCAGACGAAGCGTTTCTGATTTGTTGTTGCATAGCGTATTTATTTTTTCCTTTTGTGTGTTTGGTTCACTTTTCCAGTGGGTCACATCATTCAGGAAGCCCATCAACACACTGCTCTAAAAAGAGTGGCTCCCTAGATACCTCCAAAGTTTATATAGTGTCGCAGAATAGCAGTCAACAGATGTCTGGGTCGATTTCAAAACCATACCACAGACAAGGAGCAGTGAGTAAATATGTCATTGGATGGAAAAAATCGGAAGGAAGTCCTACACCTGAAGAATCTGAAGTTGCAGAATGTCATGAGTAAGCACTCTGTTTTACTTTGTTGGGGAAAGAAGGGTAGTGAAAATAAATTCTTAAATAGGATAGAAAAAAATTACAAGTTCTGTTTTGCCTTTTAATGTTCAGGGTTTTTTTCTGTAGCTTTATGTATCTAATGAAGCTTAACACAGGAATAGTCCATGGGAAATGTGTTGTTCTTAGGTGGAAGAAAAAGGCTTGAACTCAAATGAAACCATGCAGTAACTCAAATACAGAGCTGACTTCAAAATCCTCTTCATGGATAATGTCCTTGCTTTCTTTTTGTGCACAAGCTATTTGGTGCTGTTTCTCAATAAACTGTAGTCAGCCACTGTGTCTCAATAAATTGACAAGATGACATGCAGTACTGAATTTTCAGGTGTTTAATTGGGATTATTCTTTGTTTAATGGGAATGGGTTGTTTTAATTTAATTCCTAATTTTGCATATGTGTGCACATTTATGGCAAGAGTATTATTTAAAAATATATGCTAGATTATAAATGCTATGAAATATGAATCTGAAGTTGAACTCTTAAATTCCTAATTTTCAAAAGTAGAAGACATTACTACCCTCCTGTCCTGGTTGTGTTCCTTTGTGTTAACATAGAGGTGATTTAATCTCTTCCCCGCAATGTTTTAATTACATAAATCGTTCGGTCATACTGGTATTTTAGTTATAGTGTGCTAACTTCAGGGTTTCCCACAAATTTTTGGATTTTGAAATCAATGAACTACTGAAACAATGTCACCTTATTTTGAATGGCAGCCTTAAAATAAAATTGCATAATGAATTTGAGTATTTAGACTGAAACAGCAGCAATCTAGAAAATTATCTTCAAGAGACAGTTCTGTTCAAGAACTATTAATTGAATATCACAACACTTTCTATATCAGAAAATATTTTCAGATTTTTCCATGATATATATATTGCCTCACCTCTTTCTTTCTAGGAAAGCTCTCTGAATCACAGAGAGGAAACATCTCTTTGAGGATAATTATGTTGAAATAAAATATTATCTCTGATTAGCAGTGATGAGGAATATCAGGTCAATTGATGAATGTTGTGCCACTGTAGGTTATAATTCACTAAGAATTACACTCTACCATAGCAAAGCTTATTTTCTCTCTGCTGAAGACAGTCACAGATGAGGCTGCACTTGGCAGTGAGCAGTGGCTTCCAGTGTGTGTTCTCTGTGAGTCGCAATCTCCAGCTCTTTTGATTACATTCTCAGAGTAAACCTTTTAAAGTCCTGTCTTGCCTTTCTCACTGGAAGGAGCTGAAGGTGAATAATTCAGTTTGACAGTCTTTTGTTGACTGCAACTAGATTTTTATGTGCTGATAATAAAGGAAGACACCTGTTTAATTTATCTAAATAGCTTTATGAAATTGCTGATAATAAAATATACTTTCACTGGGCAATTGATTGCCAATACACTTCAAACATTGCTGCAATGACCACAGTGATTTTGCCAGATTGCGAAGCTGGATGCTATATTGTACTATAAAATATTAATTTTTTTATTTGCTATGGAAGTAAAAGTTGATGTATTTTGTGATGAACCTCTGGAAATGTTGAAATATAAATAACTTGTGAGAAGTGTGGTGTGTAAAAAAGAGAGGGGCAAGCTAGGAGAAACAAAGATTATGCTTTTTTTAGTTGTTCTTTAGAATTCCTAAACTCTGTTTCTCAGTGGTTTAAGAATTTCATTTTGTACCCACAAACAGTTTCATAAAGGTAATGTGATCAAAAAAAAATTCTGAACAGCATGCTGTGTCAGGAGATAATTCTAACAATTTTCACTTTGACAGAAAATGATAGCAGTCTTTCAAATCCAATTTTTTGCTAAAATCACCCATTTTCTCAACAGAGTGTATGATGATATTGATGCTGTGACTGTATCGAGTCCACTCCAAACTTCTGTCAGGAATGCTATTGTTGAAAGCCAGCAAGTATTGTCCAAAGAAGATTTTCTCAAGTTGATGCTTCCAGACAGCCTCTCTATGGAGGAAGGGAGAAGAAAGGTTGGCTACTTTCTTTGGCTCTCTGTGTTTCAGTCCTTCAGTAACCTTGGAAATGGGTTTCTGGTATGCCCAAAATTGCTGTACAGAATGCAATATTGTTTTGTACAAGCTAAGTTTATTTTATGGGCATGACCATAAGTCCCAAAATATAATTTCCCACAAGTGTGGGAAATGTTTATTTGATGTTTCTTTATAAAATCCAGTATTCGCTGAAATATGTCTTTGTGTAGCTTGACCAGAGATGGGTGCAGGTTGAGCAATTTCATTATAATTTGAAAGGTTAAAAGTGACATTTTCAAGGAAGGAGGCCTAAATTTGTACATCTTATATGATACTAAAGCACATGAATAAAAGTAGCCCACTTTCCTCTGCTCTGTAATAGTCGGTACCAAGAATTCTGCTAGAAATCCAAATCAGTTTCATGTTGGTATCAGTGGCAGATGCTCAGAAGGCATAATTGTCAGTGCTACTGGAGAGCCTGGATCTAATCTTTATAGTATGAAGACAGTTGGTAATGCTTAATAGTTCACAATAAGTGGATAGTGATCTTAAAATTTGCTGCTCTCCAAAGTAAATGGTTCTGAATTCTCTGCTTAATGTGGAATAAAGAACAAAGCAGTAAAATTATTTGAGATGATTGTCACACTTCCATATTAACTCAATGCTCTCTTAACCCACTGTGTTTATACAATATGCTAAATAGCATAATCATCATGTCTGAGCAAAAGTAACGCATGGGAATCTTCTAAGTGCAGAGTTGAATTTAAAATTCAGATCATATATATTTTACAATATGTGATATGTTAAGTGTTCATTATATATGCTTGAATTTTTGTGTGTCGTATCCTAGAGGTTTTATGATTTATGATTGATACAATAATTGGAGTGTTTTTTGAAGATTCCAAGAACTGACAGTGTTTCTGGCTGCCCAAATAAGGATCAACAAAGAGAGGAGGTGTGGCTAATCTAAATGACTGCTATCCCCTTCCTCTCCAAGACACTTGAACAAAAGTTGAGTAAGTGAGTGACACCATGGGCCCTGACCCACAAGGAACCCCAGCCACAGGAGCTGGCAGTGTACAGTCTGTGGCTATGCCTTCATAGAGGATAGTAATCTTGATATTGCTGAGCCAGGTACCTTTGACAGAAATGAATTTCCTGAATATGTGAGATTCTATGCTATAGTCACTGTTTGCAAAAGCTATTCCTCTTAAGCATTTATTCTGTGCAGGGAATGTGGAACACACAATTAATTACAAAAGAAACATGTAATTGTTGTATGCAGGACAAGCCAGTAAAATAATTAAGGCATTAACTGTGCTTTGTAACTGTAAAGAAAACTCTGTTTTCAGTCCTGAGAAATTATATACCAAGTGGAATGGTCTAGCTTTACAATACAGTAACATCTTGTTTTACTGTAGGTACTTGAGCTGTGGTCTAAGTAAATTTTTGAAATGCATAAGCAGTTTTCACTGAACCCTCTTACCCTCTTTTCTAAGCCTATTATGTGATATTCAGAGAGATGCAGTGTCTCAAGTCACTTTTATCATCCAATGAATTATGTGGCAGCATATATCCATTCAGAATATTTAACATTAAAGCATGGTCATTTCGAATTAAAATCAAGCAGCTCTATGTATAGTCTTCCATGCATGTTGCCAGAGTTGGTAACCTTATATACATTTCTGTAAAACATTGCTGTCATAAGGCTATGAAGTTTTCATTTAACATTTCATGATTGATAAAACTGCACAGTATCTGATGAATTCATGGTGATATGTTCCAAAATATTGAGAGGAAGTCTGAATATCCAATTCAGTAACTCTTTTGAGGCCCCAGTTGGTCGGATATGGTGGAAGAAATCTCTGTATTAGTTCAATAATTCCAGAGTGCCTGTCCAGAAAAACACTCCCAAGAGCTGATGATGTGATAGGATTGTATGAATCACTTCAACCAGCAATATGTGTTCTGGTTTTTTCTCTTTAGTTTTCATTTTATGGAAACCTTTCCCCACGGAGAACACTTTACCGCACCCTCTCTGATGAAAGCATATGTAGCAATCGAAGGGGATCTTCCTATGCCAGCTCTCGGAGCTCAGTGATAGACCAGGCCTTGCCAAATGATATCTTGTTCAGCACTACTCCACCATATCACAGCACATTGCCTCCCAGAATGAGCCTGACTCCTGGAATGGGAAATCTGAGAAGTAAGTCATTGTCGCTGTCATTGCTGAGTTTGGAATATTTGTAGTAAACTCAAAATGAGCCACCAAGTATTAAGTGAGATTTTACTTTTAAGGTGAAATTAAGAAATGTCAAACCACTGCTCTAGTTATCCTAGTAAAAAAAATTTGGTCAGCAGTACATGCTTATGCTTGCCATTAGTTCAATTCGTATTTATCATGTTTGGAGACAACATTAATTTACTTCCCAAAGAGTTTTCATGAGACCACTGATAGGCAAAAAGCTTTGTTTGAAGATATTTCTGGTTATCAGTTTATTTTCCAGTGGTGGCGTAATTAAGCCAAGCTGGCCTGTTTGGGTTTTTTAAATTATTTTTATTTTATGTGCATTTGAGTTATTGAAATAGTCTCAAATATACTTGAAATAATAGCTAAATGGAATAGCTTTTGTTTAGATGATCCTTTTAGTGACATCTTAAAAGGAAGTGTGCAGTATGTGTTGACTGACTTCTATTTCCAAATTGAATTTGCTGATACTTTTTTTTAACACCTTTACAAATGACATTTCATTTTTAATGGCAGCAGAAGAGTAGTCTGAGGTGCTAAGTTAAAACTGTTTTATGAATGTGTTTTTTTATTTGTGAGGTTTTTGTAAGTTAGACGTTTATTATCATCTTAGCTTGCAATAATTCCAGGATGAGCTATGAAGTTTGTAGTAATTAGAAAAAAAACAATCGAATGAAAAGCCCAATTCTACATAGACAGACGTATATTTAGATTAAATATCTATATTTGTTTACTTAATAAAAGTGATTTTTTTTTTTCAAAAATGCTGAATATATATGCTTCTCAGATAGTTTAGGCTGGCATATAGTGAACACCTGGAGTGCAGTCTGGAAAAAAAAAACCTCTTTTTTTTAGCTACTCTAATATTGCATCACAGCTGACTACAATTTGAAAAATGGACTCTGAAATCCATAGTTAAGAAGGGTGAATTTCTTGAAAGCATTAAGAACATTTTAGGCCCATGTCCAGGGAGAATGCAGCCAGATGATTTAAAAGAAGAAGCAATAAAAAGGGCTCTGTCATTCATCACGTCCTTCAGGAACCAGCAGTCATCTCCTAACTTTGAGAAATAAGCTTTATATAGAAGTCACGTTTCTAGTTAGAGTGGCCTCAGCCGTGAGACTGAGTTTTGGTCACTAACCAGTGGTTAATTTAAATTGGTATCTCAAACGAGTGCTAAATTCCTCCTTCAGATGGGAATGCATGCTTAGTGTACCTTTTGCCATTCTAAAAATATTCTTCTGTCAAAGTGGAACTTTTTACTGTGAGAGGATCCTATTATTTTATGGATAGCAAATGGAGATCCATTTTGTTTCACTGGAGATTAATTCAGTAGATTTTTGTAGTCTGTAAAGGAGCTGTAGAATATACAGTTAAGCATCCTGAATGTATTTTCTTTTTTTTTTTTGTTTTCCTTTATGTTAGGCCTTGTTTTTTAGAGCCATTTCTTGTGCATGTAAACATGCAATGGGATCAACCCTTCAGTTTGCTTTTCTTCAGGAGATTGGCACAAGGCAATTACCTGTGTACATCCAAGCTTTATACTGCTCCTCCAGCAGTGATATTTTAGTGGGTTCTGTATTAGTTCTGTCTTAGACACCTAATATTCCATTCTTGCTGCTTCTTAGATACAGAAAGTTATCTGTAATTACACTCTGGAAAAAAAACCATCATGGCTTACCCAACTGTGTTTCAAAAATAAGGTTAGTCAGTATCTCCATATGAGATACTAACTTTGGCTCTTTTTAGGAAGGTGTTTTGTCATCGGTGCCTAGTAGGTATCTACAGTATACAGCAGTGATGTGAAAGATTTCTATTTAATTTGTAATTTTAACATGAGGTTGTAGTTTCAGATATCAGGATTCATATCCTGTCATAGTAATTTTGTAGGTGATCTCAAAGCATTTTAATTTTACTGATATTTAATTTTAATAGATATCAGTGGAAATAGCCTGGGTTTGGCTGAAATAAATTTTAGAAAGTTATATTCTTGCATGTTATTGTCCAGCACTAAATACTGTGGCAGCACCAAATCTCATGAGTCCCCTCTAGCAAGAAAAAGAGTGTGTTTAACAGGTAAGCAAGGCAGCACCAAAAACAAAGGGTAGTAGGTGACCCTGAAGGCTTTCAGTTTACTGGGAAGTCAGAATTGAGACAGAATGACCACACGAATAAAGAAACAGAAACTTCATCTGTGTGTGATGTTGACTGTAAGAAGATGATGGGAAAAGTGAAGCTATAGGACTTTTAAATTATTGTTTTATCATTGGGGAACTGATGTGGAAAAAAGAGTTGCTTTCAGTAAAGCCTGAATTGCAAGCAGTCTGGCAGTCCAGTGCTGTTGATTGCAACCAGTACACAAATGTAGAAATATTCACTTAATTTTATCTTATTTTTAACTTAAACCAGAAAGGAGAATTTGTGTAGCTAAGAACTTTGGAATTTTACCTTGGGGACTTTAAGGATTCCCTGACTGAGACAGAGCTGTTCATACTGAGTGATTCTAACATGCAGTTGCAGGTACAAATCTATGCCCTTCTTGCAATATCATGGCAGGTGAATGAGCAGGGAAAGAATTAAAACATTGAGAACCACGGATATTGAGCTAGTGTAGTAACATAAGTTGGGAACCCAGGGAGACAGGTGGAGACAATCTGATTTACATTGCAGGAACTGTGGTCCACTCTATCATGAAGCACAAAAAGAGGGGGGAAAGAAAATGCTCTAAATGATAAACTGGCAGGGTTTTCCTGTGCTGTGAGGAGAGGGGCAAGGTGCAGGATAGTTGGCAGTGAGGAGGGTAATAAGGAAGGGAATATTTTACAGTGATATACTGACAAATTCTGAAAGTTCTTAGATTATACATGCCTTAGGGAAAAGGCTGCCAGAAGTGCAGGAACCGTCTCTGCAGCTGTGTTCATAGATGAAAGTCTTATCTTCAAACTGCCTTACTACCCATGTTAGCTTCAATCCAAAACTAAACTTGTTGATAAGAAACAATATTAAAATGAAAGAGCATCACTGTATATTGGTGATGTGCAATGGTAGCAGTTTGGAAATCAGTTTGTCAGCAAGCAGATAAAGGCTGTTGATTAATTCACACAGCCAAAGGAGAACATGTTTGGTGTTACCTGTTCTCACATAATGGATGGTTCACCTTAATAGAACATGAGATTGTCTTCAATAAGGGAAGGGAAAGAAAAAATGGTTATCAGAAGCACAGTGCATGAGAGCCTACGAGCAGGCTGGCATCTCTGAAGGGAGATTTTGGGCAGCCCTAGGCAATACTAAAGAAGGGAAGGGTTCAGCAGGCAGAAGTTGCTGCTTCAGTTGTCTCTTAATTATAGAGATATAATTACTGATTGCAGGAAAGAAAAACAGACATCCCACAGAGAGTGAGATTTACATTTGTGTGAGATTTGATATATTTCTTCACCTGCAGCTGCTTTGGAGAGAATCTACTTGTTAAATGATATATCTAGTTTGAAGCAAGGACTTAGCAGATAGTTTTTTCATGATTTGCAATCTCTGCATAAAAGTCACGGTTCCAACTGAAGCAGGATAATTGTCTTGGAAGTAAAATAGGTTAAGTCAGGTGAATCTTTCTTCTTTATGCATAACTAGTTACTCTTTGAATATGGATGTATGTGGGACCAATAATCACCAATTTCAGGAGCTGTATTGGAAACTAAACTGACCACATAATTTTGGTGGAAACAGGGACTTTTGATAATGCTTTCTATTTCTATGCATCAATAATAAAAATAAATAACATTCCTAGGTGTAGGAAGTGACACAACTGAAAAGACTGGAAACTACAAGATGAATAATTTTATGCCAAAAGAAGTACAGCAAATAAAATAATCTTTAAAACTGAAGATAACACTGAAAATGTTTCCTCAAACAAAATTGTGTTGCTTCAAAAGTCAATCTTGTGTGGCCAATCTGTAGTGGCCTACTAGATGAGCCATACACTCCTGGACACACAGAGGTGAGCATGCTTAAGCATCTCTTGCCACCTTTGCACAAATCAAAAAGGGAAACAGGCAGCAGCTGCTGATGTGGCAGTCCTACACAGATAGAGTGAGGCAACAGCAAGGTAAGAGGTGCAGGGAAGAAATGCAAATACAGGAGGCTAGAAATAATTTATCTCACCCAGAGCATTCCTGGAATACAAACAATATTCTCTGAAATTCAGAGGCATCAAGGCCTATGTCATTAGAGCTCATGTTTGGTATTTTTATTCTTTTTCTTCTTCCCCTTCTTTTTGCTCCCCCACTGCAGAAGAACACAAATTATGTCTTGAAAATGAATTATTCTGTGGTGGCATACTCATGCATGTTCAGTTATTCCACTTAGAATCTCAGCCATCAGCATGAGCACTTGCATTTTCAGAGCTATCAATATTCAAATCTCTACTCTGGCAGGCATTCTGCAGTTGAGTGGCTCTGTCAAGGCTTATGCAGGACTGAATAGGATCCGCCCTAAGGTGAACTGAGGTTCTCACAGAGACAATGCATAATGAAGGATGACTACTGGTGAATATATCACTCCTATACTTTCATTTGGAGAGCTGGCAGAATTGCACTGGGAGCAGGCTTCTTCCTGACAGGTTTCACAATCAGCCTCTCTAGGCTGATCACACAAAAGCAAGGGCTGTCCCTTAGGGCCTGCCTGCTGGTCTAGAACCAAAAGCTGGCTTGCCAGTCTTTCAGATAAGGTATTCTGTCTATTTTCCACAACAGGGGTGTATGAATCATTTGTACTTGCATAAATAAGGTTCTTACCATTCCCACGTTGTATACAGAATTTCAGAGACTGCTCTGACTTTCAGCTTTCAATGTATTTGCACAAAGGTAGCCTTAGGTAAGGTGTGTTTATGCAGAACTGAAAATAAAATCTTAGCACAGATATATGAGTAGAATATATGTTTATATTATATTTTCCATTTCATATAACATTGACTTTTACATACTGAGAGTAGGTATTGAGAAGGACATTTCTACAGAGTATTGTTGTGCCACTTCCAAGTGTAATGTAACAATACTGGATCTTTCATGAAAGTGTAGAACAAGATAAATTCCACAGTAAAGAGAATTTCTACCCCTTCTGCAGGGACTCCTAACTTTTGACAGAGGATTGTAAGCCTCCTTCACTTTGTTTTTCCTCACATTTTGTATTATTTTAAAGCAAGGTTTCTGCAAAGAATAGAGCATATCATATGCTTGAATCATTGCTCTGTGCAGTCGAATGTTTTGTAAGCGCCTACTCTCCTTGGATTTTTAGTTCAGAATCTTTAAGTCAAATGGACATTATATCAGGACAATGACAGCATGCCATTTCCTTAAATGATAATGTATCTTCTGCTTGTATGAATGCATTTCCTCCTTCATTGTTTTTTGTGTTTGGTCTTTTCCTGGAAAAAAACCCTCATCTTACATATTATAGTTTAAATCCCTGGAATAACTAGATGGAAATTTCCTCCTGAAGTATTTGAGAGAAAATTACTATTTTGACCTTTTTGTTCAATTGGAGTGGATATGTTTGAAGCAAGAATTCTCTTTTCCTGACTATACTATGTAATAAAATTATTATATTCCATTGATGGCTTTATGGTTAAGATGAAATGTGATTGCAAATAATAGTTTTGGTTTATGATCAGTTTTAAGAAACTCTGTGTCTCTGTTCAGTATTCTTTTTAACACGTTCACATTGATCAGAGTGAAGATTGCTATGGACAGATTAGGAACATGTAAAGCTATTCTAGAAAGTTATGAAAATTAGCATCTCTTCTTCTAAAATGTATGTTTATAGTATATTCTAGAATCTGCATAACTGAAAGGTTTGTTTGAACAGTTTATAGTGTATACATTTCATTTAATATATGATCTGTGTACCTTTTACAGTGTGTTACAGCTCACTCTGAAATCTCACCCAACTCTTACATCCTCAGAGATACAGCTACAAATGTTAAACTAAGAGGGTAATATTTTCAGTGTGAAAGGGAGATTTGGATATAGGCTAGAATTTACAAATGCATTAAAAGAAAAGCAGGTGGGTTTTTTTAATTGCTTCTGGAACAGGAATATTTTCAGTCTCAGAGTAAAACTCTGCATGTAAATATCTTTCATGTTGCTTCATAAATATAACTTTGTGTATCTAGCAACTTTTCTTCTCAGTGCTCAGGTTTAATATGCTATGCTTTAGAATGGATGTTGCCTACTCACACAGTATTCATATGAAAATGTGAGGGATACGTGCAGTGGCACCAAAAAATACCCTTTAAAACCTTCCCATCTTACTTTGCCAACATATAGAAATTGTTCCACCCATACTGAGTATTGAACAGGAAATGACAGACACAAGAGAAATGAAGATAAGCACTTTTGCTTATACATTTTTTACGGATCATTACAGTAGCTTCAAAATTAATTGTACATAATTGTTATAGGAAGACTAATTATTGTGTTTATTGTTTAGATGAATTCTGGTTCTCAGATGGGTCCTTATCTGATAAAGCCAAATTCAATGATCCTGGCCTGATGCCCCTGCCAGACACTGCCACAGGGCTAGACTGGTCTCACCTGGTAGATGCTGCACGAGCGTTTGAAGGTAACAGGAAAATTTGAATAAAGATCAATGTTCAGTACACAAACTTTTTTTTTTTTTTTAATATATATTGTATAGCCACATTTTGAATTGCAAAAGTCCAGTGTTTGCCTCTGTTGCCCTTTAGTTATTTTGGCAGTATCAATTCTCAGTGCGGAAGATTGTCACTGAAAATTTGGGGTCTTCATGATACTCTATATCCATTTTAGATGCAATTTCTCAACTTTATTGCGTAAGTTTCTTCTGTAATCAATTGAAAAATCAGATCTTTGAAGGAAAGATTCAAAACATTTAAGTTAGATATCTAAAATGAAACTGGGAGTAACACTTCCCTGAGTTTGTTGCGTTGTGTTTATAAAGTGGCATGTGTAGTCCAAATGATGTTGTGGTCCCTCTCAGTTTTCATAAGCCCTTGAAGACCAGGAGAAATGCACAGTATATTTTTCAGTAGTAGGCCTTGGGGTGCAGATTATAGACTAGGTTTGCTGTATTAAATTATGGAACCAGATTAACCAAGAGAAAACCTCATCCACCTCTGGGAGCTAAACCTACACTTAATGTCTAAACAGAGAAAACAGATGTTGGTTTGAGTGTTTATATGAATACATATATTTTGTGTTAGTTTGTGTTTTGTTGTTTGAGAGGTGTTTTTTTAGTGCTGTCCTAAAATGTCTGACATTTATTAACTGATGTTGCTTGCATTACGAGTGTAATCTATGAATAAGGAGGACATTACCACAGTCATTGTTCTATAAGATACAAGTCTTAATTTCCAGAAAACTGTCTGTGAAGTTAGTGATTCAGGTCTTTTAACTTTTTTAAACCACGGAAATCAGTTTTCTTGTTCCTGATTCCTTCCCAAAGTATGAAGTGATTAAAGTTCACTTTGGCCAAAGGCTCTTCAGAACTGCTTGTTACACTAATTTAAATGGCATTGTGAAAACCTAAAACCAGCAGCAATGATTAGGAATTTGAATAACTGTGTTATTTCTTGACCTGATGTGCATTCATTACTATTCAATACTACTTAAATATGGCTGTGGTAGCTGGCAGGAAATACTGTGACAATGAGAATCTTGACAGCTCTTCCCATGCCTTCCTACTTTCGATTGCGCTGGGAACACCCTGCTATTTGTTACTGACATCTTAAACTTCTGAAAAAAGGTTTGCATCAGTAAATGACTAGCTCTGTAACTTTGAACTTGAAGAATATTTTTAACTGCTAATAAAAATGTTGAGTTCAGCTGAGTGAAAGATCATTCTGTACCAGCTATGGTGCTGTATTTTTAGCTTACTTTGAAAACTAATAGATTTTCATTCTTTTTACTACCTAGTATCATGATTAAAATAGTTTGGTAAGTGTTATGTAAGTGTAATTACATTTGAATTTGAGAATGAGAGGTAGAACAAAACAGCTAACCCACAGTGCTCTATCCTTCCTGTGGAGGAAGGGCATTCACTTGTTGGGTTTTAGTTGCAAATAACTTAGATGTATCTGCAGATAATGCTGAAGAACTGGTGGTCTGAGTTGTCAGATAGAAGCTATTTATTCGATGTTTTTTGAATTATTGTAAGGATTTGAGTAGTAAATAATAATCTATTTTTATATGAAGGAACATAATTCTTTTCTGTTTAGAACTCTACAGTAGAGACATCTGTATATATGTTAGATGATTTATATGTTTTGACTAAATTCATAGTGCTGCAATTAGAAACTTTTGCAAGGAATGGAATTTTTAAACCCTTATTCAACTTCATCCTATGTCCTGCAATTTGAAAGTCATTTAAAAAAGAATAACTGATAGGCATGTCATAAAAGATCACTGGAAAGGAATGTGTTGCGTACAAATTAACAATGCTATTTCCATATGTATTTTAATGTTATTGACTTAGAAGCTGCTTCAATTTTCTATTTAAAAATAGCTTGGAACTATTGTTCTGCATTCCATCAATATGAAAAAGAGAGTGGATGATTCTAAAGTTTTTCCACTTCTGAATATAAAATGGCTTTGATATTTTTTTTTTAACTGGGTGAAAATGGCATCACGCTTCTTATAGGATCATATAAAAAAAACGCAAAAAAGTAAACAAACACCTGCCTCCCCAATTTCAATATAAAGGATCACTAAAAAAATAAGAATTTTTAAATACTGAATCCGTCAAATTAGAGTTTTTCCTCTAGTTTGGCTTTGACAGCCTTATATTTTGAAATTGTGTTCTCTTCTGCTGGACTTAATTTTAATTTTTTTTCTTTGTACAATGTCTTTTCTTACTATCAGTTTATCAGGATTACCAATCTGATTCCAAGGTCAGAGTTTTTCTCTTGTGATCTCTCCAGATTATGTGTTGATAATTTATATGATTTGATCAGTTCAGCATCCCTAATATGGGCCTCATGATCTTTCATCTGTATCTTAAGAAATAACTGTATCTTGATTAATGTTAGATGTGGGCTTTTTAGGTGCTTACATTATTGCCATCAATTGGATTAAGAATTAAATTTAGTTAGCAAGATTTTTGCTACCATCATCTATACTCAGAGTTTACTTATGGGTGTAACAAGAGCAGTAGTCTCATTTTTCACTTTCTTCCTCTCCTCAGATGAAGAGTGGACAAGGTTGTTTATTAATACTAGCTTTTATTCAACTGGAGCTTTGGTCCTGTGTAGAATAGCAGTCTTTAAACCGTGGTCCATGGGGGTGGAAGAAACTATTACTTTTGTTTTGTTTTGTTTTTAATTGAAGTTATGGGGATAAGGCTTTTCACTTTGTCAGAATTTAATTTTCACTGCATTTGCTTGACAAGAGCCTTTGTGGGAAGCTGAATATTTACTTCAAACTTTTTCTGAAAATCTTCTGTTGTCCCTAAGACAGATCTGCACGGTGTAGTGGAGAGCTGTGCATGCATTAACTCCACAAGCTCCAGAAGCTCTGTCAGGGAAGGGTTTTTGCTTGAGCTGCCTCTGTGGCGGGCCAGCACCCATGACCTGGAGCATAGTGGAGCATTATTTTAACACTCTGTACTGCCTTCCTTTGCAAGACATAGTTTTGACTCTGATATTTCTCCAGAGATGATATTTTGCATGCATGCTACTGTCAGTCCAGTCAGTAGCAAGGGGAATCCTTCCATTTCTGTCATACATGGATAGGCTACTTCTAGTTCCCTTCTCTAATTTCATGAGGAAATGCAGAGAGACGTAACCAGGGAGCAGTTCACATGATGGAAATATTCTGGTGTGATGATTTTGTATCCATCCCTGCAGCAAGCAATAAAAAATAGATAGGACTGTATGTGACTGTACAGCAAAGAGGGAGGGCAGCTGGGGTGAAAAAGAAGTAGTTAAAGAACCGAAAAGAAAGAAAGCATGCTCAACTGAGTAAAGATAAAGATACGGAGATTTCTAGAATAAATTGGGAAGTCAAATTTGAAAAAGGAGAAATCCCAGAAAAGACTTAAGGGAAAATAAGAGAATCAATTTTTTAGTTCTTTTTTTGTATTATCGTTCCAATAGATCTACGAGTTAGGAAGAAGGACTGGCCTTCAACATGTGTATTATGTTGCTTATGACTTTTTAGGTCTCTTCCATGTTTTGGAGACAAAAAAGAGAAGCATTTTTGGATTACCATACCTGCTTCTATAATTATAAAAGACGACTGACACAAATACAAATATTGAATATTGTTATTAATAAAATTTTGTACTGTTTGTTCTACTTCAAACTGGGTTTACTGTGCTTTAAAAAAGCTGTTTAGTGTTTGATAAGTCATGAGCATTAAAAGCCTAAGACAGTCCTTCTGATGTCCCTTTTCATTAAAATTGGTGGTTTCAACTCCTGATTTTTTTTTCAGGTGAGTTTTATGAATGTCTGCTGGTGCCAATCGAAATGCAGTGTTTCTTAATGCAAATTTATCTTTGCAGAAACATCTGTGCTATTATAATTAGTGTTATTTTAATACTTTGATTTAAAATCTTCACGGCTAAATGTAATGCCATACATAATATAATGAGAAAGAAGTTAATCATTTAGTATGACAGATAATTATTTTAACCAAAGTAGTGTCTTAAACTGCTAGAAAAAGAAAAAATGACAATATTTAGTTAACAGTTGATGATTTCTAGGGCATGCATGTGTAACTCTTTTTGCTTCAATGCATATGTCAGTGTATGTTTGTGGGGAGACTTTACCTTAACAATGAGAAAGTGGCTTCATGCACTATACTCATTTTAGCCTTTTCTGCTTCCAGTATGTAAAAATTGCCTGGAGTTTTTTCTGGCCTCTCTTAGTAGTCTGAACAATGAAAATCCAGTTTTAAACTCTTAGTAGTTACAGCTGTATGCCTCTTTTACTGTAAATTTAAACATGAATTTTTGTCTTATCTTTAGTCTTACTAAGTTGGTTGTTTAAACTTTTGATATAAAGACCAATATATTTTTGCAAATAGTTTTCTGTGGGTGGACTCTTTTTGGAGTTTGGCAGGGACATTTCAGTTAAGAATAAGAGCTCTGAGATTTACATGTATTTTCTTCTATTTAGTGTGTACATTTTGCTTCAATGAATAGGAGGGGTCCCTGTAATTTGGACGAAGCAGAATGTAGGTCTACAGCATCACACCCAGAAATACACTTAATTTTTCTTTATAAAAACTAGTTGCTGTAATGAAAATGTTAATAGTATGAAGGTGAAATCAGTAATTACCTGTGTACTTCAGACTGCTTGTTTACACTGTCTTGTTTCTGGTTTACATACTGTGTTTGATCTGGGAAACTAATTTTACTGTATCTTCACAAAGTAGATCTGTTTATCTTTGTAGGTTTCAAATCTGCAAATTATGTCACTGATTATGTGTTTAAAATTAAGTTCTTACATTATTGTCAGCACATATTTGCTGAGATCCATCAGTAGTCAGAAATAAGGCTAAAAGCATGGGAAGTGTGCTGCAGTCTTTAAAATTGGGCAAAATCAGACATGCGACTTTTGTTTCATTGTATTATAGAATGAATTGGCGATCTATGCTATGCTGAAGGGTTTTTTTTAAACTGACAAAGAGCTTTTTAGGGATTTCCTATTTTTGTTTGGTAGAACTTGTCCTTCTTATTTGAAGAGATCTGACCTGTATTTACTGTTTGTGTCCTTAAGAATTTGAAGGATTGTCCTCTTACATATCCTGCTGAGTTGCCATGCTGTGTATAATACTGGGTGCTGCTAATAGACACATGGGGCGTGACACCTCGTGCTTGCTGTAATGTTGGTGCTGTGTAGAAATGGCCTGGCAAGGCTGGGAGTGAGAGCCAGCAGGAATTGCACGGGGAACATCCCACTGTGTGCGCTGCCGCAAGGGCCACAGCTGCTCCAGTGGAGATGGACTGTCTTGTTTATAGGAACATTCTAAATCTTATTCCAGGTTTTGACTCAGATGAAGAATTTGGGCCGTTCTGTCATCAGACGCCGTTTCTAGGTGATGGTCTGGGATTGATGGCTTTTGTAAACTTTTTTTGATACCTCCTATGTTTGCACGTTTGCATGATAATGCAAGCTTTGGGCCTGGTGGGGTGGTAGAGCAAGGGGAGAAAGGGCAAGGCAGGCATGTTGGCACCAGAATTCATACAAGCCTACAGACACGGATTTTGTTTGGCAGAAATAAACTAAATCGATCTCCATAGAATATGGATTTTAGTTGTTTGTTTTTTTTTAAAGAAGACAAATTAAATCCTAATGAATGCATCATTTACTCCTGTTCTGTGCAATGATGATCTGCATGGCATACTTCTATTATGTGGTGACTGATGTATTTTGGCAACCACACTGTATATCCATAGGTAATTGCATCTGTGCTTGTTAGATTATGTTCTAGTGAAATTCAATGCAGATAGTAGAGTGCCTTAGTAATACCTATAATAAAAACTCAATTGATAAAAATAGTGTGAATGTATTGGTTTTCAAGTATGCAGATTACCATCAGCTTCTGCAAATGCTTGAGACAGTAAAGCATTGAAATGAACAGGGAAGATTTCTGAGGAATCTGAGGGCTTTTAAGTCCATGGAAAAATGCAAACCTTTTTGCTGAATTACTGTTGTCATTGGTTGTGGCCCTGAATTCTGTAATGGTTTTCTGCATATTTCATCAAGATCAATTTACTGTTCATATCAGCATTAAGTGGTCCAGACAAAACTGTCGTGCTGCTGATAGACAGAAAAGAATTGCTTTGGGGTTGCCTTTGGATGCAGGTGTGGGGAAGCCAACTAGTTGGTACATACATCTGCTGATTATCTTCAAAGCTGAGATGTAGAAGCCTACATCCATTTTGCTAACTGAACCAGGATAATGGCTGTAATACAGACTTTTATTTTGTCCAGTTTTAGAGGTATCCTTATGTTACTTTTTTACAGATCAGAGGGTAGCATCTTTTTGCACCTTGAGTGATATGCAGCAAGCTCAGGGCTTGGAAGGAACACAAGAGTTACCTTTGGATGAGAGTCCCCCAGATGGAAAAGATTTTCTTGAGGATGCTGGGTATGTCAGAATTAAAGCATATTTCTTACAAAACTATTTTAAGGAAAGATTTTCTCTTAATGTTGCATGTCAAATTGCCTGTGTGCATGTTCCATGGCTGTTTGTTGCCTTGACTTATAATTTCTTTAATTTTGAAAAACATTCTTTCTTCAAATCAACTTCTCTCACACTGCAGTAGGTATGTAACATAGATTAAGGTTAGATGCAGAATTTCAGATACTCAAATTTTTCACTGTATTCCTCCTTTACAATAATAATTTTTGTTACACTTATTTCTGTTTTCATTTAATAGAACTAATAACAGGAGCTCAACTCTGTAGGATGCAATAACCTGATTGGCAGCAAATGTCTCAAACCCTGGAACAGGGTCTGTCCTATCTTTGCAACTATTTGCTAACCCGTAATTTTTCTTTTATACAGAGGTAAAATAATCAAGAGAATCTGTAACAGAAGACTGCAGGATTTATGCCAAACTACCCATTTCTTCAAATTCTTCCTTGTGCTCTGGGAGAAGTAATTCCTTTGTTTCCCCCCCCCCTCTCCACCTATCCTGCTTTAAGGAGTATACTTGTTAATTTAAAGACTATTCTTGTTATACAGATTCAGCAGTATAATCTGTCCACTACCACACTTTAAAAGAAAAACACATCTTTGATTAGTTTTGCTCTTCAGCTGTAGGAATGGAAGAATGGGAAATGGAGGGAAAAGTCTTCTTGCTTGTTAGACTATCACATTTTAATTTGAACCAATTTTACACAAATTAGCTTGCTTACATGGTAAAGCACATTTATTGTAATGACTTTTAAGTCCATATCTTTCCCCAGGCTAATGATCAGTAAGGATTGCAAGACTGTTAAAGATGTTCCCCTTTTAGCCATGGCAAGCCTGTCAGATTTGTGCAATTGCATGAAGCAGCTGATTCAGCTTTGCATGTAAAGCCTCTCTCTTCACCTGCTCTCTTTAGACACAATTACTCACATGATGGCTAATTGCATCTATAATGTGCATGAAACTGTCTCCCACAGTGCTCATTGTCATTCAGAAAAGAGAAGCTATTCTCAGTATTTTCCTTCAGTCATGCATTTGATTAACCTGTGGCAATATTTTATGTGTTTTGACCTTTAAACAAAATATTTGTCTCCATTAAGCCATAGGTTTATCCTTTACTGAAAATTACACTACTGCACAACAGACAAAAGAACTCTTTACAGCTCTTTTGGTTTGCAGTAATTGCTGCTGCCTCTTGCTTGAGATTAGTACAGTCCTTATCAGAAAGCAGCTTGTTAACCAATGTGCCTGCACACCATGGAGCAGTGAGTGTGACTTGTGCTGTGATGGTATGTGCAAGTCATTCCTAAAACATTCCTTCTCAAAATCATTGTTACTTCTGCCCAACTTGCATGAGAAGCAGTGTCGTATTTCAGATATTGCAGGACTGGATTTATGTTCTAGTAATAGTCTTTTACTGATGCTGGTTTTGTCTCTATTTTCCTAACTACGCCTAAGCTGATTGGTTTCCTTTGCTGTTACTGAAAGTGTAACTCTGCTAAAGCTGGGAAGAAAATGTTTTTCAATAACTTAGAGTGAAGGTAGTGATTTACTTTACAGGGAACATGCTCCAAGCACTCTGACTGGAAAAGTAAACCAGCTGGAAGTCATCCTCAGGCAGCTACAAACTGACCTGAGAAAGGTAAGAGACCACTAGCACCACAGCTGCTCCCCAGTTTTAGTAGTTGTATTTTTACACAGAGATCATCAAGGTCTTGAAAGAAGTACATCAGTTAAACCAGACAGTAGAGGACAGTGGTTGCTCAGAACACTGAGGTGCAGAAGGTCCTGTGGGAAGGGTTATGAGAGGAAATTGGCCCAAGGCTAAGTAGTTTACTCCAGAACAACTGTCCTACAAATAGGCATATCACAGAAAAAAGGAAACACTTCATCTATGGTACTTTGGATTTAACAAAGGATAGGGATATGGACAGGGCACCCTTGCTAAGTAGTTAGCACTCTGGTTTTGTCATTCTTGTTGCCTTGTGCTACCTTGGTCATGTAGCAGTGACTTGATTTGTGCCTCATTTGCTGTCAAAATTCTGAGCTGGAGATAATGCTAGGATAATAGAAATGAGGCTGCTTTTGGTAAGAAAATAATCATGTAAGGAAAAATTTTGAAATTAGGTATTTTTCTTCCTTAAACAAATGCTTGAAATCAATGATTTACAACTTGGGCTCTTACATATGATTTATTATAGCTAAAAGCTTCTTAGGCTTTTAATTCTTTTTTTTTTTTAATGGTGTAAACTCCTTTAATTTTTCTATTAAAGTAATGTCTAGTTTTCTTTTTAGCTTGCTGTATTTTTTTGGAATGAATGAGGTAGTTGGAGCATATTTGGGGAATTTAAGTTAACAGTTGTCAGAATGAATTAGGAAGCTCAACAAAATAGAGCTGTTATGACTTGCGTAGAAATATTAACAACAAAAATAAATGTTGTCGTCACAACTACTCACTCTGCTCAACTTGTATCTTTGTTAACCAGGAAAAACAGGACAAGGCAGTTCTGCAAGCAGAGGTACAGCACCTGAGACAAGATAACATGAGACTTCAGGAAGAGTCTCAAACAGCAGCCGCTCAGCTGAGGAAATTTACAGAATGGTTTTTTAATACGATAGACAAAAAATCCTAATGTCTGGGGCCCTGCAAAATACTTATTTGAACAACGTAACAGCTGTATCTTATGAATTAGCAGGGTAATAATTTCACTGTGTTCACAATCCATTTTAGGTGTTTCTGCTACATTTTCTGTCCAGCTTTATTCATCTGAAAAGGAGAGAGGACTGTGGCAACCCGTCTTTAAATTCATATGAAGAAAGCAGAGACTAGCAGATACTTGTTTGTGTGCAGATGAATGTAAAAAATCCTTAGTGTCATTTTAGACATTTTTAGAAGTTGCTCTGGCTGGGGCTTGCCTGAAGAGGAATATTTGGGGTTTTAGTTCCTGCATTTCAGGTGTGCTGGTGAAGATGTTAAAGCAATTCAAATTAGCTTGGGCTTCAGTATTGTAAGATAAAAAGAATAACCAGACATATACTTTAATGTTTAAAAGGTGCTCTATTTTTTTGTATGTACAATAGTTTTATTTCCACAGTCCACATTGTCATAGCAATAAGAATGGAGGTATAGTGAATAGTCACAGAGCTGTGTTTATAAAATGTTAGCACTGACGTGTTTAACACTAGTTTGGATGCAGATACATTAGAGATTATTTATTTGCAGGAACAAATGGTGCCTGAATATAAACAGTGTTCTGATTTTCTAAAAATACACATGCCTTGTAAATGGCTCACTGGGGTTAGCCCACTCCCAACTTCAGTTACTTTTGTATAGTTGATGTTCAGCTAAACAGTTACACTGCTTAACTATTGAAATCATGTATGGTGTGAGCCAGCCAATCAGTTGTACAATGCCAAATTTGTTTATCTTTGTACAGAAGCTTTGATCAAGTGTCTTGTATTTAACACCTTTATTTAAGCTTATTTAACCTTAAATTGTTGTTTTTATAAAGTTTGTTTTATCTGCACTATGGTGAGGTCAGTTGGTTGCAAGTTGTAATATTTTGAGCTTGCCAAGACTGTACTGAGGAGTTCTAGAAAAATCTAACAATTGGATGCTGCTAGTACACAATTGATTTGTTTGTATGCTTTAACATTTTTAACTGTTTAATTTGAAATGAACATACATCCTGCTTTTTTAATAAATGTTAAAAATCTAAACCTGAAATATTTTATCTTGTATTATCTGTAATCATTGTTATCAGTAGTAACTCAGGTTTCTGTTCAGCTCAGTCCCTGGGCTCTCCATCCAGAGACAGTTGGACCCTTCAGAGCTGTTGGGATCCCTTGTTGCCAAGGAGGGGTTGCCACCATTATCACAGTTAATTTCTTTGGTGCATCCTGGTCTGGAACCCAGGAGATGGCTTCCTCAGTCTGAACAAAAGCTGTTTGGACTGTTCATAGGCATTGATTAGTGGCCTAGGAAGAAAAAACTCCTGCTTTACTGACAAACACATCCTGGAGAAAATGTTCAAGAGAGGTTTAGTTTCTTCATATTACCTTACATGTTAGTTGTAGCAGGAAACAACTTGCCATCTTCTTGTGCCAGTGACTGAGGATTTGATTGCAGTGTTAGGATATGTGAGATGCTTTGTGTACAGTACTGAGGTTAAAGTCTACACCAAAAAAGTACACCTTTGCAAAATGAAATGAAGCTAATGAGCACATTTGAGTTACCCTGAGGAAGAAAAAAATAGTTCAAGATCATAATTTTATCCCAGTTTCCTCTTGGCTGCTGAATGCGGTCAGGCAAACCTATTTTGGTTTTTTTGGTTTTGGAAAATTGTTTTGGTTTTTGGAAAATTGTTGAATAAT
Source organism: Rhabdornis inornatus (assembly GCA_013397075.1). Lineage (NCBI taxonomy): Eukaryota > Metazoa > Chordata > Aves > Passeriformes > Rhabdornithidae > Rhabdornis > Rhabdornis inornatus. The sequence continues at coordinate 457,323 of VWZS01008822.1, read as the reverse complement.
TAAAAAATATATTCAACTCATGCAACTGAAATTCCATGTCCACTGTTAGTGCACATTGGCTGAGAAATGTTTTTTTTTAATTGAACAAATGTCTGTCACTGCTGTAGCAATTGTTCTGAGAGACTCTTCTTAGGAAAGGTTGTATATAGGCAGATAATCAAGCCTTTGGTATCCTTACATTGAAATTTAAAAGACCATTTTGTATTGTATTTTTCATCAAAAACTCTGACTTTTGCATACCATACAATATCCACTAAGCTGTATTAGCAGGGTAATTAAACATGGCAGTTGTGTTACAGTGGCTTCTGATTTAAGCACCTTACTGAAGTCATTAGCAAGCCCATCTGGCTGGAGACCTTGCCAAATAACAGTGCTGAACAACTTGGGCAATTTGTCTGTGAACACATTTCTGTGAGGATTGGTCTGTTCCCTTCGAAAAGCTGTGCTAACTGAAGTGAACTTGAGGGTAAACTGGATCGGAAGGGACACTGTTAGGTTTGTATAAGAGTTTATAGTCCAATATTCATTTTAGTTCTTTATCTCAGTTAGTGAAAACCAACAGTTATAACTATGTGCACAAAGAGGACTTTCAGTTATTTTTTCCATTTTCCCATCCAACTGAAAGCATTTGATTTCCAAAAGTGACAGAAAGCTTTGTCTATAGATCTCCTGTTTATTTTGCTGACAAAAGCAGTTGTGTTGGGGACACATGATTCTTCCTTAATTAACCTTCACCATGAGGAAAAGTTTTTAGTCTAGCTGTTAGTGTTTTAATGACATAGGAATGCAATATTTATCAGAGACCATAATATGGTTTTGGCATAGGTAAAGGACGTTTAATTGGACATTTTAATTAACTGTCTTTTTTTAAGAATAATCCTCTTGGAAGCATTGTGCTCACAAAAAATGCTTGGTTTAGACACATGAAGACAAAGACAACGTTTACATGAGCAACAAGTGTAGAGCAGTAGGAAAATTCAGGGTGTTGCTAACCCAGATTTTGGAGACCTTTCAGGCTCTTCCTTGTCTAGTTCCATGACTGGATGCCTTTTAGTGGCTGAAATCATGTTAGGCTGGCTCCATCTGAAGGCTCTATGCTCTTAAGACCATTCTGTATTATATAATAATACCGTAAGTGGAGGTGATTGGGAAACTGACTTCAAAGATATACTTTTGATCTGAATTAAAACAGTAACATGGAAATGTTTATAACATCAGCAAAGTCCTCCCAGCACAGCAAGCCATGCTATGCAGTACTGAGGTGCCAAAATCAAATTCAAGCCGATGCAGATGTTTACTTCTGTAAGAGGGAAAAACACCAATCACAGCAAAATTACAAAATGTTCTTCTTCTACGCTAGAAGTGACATTTCAAGATTTATATGCATACCTTTACTGAAGGGATCCTTACTGAGACATTTTTCACAATGTGGACTGTATTTTATTATGTACAGTGTTTTTCTGAGGCCACTATTACAAATATAATGGATAATTTCAAGTATTTTTTCTTGTTTCCAAGAGGGTAGTCTATTTGGTTTAGGCATGTGATAGCTTTGTGCAGAAGCTATTTAAGACCTCTGTGTCAATATAAATTCTCAAAATAGTTAATCCTTTTTGTGCCTAAAATCCAGTTATGTAAGGAAATGCTTAGAATATTTGTAATGCAAACTAGCTAACTGTAGAGCAGTTGTTTAGGAAAACAATTTTCAGTATGGAAAGAAAGAGAATTGCTATGTGCGTTGTCGTTGCAGCACTTCTTGAGCTCTGTGCTGATTGGTTCTAATATGTAAGAAAGTCAGTGCAACTCAGGAATTTGTATTGTACAATTTGAAGCCATCAGAGCCATTAATTATTGCCAAAACAAGTTATTCTTCATCCCATCTTCTTTCTTCCACAGCAAAGAGTGTAACATCTTTCAACTCAAAAGCAAATACAAATCTTGATCTCAGCTCTTTTCCCTGTGCACACAGCTATTTTCCTTTGGTTCCTTGCACTTCCTTTATTTCTCTCTTTTAACATGTTGCCTTTATTCTCTCTCATGGAGAATCCAATGGCAGAAGAAAAAGTTCTGTAATAGGTGCCTGGTCTGGCCAGCCATAGAGTGGCAGGGCCAAAGCATTTTGCTATGTTAGCTCCACAGTGGCTACATACAGAGCAGAAAGCAAGGCTGTACGATTTCATCCAGTCTTGCCAAGGCAAATCTTTGCTGTTTTGCAGACTCTGAAGTCAATTGCAGTGTTACACAGTGCTAACTTTCTGAAGACATTTTTGACTCATGGGTAAAACGACCAATCCACATATTTCCATAGTAACTGTATCTAGCAGATTTCCAAAACCTTCACCAGGGAAGCAATTACAAATAAAAGGGGAGTGGTGGGTGGGAATAGAAGGGAATTCTTTTAGGTTTAATTTTTATTCTCCTTTCAGACAGACAACCAACATCTCTGAGTGCTTGCACTGTCTTAAAAGTTTGTAGCAGGACCAGGTAATGGAATGAAGAGACCAAATTGCTCATAGCCTTATAGTTTGGAAATCACTGGGAGGCTTCATATCTATTAATGTTGGAATCCCGTTTCTTTTATTGACTTCTCAAGGGAAATATTATTATGTCCTTTGTTTCATATTTTACTGTCCTCCTCTAACCATGGCTATTTAAAGGCTTCTTTGCTATACAGCATCACAGAATTATTCTAATAGTGGTCATTGTTAAGGAAACATCCCAGTCTGCCCATTCATGAGATTCCCTGGAAGTCGCCCTCCCAAGGCCAGAGACTTTCACTGCTGGGACCGAAGCTCCTTCAAAAGGGTGGCTCCAGGAAGCTGACAGGTGCCTCACTTGGCTCCTACACATCCTCCTCACACAGTCAGACCAGGTTTCCTCACCAGTTCGACCCCAGCTTTCCCAAGGCAGATGCCCAGATGTCTCGTTCCATGAAGCCATTTATTCACAGTGCACTAACACAGACACAGCTTGAGCTGCTGCCAAAGAACAGCAGATGAGCATTTTCTGACCAAAGTCATTAAAAATTTTTTTAAATTACTGAATATGCTGTTGATACCAATTCAGGTGCCCATGTGTCTAGACATGAGCTGGTGGTGTTTAAAATAATTCTGAGGAGTGTTTATGGGAAAGTAAGGAGACAAAACCATGCCATGTCAAATAGTGGGATATGTGAAGTACAGCAGTACTAATCATGGGCAATCTGTTGACTGATGACTATATGTTCAAAGACTAGAACTTTAAAAGATTAGGAAATTTTCACAACCTGTTTTATGTTTTGTAAATCTATTGTTTGGAACCCAGAAAACAATTGTGAGCTTACCTTGACAAAACCCATGTATTAGCCCTGACCAGAAACCTGGGAGAAGGTCTGCAAAATTCAAATAGTTATGACTGAATTTAAGCTGTGGGGCTTGGTTATACAGAGCACAAATTTAAAGTGTTAGAAATGCATTGCTTTTTTTCTTTGATTCCTATTTTGAAACGTATGGAAATACATGATTATTTGAGTGACAAGAGCTGTTAATAACAGAATAAATAAATGACTCCAGGGCTGTCAAGTAGCAGATAGTCTGGTCATCTGAGATTCTTGTTACCACTGAATTGTAGTCTTGCTTTCAGCTCAGGCATAACTTTGATAGATAATATTTTCTGAAGGATTTTTTTTTTAATGGAAACCTGAGGTATCTGCATTCTTGTCAGTGCAGTGTTTCTGCCTCTGCATAGACATTCTGTTCAAGATGATGAATATTCCTTGCCCAAATCCAAGACACAGTGTTTCTTTCCGATGAACAGTGTTTCTTCTGTGTGTAAGACCAGAGGTCTAGGAAGTATGTTCTAGCACTAGTACAACCTTAAGCTGTTTGTGCTCAAGGCTGACTGTCTGTCTTCTGCCACACAGCTTCTGGATTCTTGGTCTTTTTGTTTCCTAAGAACTGAGTTTCTCAGTAGGGGGTTCAGTAAAAACAAGCACAAAACAAAAACCTCCTTCAGACTTGCAATGTCTTCATTTTTTAGGAAATACATGGGGTTTTGTAAAGGTACAAATATCCTTTGATGTTCTTTTCTGTGTCTTTTCCTGTCAGCTTAGCAAGGAACTTCAGGGTGGCTCAACAGTTGAACAATTCAAAGCCTGTTTGAAATACTAAAATACTTGTGTATGAGTAGGAGATCTTCAGCATAAGCTCTAATTAATATACAAATATGTTCAGTGTGCTTTCAGCCTGTATGCAGACCGGAGACAACCTTGCTTCCAGTGAGGGAAATGGCATTCCATCAGTTGCAGTCTACACAGCTTGGACAATGAGGAATGGGTCATCTGCCACTCAAATGGGCTCATTCCTACGTATTTTATGTCATATAGCCAACAGAAGCTGTATATCATGGAGCCAGAAAAGGTCCAAATGGCACCATTAAATCGAGCTGTGCTTTGTAACCTGGGTGGCTGATTTCCTTTAAAAATACCAGAAAATGTATTCAGTTCTTCTGGTGTAAATCAGACTTAATATAATAGAAATTACTGAAGAGAGTAAAATTGGGAAAAGAATCAGTCTCTTTGTGTGGAATGGTGAATTACATCCAGACCATATTTTAAAATGAGGTCAAGTGATTAGACCAAAAACAGGATATGAAAATAAAATTGAAGTCGTTCTTTATTAGCCATGACCTCAGTAGGTCACAGTGGTTTGGCTTATTGATTTCTAATGTTAATGTGGTTTAAACTTCTTAGTAAGCTCTGAAGAATATTTTTTCAACAGAACCATATCTATTAAATGAGTCATTTGCTCTTTAAAACTAGATAGCTTTACAGCACAGCATGCCATAAGCCTCCTAACGTCTCACCAATTGTCCAATTGTTGATGTTTATACAGAGAAACTTTCAAGGGATGCTGACAGGAGAGTTTCATCATCTGTAAATAGCCTTATTAAGGCTCAGGCATAAAATCCTCTTGGATTTTTTAAGTGTGAATTCTTGCTATGTCTGCGTGTCAGTACCTTCGTTTACAGTCTGTCCTAGTTTGTTAATCCTGAGCCATCCTAGTGTTGTTCAGCTGCTGATTATTTTTAGTTGGTTTGGTTTGTTCTTTTTTTTAATAAATCAAACATGAACTAGAAGAGACTCTGAAAGAAACCTAAGGAGAGAGAGTGAGATCAATCTGCAGACTAACACAATGGAGCATCCTTTTAAAATGTTTTTATAATGCCACAGAGATGTTTTCATAATCCTCTTAGAGGGAAGAAGAGAAAAATGACTAGGCTTGCATATGTAACAGGCCAGTTTATAATTCCTGAATGCACCACAGTTTCTCTGTCACACCACGTTACAGCAAACCCCATTGCAGTGAATGGTACAATATGGTAATAATGATTTGTCCACATTTTATGAGAAACGCTGCAAATTCCCTCCATAAAAATCACTATTTTTCATCTCTAGGAAAGTTCTCAGAAATAGTTACTGTTGATGTTGTGAATCCATTAGTTGGTGTTGTGAATGAGAGTGAGCATTCTAAGCTCATTCTAAGCTGTGCTGACACTAAGTGCAGATGCTCAGAGGCATCAGAGTTGCAGATACACCTGCACCTTCTCCTTGAAGGGAATATGCCAGAAATATCAAAAGGCTGTCTAGTGTCTAATGTTTGATTTGATCAGAATACAGATGAGAGCAAGGTAATTGCTGACAGAGATTCTCTGGTTTTCTGATGGAGACAGGTTGATTTTACCCAATGTTCACAATTGAATCTTTCCTCCCCACCCACAAGGGCTGTTTTCTTCCCTCTTGCTCCTGGTTGTGGAGCTTTGAGCAGCTTCCTAAATTGCCTGGTCCCATCTGGCACCTGAGGAAAGTGTAATTTCCCCTAGCGTCTTGCAGATTATTTTATGAGTCCTTTTGTTACAGACAAGTCTCTCATTCCTGTTATGAGTGCCCAGCTGGCCTACAGGTTCCCTGCTCTCTTTTGCTCCCCTTCATCCACTGGCTTCATCTGCCCCACGTGCTGCAGCTGCTTTCTTGCATGCTGGAGTAAAGCAGACAGCCCCTGTGCTGTCCTCCTGTAGCCTTTCAAACTGTCCACTCAAACACTGGGTGCCATATCCAGACCATGCTTCTGCCAAGAAAGGTTGGACCACATGATCCTTGAGGTCACTTCTAACCTGGTGTTCTGTGAAACACAAGAGATTATGTCTTTCCCACTTACCTAAGTGTTTTTGAAACATTTGCTTGTGGTCATACAATGGTAACTGTGGACAATCTGGTGTTACCAGTACTGAGCAGAAACTGGATCACAGCTGGAAATGCAGGGAATCAATGGGTTTGAAAAAATGTAAACGGCTTTGTTTCATTAAAATCATCTAAAGGGAAAAGTGGCACAAGAAACTTCACATGCTTTAGGGAAAGGCCTGTTTCTTGGCCACATGATCTTCACTGGCTAAATATGGGGTTTTTTGTTCCTTTTTTATATATGGTTTTAGTTTTAAACAAGCTTTCACAGAAGCGATGAGATGATTCAAACTTTATTGTAGAACTTTTTCTAGTGGCAGACAAATTCAAAATTCCTAGGTTATTTTGGAAGTAACCATAGGAGATATATCTATATTTAAAGTGCATGAAGTATCTTTTCTAATGTCCAGAACAGTGGCCTGTACAGCTGAATAGTTATCCCTTTGAAATAATATTTAACTCCCAATATGTATTAGGTATTTTACTGTCTGAAAATGCCCTTCTCTATGAACCTTTTACGATTGGGGCTTTGTGTTCCAACTCTGAGAAGGAAGTATGGAGAATTCTGTTTTTTAATGAAGCTGCTTTTTGTTCTCTTACAATAATCTGATGACCTTAAACTTGCTAAAACAACATTTCCAGAAAAGTAAACACTCTCTTTCATCTCTAAGCACATTTACATCGTTTGGTCTGTATGGATTCAGAAGGTTGAGAGTCCATTTTTCATAGAGGCAGAGACGATTTTTTGCTCCCCTGTGAGGAACCACATTTCCTTTTGAAGCTGTTTCACTTACTGTCAATTTACAGGATTTATAATTTGTGACAGAAATTTTGGCTAGAAGGAATGTCTGGAGGTCATCATGTCCAATCTCCTGAAGCAGCATTGCCATTTTACCAGGTGAGGTGTGGCTTTGTCTAGCCAAGTCTTAAAAACCTCCAAGGACAGAGGTTCCACAACCTCCCTGAGTGCCCTGTGTTATCCCCCACTAAAGCTGGAAGTTTTTTCTAACATTAATCCCAGCCACAATCTGTGGAAGTTCCCCATTGCTATCAGCTGGCAATACCAAAATTTTGACTTGTTTCATTTGTGTAAATACTCCCAAAATAGTTGTAGACTATTATTAAATCATCCCTTAGTCTCTTCTTTATCAGATTAAACAAGATTAAACAATTCCATTCTCTCAACTGCCACTTTTTGCCTTAAGGCTCCTGACCATCTTAGCAGTTCTCTGATACTCTCTCTCCAGATTATTATCATGCATCTCATATCGGGAGTCTGAAATGGAACACAATATTCCAGTTGAAGCTCTACCAGACAGTTATTTACCCCAATTTTCCAGGGACACACAGCACAACTGTAGTTTCTGCCCTGTTCCTTCTCTTTCCCACCAACTCCAATGCTGTCTGGACATGCAAGTTTTTTTTTCCCTTTTGTTACATCTGAGATTTTGTCTGGCTATGATTTGGGGAAAGGAGATGTTTTGCTGCTTTGCTGCTTTGCTATTGATGTCATCTGTGGAGGTGGCCACAAGGTCACCTCTGCAGAGGCACACATACTCCTGACAGACACAGTCAAAAATGTTGGTGTTGGGCAGAAGTTGAAGTAAAAAAACACATATGTACACCTTCTGTGAGATGCACATTTGCTGGAACTCCCCAGAGGAGTGTGGTTACTGAAAGGAAAATAAACTTCTTCAGTTCAAGGTTGTTTCCAAACATGCTGTTGCTATTTGTTGCAAATCCAAGGGTGCTTGGTAGCAATCCTCTCACTTGTGTTTCTGCTACAGATTCTCAAAGATCTGTTTGGATGAAGCCTCCTATATCTGAACTCACCTTGTACATTTCCTTAGTAGCTGGAGAAGGAAAACAAGGGTTTGCAGAAGGTGGTTCAGCTGGACCATATCCCAGAGCTCCTCTGAAGTGAGTCACCCACTGACAGTTCCTTTCTCTCTCCTTTAAACAAGTACAAGAGGAGCATCAGAAAAGGAGCACAGGTGTGGAGTTCAGCACTATAGTATGTTTTCTGGAGTTTTTAATTGTTCATTGCTTTTGTTGCCTTTGATGTTTAAATGAATGTTATTAAGATCTTGAACAAAATGCAAAACACCCTGACCTGCTTTAGCTACAAGCTAGATCAGTGTTTGGAATATTTGAAGTCAGCCCTGTTTTGTGTTTGACACAAGGTATTATCCCTTGAAGGTGATTTTTCACTTTGAATAAATGAAAACAGGAGATGTGAGATGCACTCACCCAATTTATCTTAGCTGAAACAAGTTTGAAGCATTGTTGGATGCCTCAGTAAATGATATATGATCATCTGAAAACAGACTTTTACAAACCAGGTTTTCTATGCTTTTTGGACATGTTGTTCTGAGGAGCAGAGTTCAGCTGGAGTCAAGCTGATATTAAAGTAAAATCTAGTGGAGGCCCTAACAGAGTATCTAATAAACGATGTGACTTTGAGCCTGATCTACTAGTGTGTTATTCTGGTTTGCCTCTAGAGTAACTCACTTCACTTAACCTTACTACATTCATATTAGCTTCAAACTAGCTTCAAACTACAGCTACTCATTGTTGAATCAAGTCCTGTGTTCTGATCAAGATACAGAGAACTGTATTTTTAAAAGTGCTGAAGTCTTTGTTTGTTTTGGAAGATGTTAAAACATGTTAAAGAAAATTAGTTCTAGGCTGAATATTTGTATGACAAGTTCTGCCTACAGCAAATCTCTATGACTGAGCAGCAGATCTCTCAAAATAAGATTTCAAATTGGAATGTTTATGCAAGTCTTAACACTTGTGATACCAGAGGATGTTGCCATAATAGTAAGTGAAATAACAGTGTTGTCACACTGCATTGAATTTCTGACTTCTGTTTCATCTTGTGAGACAAATTGATCCTCGAGTATTAAAGCCATAAAGGATTATCTGAGGAAAAATGTTTTCTGGATACTTGTAATGAAACTCAATATGCTACATGATTCAAGTAAACAGTAAATGAATTCATTGTTGTGACCGGTTTGTAAATGACAGTGCAAAAGCATACTGCAAAGCAGAAAACACCACCAAACAAAAAAATAGGCAATAACAGGGATTTTTAACCCATGCCTTTGTTTTACACTCCACAGATAAAACTTTCCAAAGAGCAAAAATATACAAAAGTCAACAATTCTGTGTTGAGTTGAAATTAAATCCTCTGATTATTTCTAATGCACAGCAATGTGAAACAATGGAGCATTTCTGGGTTTGCCCTTTCCAAAGGGAGCGACCAACAACCAAATACAGCAGTTGTAGAAAAAATGTTAAGGGAAGTTGTGCTGTCTTTGTTAGTGCAAGGCAGGCTGGTGCTCAGAGTCCCTCTGGCTGTGCAGGAACTGGAGAGAAGGGGAACTACTGAAAAACACCATTACATTTGTGCCTCCATAGCACCAACATACTGCATCATCTCTGCATCTCTTTCATAGTTAGTTGATCATGTTACTGAAGTTGTTTGGATCATTCTTCAAGGTAATGGAAATTATGTTGGGGAACAGAGCCAGGACCACAAGAGCCAGAGTAGCTGAAAGGGCAACAGGTCTGCTTGCCTCCCCCTCTTCATGCCCTGGGCTTCCTTGCTGCAGCCTGGGATATGTGCCATGGATTGGAATCCCAGCAGGCTGGAGTGACTCACCCACCAACTTGTTGAGAGGTTAAAGCTCACCCTCCCTCCCATTTATACCTATGGCAGATTTTGGCTGGGGATGTAGTTATTTTAACTTACTAAAATGGGGCTGTGCTTGGGGCAGGCCAGGCTGCTGCAGTTCAGTCTCCTTCCATCAGAGCCTGGAGAGAGCTGCATGCATTCCCTAAATAGAAACAGGCATCAAAAAGCACTGCCTTCAATCTGGCAGGAAACACCATCATGCCTTTGATGTAAAGGGGTGCTGTGGCAGGAAATCTTGCCCAGCTTTGTGGAGCCTGAGTTCTGTCATTCCCTCCAGAAAACAGAGGGCAGAGAATCTTTGTTTTTGCTGATAGAGCCCATTACCCCACAGGTGAATGTACTGGTGCCAGGCATAAATGATCCATAATCCAACAGCAATTATGGAAACAATGTATATGAAATTCCCTGTGAAGAGACCATATTTGTTTCTCCAAAATGAGTTGCTTATTGCAAGACTACTTGTAGCCTATAAAATATTTCTTGTTTTATGAGTGTTTCTCCAGTAGCAGAGCCAGGTTTATAAGGGGATGCATGAATTTATATGTCAAACCTCACAGGAGAATCTTTTGGCACTATCCTGTATTTCATATAATTTCACCTTCGTCTCATGTTCTTCACCATTTCAGAGATGAAGGCCATTTTGAACTTACACATCTCAGTGCCTAGATCTGATAACCAATGTAGGGAAAGGAACCTAATATTAGGTGAATGTCTTAAGGGAAAACTTACATCATTTTAAGCAACTAATGAGCTGCTAAAAGAACATGGGGCTCTGTTACTCTTGGTTTTCTCCAAAAATGTCCAGAGCAGAGTTGAGAGTTTCAAAACTGGAGGAGTCTTTCTTTGCTTGTTCTGCTCACCACTTCACGGAAAAACTTTCACCTTTTGTCCTTACCCCTCAAATGAAATCCCAGCACTCTTGGTCAGGTGATCTACTTTGATTCGCTTGCAAAATGAAATCAATAATCTCATTTAAAAGACTTGCTGAAGGCAGGGAATCTCCCTCATATTGGACATGCTATCAGAGAAGAATCTTCCATTCTGGATGCAACCTGACCTCCAGCCTATAAGGATAACTAGCCTGAGCGAGCATGAGGGATTTAGTGGCAAAATCAAATGCGAGGAGAGATTGTGATAAGAGCTCTGTGCTGTTACTGAAAAGTTATTAGGATTATACCACATCTCAGCTTTTTGGTCACACAATTTTTCCACAGATTTTCTAAATAATTGTGTTTGAGCCAATATAAACAGGATGATGTAAGGTACAGATGGGTGAATGTGTTGACACACTGAAAGCAAAAGTAGCAAAAGACACGGTGTTTCTCTTGCTTGCCTCATTGCACACAGATGACAGCCACAGTCACAGTGTCTCTATGAAATCATGAGTTTCTTTGATTATGTCTGAGAAAACATCCATTTCCCATTTTCAGAAAGCTGTTTCAGGCACTGCTGCAGGAGAAAACCAAACCAGCTGAAGTCTGAATGCGATATTTTGGGTTTCTGGTGCAGAAACATGCACCGTCCTCCCCCGCCCCCACCCATTTTGTTGTTAAGTACAAATTCACTCTGCAAGTCTCATGGTAGAGGAGACATGTTTTGAGAATGAGGAGCCACACTGTACCTGACTTCTAGTCTATATTGGGTTCCAATCTTTTAGGGAAGGAATACAAGAGTTTTCCAAGGCTAGATTTGGGACTAGACATGTATATTTTCTAATAATCCCTAGCAATATATCGAATGTCCTTTTAGATTTAGAGAGTGTATGATTTCAGAGAGTGACTTCATCTCCTGAGGCCTTAAGAAGAGCTCATTGACAGTCTAGGAGTAAGCTGCACCACTGCTGAGGGAAATATGGCACTCAAAGATAAAGAAGAGTGCAAGTAAGGAGAAAAAAAACAACTCTGCTCTGTGAATCTGTAAATTATCAGATTTACTGAGGTACCATCTCCACCTCTCCAATTACTATATTGTGGGAGGGTGCAGGGTCCCCTGCAGTCCCAGTGCTGCATTTGCAGCCACACAGTCCAAGTGGCCCCAGACAAGTAAGTCTTTCACATTTGTCAGCTAACAGATATGAGAGGCTCCGTGCTGATCCTGAGGAGTTGCATGAAGCCTCATTGCACCTAATACAGCAAGGGCATTTGAGCTCTGAGCTCCTCCTTATCTAACCCCCACTGGCTGTAGTGGAGTTGGGTGCCTTCCTGTTTGCTGTGACTTTGAGGTCCTTCATAAATAACATCAGCTCTTTAGACAGAGGTTCAAGCTGGCAGCTGGTATAAAACCCATAGAGCCACTGACAGGCAATGAAAGCAGATTCCTCAGCACAGAGTCAAGGTTACCTCTTCTCTGGGTGTTCTGCAGTGAAAATGCTCTGCCTCCATTTTGCCTGTTTGTAGGGTGTTCATCTGTTTTTTTACTGAGCTGATGTTGATTTCATAGTTTAAGGCACTAGCAAGAATTGTGCACACATGGGAAGGTCAGGGGAGCTTCAAAGGCAGTTGACTTGAGTGTCCAGAGCTTTTTTAAAAATAGAAGGTAAATGCTGGGGGAATGCAAGTACAGCTATACAACTGGGAGACAATGGGAGTGACAGAGTCTTCTCAGTTTTTCCTTCTGGAGTTCTGGCCTGATGTGTTTTTACACAACAGCCTCCCTGTTGGGGGTCCCATGTGGCTTCCCATCCCAGATGGAGCAGGCTATGGAGCGCCCAAAATGCAGATTGTCTTATCCAGATGTGACACAAGCCCCATCACTGTGCAGAAAAGCACACCAATTTTTGTTTCAAGAATAAAAAAGCAATGACATGACTCATTAATACCAGACATCCAGTTTGTTCCCAGAGCTATACCTGTTTCCTCAACAGCTGATTTCTGATGCTTGAAGCTGCAGACAGCTGGGGTAGTGATGGTCTTCAAATGAGTATTGTCTCAATATTTTCTCTGCCTGTGCCAGAGCCCTGGACAGCCAGAACCGAGGGGAAGAATTGTATTAAACTGAGCAGGAGGGGGGGAGACCATCGTGCAGGCCAGAGTCACCGCCATCCCCATCATATATTCTGTTGACAGCCTGCTCCAAGCCTGAGCTTTAGGTCTCTCTCTTGACCCTGGAGAAATCCTGGGTCAGATTTGGATGGTTCCATTGGTCTGTCATTGAACCTCAACCTGTTAACAGGTTCAGTGGCACTTTGATGTGAATTGGAGCCAGGGAAAAGTTATATGGAAATCTGTTTATTTTTTTTTTTCCATGGTGATAAAAGATGAACAATGTATAAAGCTTTGTTCCCTCTCTAGTGCAGGAGCTGAACAACAAACTCAATTTCACCTGAGATCAGCCAAGAAGAAGAAGCTGATTTTTGCCTTTGAAGCCTAAGCATTGATCATTAAATAAATCATGCTATTACTTTCTTCAGGTGCATGAAAGGAGTCTTTGCAGCCACAATGTAAGAGACGTCCCATTGTTTCTTGGTTATTTCATGTTGTACAAAGCAACTACTCCTATTTATATTGCGTTAAATGTTATAGTCACTGGAGTTTTCTGCCTGGCTGATTCTGCTTTAATTTACAATGAACATTAGTCTTGTGATTTATGGACTGCCAGATTACCTGAGTAGGGTAACTTCCTTGAAGAAAGCTTCTCACCCACAGGATAGCTCAGACAGAGAGTTTCACTTGTCTCTGCCAGCTCCAGCCTGGGATCTTGAAAGAAGAAAAGGGCAGGCAGGATGTGGCAGGTGAAACAGCAATTTTGGCACAGCAGACAGCATTTGCTTTGGGTGAAAAGTCTCACATGGGCTCACCCTTCTCTCTTGTTGCTTCCAGGTGCCTCCCTTGGACACATGGGATCTGTCCAGCCCCAAAGGGAAACTACAGGTCTGTATTTTTGTCTTCTGAAACTTTTGTATGGGAAAATTCATCAAATGGTTTGCACTTTTATAGCTGAAGGGTTTGTGCCTGTTCTTAGGAGCTGAGGAGGAATGTCTCCACTTGGGAGCTGGGATCTAAGGTCACACAGGCATTATTGTTGATTTACACAGGGATGCAAAAACAGAGTCAGATTTCACAACCTGCAGATCCTTGGGAACTAGTTCTCTTATTTGGTTACTTGGTGTAGTGTCAGCATTGTGCTTTGAGGAGACAATAGCTTCAGAGGAGCATCACCCAAAGGAACTCCCTCTTCAGTGAACAATTTGGCAGACACAACACCTTTGATGACTTAATATTGTGCTCAAAAAGACAGTAACTACTCCTGGCTTGAGAATAAAGTAAAGGACAGGGAAAGAGAAGGATTTCAAGGAGTTTGGTTGTGCCTTAGGTTCCTAGAGCAACAGTTCTGCCTCCTCCTCCCTGACTCACTCCCGTACTCCTCCCTGAGCTGTAGGGAGTAAAGAAAGCAGGAGGGGTTTTGGTGGCCTAGATATGGTGAGGCAATATGTTTTCATGGCACAACTAGGTACTTCAAAATGCCTCTACCAGGTATCAATATCAAAAGTGATGATAGTGGCCACTTACGTTGTCAGTCTTGAAAGAGAGGCTAAAAGCTGATTTACAGCTTTTAGCCCCAAATGTGCTTGTCCAGTTCAGACATGAAATGTGATCATTGCACAGAGTGAGGGAATTCCTACTCTGTCTGCTCTAGCTCCACATGTCCTGTGTGACTATGTGCAGTGCTGCTGTGTCAGGACAGGCACTGGGGAGGCTTTCACAGGCTCTGGGTCAGTAAAACAAAACAGAAGTGAAGGCTGATGGTGAGCTTACCAGCCTGAATTCACATAGCAGTGGGAACTGAAGGCTCTGATAAGGTGTTCATAGTAGTTCATTGCATGTCGAGAGGTGAACATCACATGTGGCAGGAGAGATTATCTGGGGTAGCTTCACTTACTAATCCTGCTGGATGCAATCAGCTCATGAAAGCAAAGCAAATTCCAAAGCAAATTGCCAGGGCTCACAGGATTACTTTGTGGATTAAAAGACCTTGCCATTTAAACACTTCAGGAAATGATCTCACTTCCTCCTGGAAATTTTCAAAGACTGGAGAGCAGTTATATTTTTTGGCCATTTACTTCTCCTCTAATTCCAGGTGTTTGAACATCACACAAGACTCAGCTATATGGCCTGTCCAGCTCCTTCTTGGGAAAAAATGTTCATGATGGTCTTTTGCCAGGTTCTTAAGAGCTTGAGCTCTGACAAAATATGGTCATAGACCTGAATGATGATGAGGGGAGAGGCTAAAATGGAAGGACACCAAAATGGGAGACAGAGAAACTGAGAATATTCTTAATGTTATATTATTCAAATCAGGCCAAAAATGCCAGGAATCTTGGAGGAAACTTTACTTACAGCACTTTTTCTAAACCAAGGTTGTGGGCATACCTTGAAAGAATTTAGTGGCCAAATTCCTAGTCACCTCTAGGAATTACACCCATTGCTTTAGCTTGTGCTTTAACTGTGTTTTCATTGTCTGATCAAGTTTTCACATCCCAGAAACTAGGACTTACTAGAGTAAATGGCTCATCAATATGAATGATCTCTTGTCCATGGATTGGACTTTGATAAACTTAAGTAATATGTGATTTTATAAGAGAAGCCCAAAGACAGTCCTCCTGTTGCCTATTGCTAGGATATTTTTTTTCCCAGTTGCCAGTTATGGATTTATTTCCATTAGCGTAAGAATGTCTTGGTTTAAAAAACAGTTTTCAGATTGGGCTCTTCTCCTGGCTGAGGTAGCACCAAATGAACAGGTTAGAGCAAAGTGCCCATTTTGAGCCCATTTGTATAAAGTATGCAGAGGTTTGGAACAAAGCAATCAGTCACACACATAAGACTGTTCTGATGGACTTCAGCCAGGCTATTAACATAACAAAGAAAATATGTGCTTATTCAGATTCTATTTATTACCCATGTTTCATAACTTCTAAAGAGGGAATTGCTTGAATAATGGCAGTAATAATATATTAGTAAAGATGCTTGTTTTAATCTTCAGTGCGATCTGACAAGAGAAAATACTGCCCAGTGTCTTAAAGTGTGTGCTTGTATGTGTTGTGGGGAATAGGAAGAAAGATTTATTTGCCCCAAATGTCATAGGAGCCCTTACTCAAAACACTGTTAAATGCTCAGTGATGTAGAGTTCACAAGAATATTTTCATTTTCTTTTTTTCTTTGTTTTGCTTCTCTTTTCTTTTTTTGGCTTCTTCACTGCCAGCCTGAAGAACTCCTCTTGAGTTTTCTAGTTCAGCACTGTGATGTCTGGCCTCAGACATGCAACAGGGATAGCCCTGTAGAACACCTGAGGTTTTTTCCAGAACCTACATAGGGATGCTGCCTGTATAGGGTTTGTGTGGATTGCTACCCAGCAGTTAATGCACAGGCATGAAGGTAACTTAAAAAAAATTTTATTGAGAAAAGCCAGTGGGCTGCAGTAAGAAAGATTCAAATCTACATGGCAATGTCCCGGAATAATGTCTGTATGGCAGCAAAGACAGCACCTTCACTAGTTTGACTTGCATTTATTTTTAAAATAAATATCCAAGTAACTTCTTACTAACAGGTTTTCATATCATTTTTCTGCTGGTACTGGAAACACAGGAACTCAAGTAAAGCAAGAGTTCAGTGTGGTGCTTTTCTCTACATTTTCCTCTCTATAAATAGTACAGCTTGGGGATTGCTGATACCTAACTATATAGCTGGGCTGCTGCAGTTTTCCTATAAAAGAGATTATATTTTTTTAAGGATTTCTTTTTCTGTAATTGCCCATAGCAGATGGTTAGAATTTGGCATCTGGAGAGATGTTGATCTACAGATATACCCTATCTTCACCCACAACAGTCTGTTCTAGAATTAGCTCACTTATAAACTGCTACAGATGTTGTTTTCCTTCATTAACCTTCTCCAAAGTTGGCAGCATCCCAAAATAATAAGGGAACATGGCCATTGCTAGGTGAAGGTTTCAGCGCCTGCAGGTGCTAGGGGTGGTGAATGATGGAGAGAGAGCTAAACCCTGCCCACACCTCTCAAACCTTCCAGGCAGCTGGGTTGTGGTTTGGGCATTTGGGCTGCCTTCCAGAGGCAGCAGATCTTGCTGCAGAGGGACCCTGCTGTCCATGGGCTGCTCTGGAAAGCACCACTCTGCCTCTGATCACAGGAGCCCAGCCCTACAGAGGCACATGGGCTCACTGCTGTCTGGTGGAAAAATTTGTTTGAACACTCTTCTGCTTGAAAATGTTGGTTCTGTCCCATTGAAGATGGGGGTACGTTGCAGTCTAGTCACACATGGTTTGGCCCCAGGACTTTTGCCTCCTGCAGTACAGAGGCTGGCCAGGTAAAAGTGCAGAAATAACGTAGCTAAGGACAGGCTCTGTATTTTTGTTTGATTTTTAATGACTCTGTGGTACAACACAAACACCTGTGTTCAAGATGACTAGACAGCATGCAGTATGGTAAAGTGGATGAAACTAGCAGGATAACTTCAGAAATAATCATGTCTCAAGTAACTTCCTATTCAATACCTAAAGGGATACCAGTGAGATAATAGCAATAATCAACATGAGTGCCCTACGGGTACAATTTATCATGCACCTCAATAAATTTAAAGGCCTTATTTTTCTGCTTTCACTGATTCAGAACATTATTTTTTTATTTATGGGGACTTATCCACCTTCTCCCTCCGTGCTTCTCAGTTTCGCCAGAATCCAGGGACTAGGTCTTTTGCTGTACAGGAATGCCTCACCGGGAAACTCAGTAAGTTTTAGCTCGTACAGGATCTTCTCAATTGTCCCTTTGTAAAAGAGGGAAGGGCAGAGTGTAGGATTTGGAGTGGTGTTTGAAACAGGGGTCCAAGTAGGGGTTATAAAATATTAAGATTCACACTAATTTAAATACACCATCTTAGAAACACCCCAAAATAAAAAGCAAGAGACTGTTTTCAGAGCACTGGTGGCCATGCTGCTTTGCCACTTGATGTAATGGACGCACAAAATTTGACATGTGAGAAAAAGTGTGTCTGGCTAAGGGATCCTTGCTTTATTTCCAGGAGTGAAGTGGTGAACACAACATAAACAGGTACGAGATCAGCTGTGCTTTGGCTCTGATTCAATCCTATCCCGGATTACAGAGGCAGAAAACACTGTAGATAAAGATGCACTGTAAGGTCTGGCTTTTCTCTTTAGAAGCATCCAGACAACAACCTCTAGTGAACTAAAGGCTTTCCACAGTACAGCACTTGCAGCACCTCCATCAGGATATCTGTATTCTCAGCATGAGTGAATCATCTCTTATGAGTCACTTGTGTTGCTCTTCCTTTGCAGGCTGACCAGACCTGGCTCTCCTCAGGGAGAGAGAGCTGATTCATAAATGGTGAGACTCAAATGAAGTCCAATAGCTGCCACATTTGTCCTCTGGTGTCAAACAGGGCCAAAGATTTTCTCCTGCCTTGGACCCAGTGAGCTGTGGTCAGTTTAAGCCTCTGCTGTTCTTACAAGCTGACATGATACAGCCATGTCTTTTCCAAATTTGTACAGGTATCTTCAATTTCTGATTGTGGTAGGACAAAGCATGCTGATGTGTGATGAGGCTTGCAAAGTGGGCAGAAGTGCTCCAAGCATGACGCTTGAAGGCATGCTCCATCCACAGCAATTACTTAATTACTTGGTACATGTGTACCAAGTCCATGTAATACACACTGAAAACTGTCTGGATTTGAGCCATAAATAATATGATCAAGTCCATTTGATGAGACAGAAACAAATTAATGGAAAAAAAGATTGAGTCATATACTAAAAATGCTACCTTGGGTGTAATAAATTCATCGGAAAATACAGAGCACAGATGATAACCATTGCTCTTCTGGAAAGACCAACAAATTCCTGTTTACTCATGGTATTGATAAAAGGAACTCAAAACTCATAAGGCCACGTTCTAGGCTGGCTATTTTGCAGCAAGCCAAGGATTATTTTTGGTACTACCTGAATTTAATGAAGAATGTGTTCAGAAACACAATTTAGATTACCCTTCCACTATGTAGTTTGTATTAGGGTTATACATTGCTGCTATTACTGAGTTCTCTGAATATTGCAGTTGAGTGAGCACATTAGAGCATGAGAAGCATTGCATTCCAGGAGCATGTTCCTATCCAAATTAAAACAGATATGGAATATTACAACATTCTTCAAGGCAAAGATAATGGGAAGTATTAAAATGTTTAGTTACTGCAGCTTCAATTGTGAGGCACCAGGACAAAAAAGTAATCAGTTTTTTCTCTTCTTTTAAGAAGTTCCTAGGGTCATCAACTGTGGAGCTGACACTCCTGTGCAGGTGGGAAAGGGAGCACTTGGCAAGTGGAGGATCAACTCCACTCTGCCAAACTCCTGCTGATGGAAAATGAAGAAGTTCTGGCATCCCTTTGCCAACATAATGAGAAATAAAGGGCTGGGCCCAACTTTTCCAGAAGGAAAATGGTATCCAGTTTGCCTAAGAAAAACAGACCTATGTCTAGACCAAGTATCTCCTCAAAGCAAAGGTCTGGATTGGTTCAACCATTCTCAAAACGCAGAACAGCTGGTCACACAGGTATGCAGCAGTACCTAAACCTGATCTCTGCTGAGGTCAGCAGTCAGCAGGGTGGGGTCAAGGCTTCTGGGTGTATCTTTCTAGTGGTATTGGGTAAATATATCTCCACATGATGACTGGTGACCAAAAGACAACAACTAATGTATAATTTTATTGACTAATTAAGTAATTACACGGGTGTCACTCAGAGGAGCTCTCAGGCTGAGTATGTGAGCAGGCTGGCATGTGCATATGAGCTGGCTGAGGTTTGCACTGTGGCAGCTGCAGCAGCATGCTGACGCTTTTGTTACTTTCCTCGCATCCCTGCATGTACCTTCTCCTGATCCAAGTACTTTGATATTCCAGTGTGCCGCCTCAATGCCAGCCAAGTGGACACAATTGATGAGATGGTTGTGTTGTACCCCACTGGCTGCAGAAAGTGCACCACCCCAGGCATGGGGAGGCTTTCATTCCCATACTCCTGCATTCCTCCTTGCATACCCAGGGTGAAGACCTGGCATAAGAGCCTTTGCTCAATCAAAACTGATTCAGAGAAAAGTGTGGACTTAAAATTAATTCCTTGAAGTGTCTGATTTCAGCCTAATATAAATCAGATGTATTTTTTATAAGAAGAAGATTATGGAAATAACAAGATGTTTGTGCTTGGTACCTGCGTGCTTTGCACTTCATAAGCAAAGACATGGTAAGTGTACACAGTAAAGAGCTGCCATACACACGTGGTGTTTTATCTCTCTGTTAACCTCCTGGATTTACCATGATGCTGTCCTTGCCACTTTTTGCTGACAGAAGGGGTCAGAGGTACAGTACCAGATCCATCAGCTCAGGCTGTGGCTGTATGTCTGACAGCAGACAGCTCAGATTGCTGTCAGCCCCATCAGCGCACCCTGCAAGACACGTGTTGTGCAAATGGGTAAAACAAGTCAAATTTTTAAACAGGCAAGCAGGAATGGAGCCCTAGTCCCTGCAGTGGTGGGCAGGAGCTTGTATCCCACCTAGCACTAATTGGCACTTTTCATCTTTCACTGCCACCATGCTAGCGAAGCACTGATTAATGGCCCCAGTGGAAGTGTGGGACCCTGTGTCATGTGGAACTGAATGCTTTAGAGAACCCCTGGGTTTTGGAAGGGAGGCAATGCTGAAGATGGTTTTCTGTTTTTTGAAGATGGTTTTTTATCATGGGTCCTTGGACCCATGATAAACAAAAATGTTGTCCTTTGAGTCTCTTGAGTGGGATGTCTGTGCATCTATATGCAAATAAGTTTATAAGAACTAATAATCAGCCACTTTTTGTCTTTAGCATTAGAGGAGAGTATGTGCATTGCATGTGAGGTTGGTACCTGCTGAGACAACTGTCTTGGTTTTTGTATTTCTTAGGGATTTTTAATGTCTCCTGCTGATAGTGTTAATAAATCAGAAGGGAATTGCACAGGCAGTGCTGCCAGACATACAAATGGGGATGCTACTTTGCAGGGAAAACATGTGATGCTGAGATACATTTGCACATTCTGTCAGTCATTTTGTCCAACTTCATATGCAATAACTAACCAAGTAAAAGACTAACATGGAGGAAAATAGAAACTGGAAGAAATGTGAATGACAGCAAATTATGGTTGTGGGGAGAGATCACCTGCTTGGACTTTAGGACTGTCATTCAGAGGGACTTCAACTATCAAAGAAAATGGACTGAAAAAGCCTTATGAAGACCAACACAGAAATGCACGTAGAACAGAACAATCTCATACAAAAGGCTGGAGCCCAACTGCCTCAGGAGCCTCTCTGTGAAAAAGGACTGGGGACCCCATGGGCACAGGCTGCCCAGCAGCCAGCAGGAGCTCACAGCAGAGATGGAGGGCAACCACACCCTGGGCAAGAGCAGCAGCTCAGGAGAACATTTCTGTTTGGCACTTTTGAGGCCACATAAGAAGCAGTGTCCAGTTTTTGGACGGAGTGGGACAAGGCCAGAAGATGACTATGAAGACAATTAAGGGGCTGGAGAACATAAGAAATGAGGAGAGGCTAAAAGAGATGAGTGATGGGCTTGTGCAGCCTGGGTAAGAGCAGTTAAGACGGAGAAATAACTACAGGGTCCCATGGGGGATTATACAGAAGGAAGAACCAGACTTTTGACAAGATGCAATCATCACAAGATGCAACAAGGGACATTTGGGTTAAGTGTCATGAAAAGAATTGCAGTGACAGTATTTGGTCACTGCAACATGTTGCCCCTTGAGGTGACTGGACCTCCTTCTCTGGTGGAATTCATAGAATGGCTTGGGTTGGAAGAGACCTTTGTGATCATCTTTATGGCCCTCCTCTGAACCGTCTCCAACAGGTCCATGTTCTTTTTTGTGCTGCAGACCCCAGAGCTGGCTCCAGCACTTCAGGTGGGGTCTCACCAGAGCGGAGAAGAGGATCAGAATTCCCTACCTCAACCTGCTGTCCATGCTGCTTTTGTTTCAGTCCAGGATGGACTGTGGGTGCACACTCTTGGCTCATGTCCAGCTTTTCATCCACAAAAGTCCCCAAGTCCTTCTCCACAGAGCTGCTCTCAATGGGTTCTTCTCCCCCTCTGTACTACATCTGGGGCTGTGTCTACCCAGACACGGTATCTTACACCTGGACTGGTGGAATCTCATAAGTTTATGTGGACCCACTTCTCAAGCTTGTCCAGGTCCCTCTGGATGGCATCCCTTCCTTCTGTTGTGCCAATTGGCATGTTGAACTGAGATGTTCAGAGGTCAGCTTGTCAAGGCTCTAAGCAACCTGCTCTTACTTTGAAGCTGGGCCTCTTTGAGAGGTGGGTGAACTCCAGAGGCTCCTTCCACAAAAACATTACTCCATGGCTATGTTGTTTGGACTGTTGCTTCCCATTCCACTTGCAGCCTTCATAACTCAGTCTTTTCTCCTTCCTCTAGCTCGCCCTTCACGTGCCAGGAGTACCTTCTTGTATGCCTTGGCCTGGGGATGAAAAATTCTGTTTAGTCTTCAGTCAGATCTGCATCTTCACAATACTGCACATCTGGCCAGACATTTGTGTGGAGAGGTTATATGGTTCTATCCATTTGCCACTATTACAGCAAGGATAACTTGAACTGAGAAGCTGTTTCTGACAGCTGGATTGCAGCCACTGATGGAAACCTGGTACTAGTGGGGCAGCTGGATCTTTGAGTTGCTTACAGAAACTGCTGTGAGTTATAAAATATGATTGATTTCAATCACTTCGCCCCTCAGAAAGTGTCAAAGGCTGTTCTCAAAGCCCAGGTTTTCACTTCAAGTAGATTAATATGGTTTTCTGTCATCTTCAAGATAATATCAATAAATCAGAACTGGGCCACTCTGGCAGAAAAGATAACAAATATTCCTGCTGTCTTTCCAAACAGAATGTCAGCTACTGTTAAAATTGTTATTGTTTTTCTTCAAAATTGCTATTGCCTATTCTTCTTCAGTCTAACAGTGCTTTCTTCTCTCTCAGCATCTGCATAAACCCTCACCCTCTCTTGGTTGCCAAATGCATCACAGTGATATCCACTATGGGATGAAGATACACATAAATATACATATAAAAACATGCACAAAGAGGGGCATATTATCCCCTGGCTACTCCAGCTGCTGGCAAGCCTTGACCCTCAACCAAGCCACAGAACTGCTGAGTTCTGGGAGAAGCAGCATTAAGTGTGTCCGAGGCCTCCCCTGAACAAGCTTTGAGTCTCTCCCAAAAAAAAGAGGTGTCAGTGTTGGAGGATCAGGGATGGCAATTTGCCTGAAATTCACCCCACTGCTCTGTCATGGTGACACCACACAGGTGTTGCCATTTCCTCCAGCCCAACCCACCCCAGGAAGCCAACACAGCTTCACTCACCACTGTCCCCAGGAATGCACACAGCCCACTCGTAAAGGTGCCTGTTCAGCTGTAGGAGAAGGATGCAATAACCAAGAGCATGAAGCTCATTAACAGAGGACAAAGATATTAACAATAGTAGAGACCTGAGTATTTCAAATGCAGTTCTACAGAGGTGCCAAACACCATTTAAACACAGCATGAGAAAACGTCTGCTTTTCCCAAGCTCTTCTCAAGCTATTCTCCTCTCTCCTTCCCACCAATCCAACCCCTGCAGAGGTGCCAGGCACCTTCTGGGTCAGTGCCTCTGCTCTCCCTTGGTCTTTTCTCAGCTATTTCTTTGAAGAGAGACCCAGAGGGACCTCTCTCCTCAGGCCTGATGGCTGGGCTGTCACTCACAGCTTTGCTTTCTTGTCTGCCTCTCCTCTGTGAAACAAGACTCTTGTCCCGTGAGAGCTTTCAGGCGCAGCTTGTTGCTCTCCCCTGGAAAGCACAGCAGCTGTTCGTGCTCATAAGGAAACAGCACTTCTAAATGCAGCAAAGATTGTCCTTGGGAAAGGGATGAGGCAGAGTGCTAATTCAGAAGGGTCTGGGACAGGGCAGGCTCTGTGCTTTAACCCCTGCACCAGGGCAGGGAGTGGGTGAGCAGGACTGGGGCTCTTCAGGGGATCCTTGAAACATTTGAGGGAACTGCCATCATCCAGAGCTGGGATACAGGCAGAGGTAACTGTCCTTGGGCAGAGCTAACACCACCATGGCAAGTCAGGCTCTGGCTCTGTGATCGTGGATGTCCTGGAAGCAGCCAAAAAAGGGTAAAGCTTTCCCCAGTTACTTTCTTTGAAACAATCTTTAACAGACTGCTCCACCCAAAAAGCTGTTTACTCAGTTTTCCTACTCGTCCCAGGGACAAGGAAGTCCTGCTGGGAGTCAGAGGCTGGCTGCTCACAGCTGCAGCCTGCCTGCACCTTCCTGCGTGGGGCAAGTGGGGAAACACTGCACCTGTCCTCCGGAATGCTGTCCCTGCCCTGCCATCCTCCCCTCCAGGGACATTCCCACAGCCAGCACTTACCCCAAGCTCTGTTGTGGTGAGCTCACCTTTTATTTATGGTGTTGAAAGCTTTCTGAATCTGGGTGGGTTTTTTCTCCTTGCAGTTTCCCCTAAGGTAAACACCTCAATTTCAGGCTGAGTCATATCTCCTTGCACCACCTGTTCTGACATGCAGACGTGAGTGGTGTGTGGTACCTGTCTCTGGCTGGATCCTGCACCCCAGCATCCCACAAGTGTGAGACCCATAAAAGTGATGGAACAGCTCAGGAGCTGAAGATATCCACTGTTTTTAAGACTGAGATGGAGACAACAGCTCATCATTACGGAAGAGAAGGCTCTGGGAAAAACTCACTGCAGCCTTTCACATAGAAAGATGGAGACAAACTTCTTGGCAAGGCTTGTTGTGATAGGAAAGGAATAGTGGTTTTAAACTGAAGGAAGATTGAAATTTGATTTAAAGATGAAGGTTCTTACAATGAGGGTGGTAAAACACTGGAACAGGTTGCTCAGAGAAGTTGTGGATGCCCAGTCCCTGGAAACATTCAAGGTGAGGCTGGATGAGGCCCTGAGTGACATAATATAGTTTAAGATGTCCCTGCTCATTGCAGTGGGATTGGACTAGATGACCTCTAAATGTCCCTTTCAAACCAAACTATTCTGTGATGAGCATTGCAGTGATGGAGAAATGTCACAGTGGCTTCCATAATGCCAGAGAGCAAGGACAGGTCTCTCCCTGCTCTTTCTGCCTGATAGTGAGGACATCACTCACAGTTTCCCTTTTTTGCAATAGTATCTGCTGTAGGTGCTTTATGGGAATAGTGGCAGCCCACACTAAGTTATAGCAGCCTTCAGGCAGCTGTGACTTGTGCCAGGGTATTGCTTCTGTCTTGGCAGCACAGGATCAAGGGTGCACAAGTCAGGCAGCTTCTGTCTATGGCATAAACTCTTGCTCATCTCATTTCAGTGTTTTTTCACCACCATCAGCCGTTCCTTCCTTGTTTTCCCTTGTTTCAACCTATCTGTCTTTGTCAAAAAGCCATTCCCTGCAAAATCACCCTGTAACTGTGTTACACTTCCAAGGAAAAGTGCCCAGGACACAGGAAGTGCCCTGGGTGCAATTGCACTGAGCATGTCAAGGCATAGCACTCACTCCTCCCATTGGAGGAAAAGTCCAAGTGTCCTGCACCACTTACCCTAAGGAGGGTGCGGAAGAGGGAAGCTCCCAGTGGGAGCAAAGCAAAGGGGAGGGAAGGCCATGTCACCCCCAGGAAAAGCAGGTGGCCTTTTGTGTGTAGATGTCTACAATCAGTGATGGTCCAGTGAGAGAAAAACTTGGTATAACTGAACTGTGCTATAAAAAGAATATTAAGAGTTCGAAGTCAGAGAGGAATGTTAAGGAGAATCTTTTTCTGCCTTGCCACCTTCCAGGTGACAAGAATTTACTTCATCTGTGAACTCAAAGCTTTGATTTTCTCATCTCTGATTCTGGAGCCAGCTGTTCCCAGGAGCACCTTGGTGGTGTACAGACCAGGAGCTGGTCCATGCTCTGCCTTGTCACAGCTGTGGGCTCACATCAGCTGTTTCCAGTCCCATGCAGAGCCATCTCTGGCTATAGGCCAGGAACAGCAATAGTATTACATTAGATCAGTATCATGGAGATTAACTCTATTCCAAAGTTATTATTTAGAGAAGGATTGAGAACCTGGCTTGTGTTTCTCATGGCTGATCCCTCCAGTCTGGTGTTTCTCTTGATTTCTTTGCTTTCCTTGTGCAGGTGCCAGGTTTTCTGAGCTACCTCAGAAGCTAATTGGCCTGGATTTTGCCTTTCTCCTCTTAAGTAGAATTACTGATGATTTTCTTCTCCTGTGCATGCCAGTGTCACTGCAGAGGCAATGCTAAGCTCCCACATGTTGATCTTAAGTTTGTCTGCTGTTTGATGCCATTTTCCCAAGGCAAATAGAGAACATTTTGGTCTGTCAGTAATGCAACAGACATCCCTGAGATTTCTAGCAAGAACAAATGGAAACCTCTTCTCTTTTCCTTGATATTTATTTGATTTTTTCAGTCGTTTAACTGCTCTTCCTTAATTTAGAGGAGGTGAAGAGGACAGTTCAATATAGAGAGCTCATTTTGTTGCTGTATACTCATATTCCCATGATACTGCTGGTGGCCAGTGACAAACTGAAGGTCTGAAAGATATAGCTCGTGTTTGATCTTCTGTTATCTACAGAGGTCCTTTAGCTTCTTGGATCTATTTTCTGAAGCTTGTTCTCTC
This sequence comes from Rhabdornis inornatus, assembly GCA_013397075.1. Lineage (NCBI taxonomy): Eukaryota > Metazoa > Chordata > Aves > Passeriformes > Rhabdornithidae > Rhabdornis > Rhabdornis inornatus. The sequence continues at coordinate 430,685 of VWZS01008822.1, read as the reverse complement.
ACCAGCCCACTCAGGGTCATCTTCATAAAATAGGTTGTCAAAATAGATGACATATGTTGACTTTAATAGGTCATTGTCTGTTGTTCTCTCACAGCTGTTAAGGGCACCCATGCAGACTGAACCTAAGCCCCTAAAAGGATAGAGGTTAATTCCAACCTCAAGTGCTGAAACCTGAATGTTACTCCTGACCCAAGGAGAGGTGGCTGTGCTACTACCACTGAGGCATTGGGGCAAATACAGAACCAGGCAGAGCTGGTGGGGTTCTGATGTTTTTCCCCCGCCAACCCTTTTGTCCCCATTTGGTGACCCTACCACTCCTTCCTTTGCTGTACTACTGAATATGTAACTTCAGGGGAGCTGTAGCTTAGAAGCTGGATGCTTGGACACCTTTCAGCCCAAGGGCCTGCTTTCCTGACAGAAGTCACAGGGCAGAAATCCTAAATATCTCCTAATTAAAGGAGCTATAGGCTGCAGTACTGTGTCCTTCCAGCCTTCCAGCAGTCTTGGATCTTTTTGTAGCTGGGCACTATAAAAACTAGACAGTAATTTGATTCTGTGAGACTTCAGTGGTGTTTTGTCTGAGACACAAGGAAGAGCATCATTATCCAAACAGTGGGCTTACAGCCTGTTTATTAAATTATGCACATCAGATACTTGCTGAGTCACTATTTTGCTTATTAAACCCTTGGCCTTGGGCTTGTCCTGGACCACAGCTTGACTCAGTTCCCACACCCCCAGCAGGAAACTTGGTGGTCCCATGGGATGCTCAGTGGCTAGCCATGTGTCCCAAGAGCACTATGCAAGTGTGGGGCCACAGAGACTGGTTGTGGGTGCTGGAAGTCTGATCCCTGCAGCAGGAAAGCACTGCTGGAGCCACACAGCAGGTGTAAAATAAAAAAAATCCCAACCTGGATAGTGAAAAATAAATTAGGAAAATGAAACAAAAATCTCATCCTGAGGAGGTGTCCTGACAGCAGTGATTTTACTCATAATTTTTTCTCTTACACTTTTCTATGTAATGTTTCAATTCCTTTGTCCTTTACATGCCAGGACTGGAAGAGATGTGTTTTCCATGCAGTGGCTCCCGTGGGGATTGGAAACATACCCTGTTTCTCTGCTGCCTCCCTGTCTCTCAACACTTCCCATGATCCTGCACCATGCTGTGCATCTGGGATGAAAGACAGGGTCCCTTCCTGAGTAGCAGCAAGACAGTGCAGAAACACTGATGTGTACCTTTAATGACACAGACACTTGCTAGGAATAGCCTTGTAATGCAGATTTCTGGTGTGTATTTGGTTCATTTTTGCTACAATGGTTTAATAGATATCACTGCACACCCTGGTTCTTTGAGTGTCTCTGTAATGGCTGTGTCTGTAAGCATAGTGCTGTCAGGATCCTGCCATTTCCCTAGCAAACTGAAAAGAAAAAGAGGTGCATAATCTAATAACACTGCACTGTGCAAGGCCAATCTTCCTGCAAAGACAGAGGAAAGCAAAACACCCTTTCCTCCCTTCACTCTTTTTTAAAGGATCCCACTTGCCCTGCCTAACTTCCATGTCTGCTTGTCTCTCTGTTGGCTTAAAGGCAAGTAGTTTTCCTGGTTAAAAACCTAACTCTAATAGTACTTCTTGGAGGATCAGCAAGCACAGCTGGATCCTGCCAGTGTTTTATGCACAGGCAAATATACACACGCACACACACATTTGCCCGGCTGTGTTTGAGGATGTGGTCTCCTCTTGAGTCTTTTATTGCCATGTAATCCTTCTCACCACCCTCTCACATGAGACATGTGACACATGAGAAGACCACCACTTAATGACATGATGAAAACCCCCTCATATTAGCTCCCCTTCTGCTGTTTTAACTTAAAAACTCCTATAATGCTGAGTTGGGCAAAGGGAGGAAGTGATACCGTTTTTGTATGAAACATAAATTTCAGTCTGTGGCTAAAAGAGCAATCACACATGTGGCATTTGCACATGACCTAACACAGAGTTTATGTTGCCAAAACAGGCTTTGTTGTGACTGATGTTCTCAGCTGCTGTTTTGTTTCCTTAAAAATCTCAGTCCAGGCAACACGTTTCAGTCCATTTGGGAGCTGCCAAGGGTCAGTTTGAGAAATGTGTGGAAGCTTGTTAGGGTAGTGGGGGGAGGGGGGGTGTTGAGGATGTTGTTTAAACATCTCTGGGCCAATATTTCCAAAAGCATTTAGAAACCTAAGGGTTTAGAGCAGGTAGGTGCCTAGTGGATTTTCAAGAATACCTGTACTGCTTATCTGCAAATTGCAATATTTAAGTATTTCTGAAAATCCATCCCTAAGTCATGAGCTGGGTGAAAGCAGCACCATTTATGTAAGCTCTTGGTGATGCCTGGGTGCAGCACTGGGATGAGTGCCAGCAAATACTTTTCCCTGTGGAGCCACACAGCTGACTGTGCTTTGGCTTGCCAGGACAAAACACCACACCAAGGCAGGCAGAGAGTGAGGAACTGCAAGGGAAGGGGTTTTTGTTGATAATCTCTAGGTCAGGTCAGAGCTGTTGTGTTCCTTGACATCAGGCTGCATGGGAAGGGCATTTTTAAAGATAAACAGCCATGTCACCAATTAAGCTGGTGCCTTAGCAGAGCAAGCACAGCTGTCTGTAGGTGGTTGCTTGAGAGCATTGAGATCCCTGCAAGGGGAGGGAGAACCCTGCCTCCCACTGCTGTTTTCCTGGTCTCTCTGTGGAGGGAAGGCAGGTCTCTCTGCCTGACAGTGTCGTTCCTCACAAATTTGCAATATGTCACTGTATGCAACCCAGAAACACGGGAGCCTCTCTCACTGCTGGATCCATGCTACTGAAGGTGTGATGCTTGGCAGGCTCTCTCCCCTTCTGCTTAGTACCCTTGACTGTGTTGCAATATTCCCAAATCCCATCCCACCTGCTGTGTCCTGTTAAGGTGTAGCTCCCGGTGGTGTCTTTTCATCCAATTTGTGTCTCCCAACTTAACTCTTCTCGTCAGTGCTCTCACACACTGAACCACTGGGAACTGCAGACGAAATGTAGTTTCCGCTTCTACTCATGCTGAAGCTCATGAAATGCCTCCCTGGCTGTTTCTCTGGGACTTTGGAGAGGCTCTTGGGATGAGAATGGGAGAAAATTATGGCCTCAGATGTTACATTAGGAGCCTTGAGCTGGGCTGCATACTCAAGATGTACTCCATGAAATGAAAAATTATTTAGATATTATTATCCTTCCCAATGCCAAAATCCTGGACTCTCCCTCTCCTCACCTCTCCACAAGCTGGAGAGGGGTTGCAAAGCACTTGTTGCCCTGGCTTGGATCTCTCTGGCGTGAGTATGCTCCTGTTTTTGGTGTTCTGTGGGCTGAACAAGGGGAGGGAGCTGCCTGAGTTCTGCAAGAGGGCAGACAGGCTGCAGGAAACCAGGGCAGACAATGAGGGTCTGCTTTGCTGCTGCAACAGCTTGAGAGTGGTGGAGAGGAAATGCTTCCATGACAAGGGCAGGGTGAGCCAGAGGCCAGAGGGCACGTTTTTCATGCTGTGAGGCCTTTTGTCAGCACCCGTATAATAAAACTCAGCACAGGGCAATGCTTGGCAGGGGGGTCAGTGCCCCTCAGTGTGGGGGGAGCCAGGAGGGTTCCCAGTTTGAGAACCAGGGAAGACTGCAGGGAAAAAAAAGCCTTAGGAGCTGTCCCTGAGAAGGGACAAGCTGTCCCTGGGAGAGGTAGCAGTGCTGCCTCCTTGTGTAAATCTGATCTGGAGACAAATAGTCCCAGAAGTGTCTTCCAGCAGAGGGAAGGAGGCACTGCTGAAGCCCTGGTGCAGGTCTGCAGCTGCATTCAGTGCCCATCTCAAAATCTGACTCTTGGTGAAACACTTCAGGGGAACTAAATTATTCAGAAACTCTAGCAATCAATTACAAGCACCCAGCTCCTTCATCTCTGTCCTTACTGAGCCTTTAACTTCCTCACCCTACTCAGGGTAGTATTTTGATAGTGTAATGATTGATGCTTATGAAGTGTTTTGAAGATAAAAAATGATGTTGAGCTTTACTAGGCCAAGATGTGAGGCTATCATTTAATCTTTCTCAAGATATCAGACTCAAATCTCACTCCAGGGGTTTCCTCCATGCTGCCTGTAAGCAGCACATGGAGCTGCCCCTGTTCCCATGCTCACCCTGCCCTGCTGCAGCCTTGTGCCCTGCCATCTCTCCCATCACGACTCTTTCCCTGTCTGGCTGTAAGCCAGAGTGCTAAGGTTATCCACGTTATAACATTGCAGGACTACAGGTTCACTGGAACAAAGGGAGAAAGCAGGAGGCAAAGAGGAAGCTACACAATGAGGGAGAGGACTGGCAGGAGGTTTGTGTACATGCTTGTATTATCCCAGTCATTTGAGATATGCGTAGAATCATAGAGTCATAGAATTATAGAATCATAGATTATTCTAAAGAAACCCACAAGGACCACTAAAGTCTAATTTCTGGCCCTACACAGTGCAGACCCATGAATCACACCAGCAGTAGTCTTTGAAACTTGTTTTTAGCTGGGGCCCCCATTGAACTCAGACCCATTCCCTGCCCCATCCCTGCCCCAAAGTGGTAGACAAGGCAAATGATGGATCTGAATATGAGAGGGAGAGGAAGAAGAGGAAACCTTGGCAAGCAAGCCAGCATCCTAAAGAACCAGTCTCCTTATGGTTGTCAAATTTCCTGCAGGCATTGCAAGGAAGAGAAATTTTAAATTGCTTTTACACACCCCTGCCTGCTTGAGTGCACAGAAAAGACAGGAGTGGTCTCAGAAGGAAGACTGCTATTTTGTGCAGTACATGGCCCAGTGCCTTATTTGCAGTTTGCTGTGTAAGCACTGTTGTCAAATGGGAGCTATTTGCTTCCTCCAGGCTTTTCTATGGGACTCATCAGTATGACATAGGAGAACTTCAGGCATCAATTAAATTCTTTCCAGAACAGCTCTGCAAGACTGAGGAACAGGAAACAAAAGGAAATATTTGTGGCTCTGAAGGCTCATCTCTGCTGCAAACGGGGCCCAAATTTCAAGTTAGGCACGTTGAAAACAAGAAGGTACAATGACTTTTGCTTTGTGTGGGAACCTTGTGGCAAAGGCAGTGTTAATGTCTGATGCTCCTAGGCAACATTCAGAGCAGTTAACCACCATGAAATTGTTCCTTCTCCTCTTGCAGTGCCTCCCCTCACTCATTCACTGCACAACTTCTTCACCAAAGGAGACTCCCTCTCTATCCAGCCGTGAGGCATCCACAAGATGTCCATACACTGTGTGCTACAGGGGCCAAATCAGTGGCTCCAAAGATTGTATGCTATTAATGAGCACACAAAACCAAAAAACTGGGCTTATACAGGCATCTTCTAGTCTGGAATATATGTCCTGAATCCCCTTTTCTGCACTGAAGGATGTATGTGGGTGTATGATGGGCAGCAGTTGTGGTGAATTGTTCAACCTTTCTCATTCTCCTGCCTTTCCTGCTTCTCCCAAGTAACTCTCCTTGCCCATTTTGTCTGGAGCTGGGCAGCACCCTCACGCTGCCTGCACTCAGCAGTGGCACCACTGAAGTTTCAGTTGTGCAGCCTGGGGCCATTCCGCCGTGTTGGATCCCAGAAATCTGGGGTTTTTGAGCTTTCTGTGCTTTCTGGCACTGACCCCCTGGAGAGCACTGCTTTTGACCTGAGGACTTGGAGATGGCTTCTAAATTTGAGTGATGAAGTTAAAATCTCAGGTGTGTATTTAAATAGAAGTGTGTGCTTTCACATGGTAAAGGGTTTTAAATTTGAGGTTTTTATAGTATAGCAATAGGTATGGGACAATATGGAGGATTTTGGGTGGTGTCTTTTTCGGTGTTCATCTTCCTTCTTTTTCCTTCTTCTTCGTGGGTTTCAGGCAGTAGTTTCTGGTTGGTCAGTCAGTATCACACTGAGGGTCATGGGAATTTGGTTTTTGGGCTAAAAGGATAAATAATATAGGTGTTAATTTTCTATTGGACTGTTTAGCTTTAAGAGACCTTGTAGCAGCTGCATCTTCCTCCATTTTCCTCACTTCTAGCAGGTAGCTAGAAGTGCTGCTGAATGCTCTGTACTTTTGATAAGATTTAATAAACAACCAAGCCTGAACATGAGAAAATCCATTTCCATCCTGTATTTTTTAATCCTGGCTCTGAGTGAAGGCAGAAGAGACTGAGACAAACCACTAATTAAGAGGTGCAAACTCCCTTACACCCCCGTGCCTGAGGCTGAGATACAGCCCAGCTTGCATTGCCCACCCAAGGTTTTTCTGCTGCCACCAGGAAGGTTTGAACAGGTCATCTGCCACAGCCCAGCCATCTGCTTTCCCTTGCAGCACCAGTGATGTGTTGAGCTCTCGAGGCACCACAGGGTCTTGCAAGCTCTTCCAGAGTCTCAGAGGTGCAGAGGTTCTGCACCAAAACCTGCTGTGCAGGAGCTCTGCCCCACCAGCCCCTCTGAGGCCACGTGGAGGGGGCAGGGGACTCCCATGGGGGACACTGGTGTGAGGCAGCCAGATGTTCTGGGGGAGGGCAGGGCTCTGCCACCTCCACAGCTGCTGCGAGCACAGAACAACCATGGTGGGAATGTCACGCTCTCCCTGGGCCAGGCTCTCCCACAGCTAACCCAGACCCAGCAGTCTTTAATGAGCTTCATCAAACTGACATTATGCTCAAATTGGGGCAGCTTTGGACAGGAATGATAAAATGAAAATTGTCCCTCACAAAAGGCAACTCCTGCTGCAGGTTTTAGGCTTTGACTTTGAACTAGGATCCTGTGGGTTCTTTAAACCAAACCCCAAATAGGTAATTTTTTAGAGGAAGGTATTTGCTTGGCTATGCTCTTTTTGGTTTTGGAGATTTTTTTAAAAAACAGATAAGACTTTTTTGCTGAATCTCTCCTTCACTGCGGCAAGGACACTTGAGCATGGAAAATTTCATGACCTAAAGCATTTATCAAAGTTTTAAGCAGCAGACAGAAAGGGCTTATACCATGAAGCATAAGTGGTCTCAAGAATAAATAATTCTACCAGTTCAGCTTAAAATACATCTAAAAGGTATTTTTAAGGCCTCGTTTACCCTGCTAGATTAAGTTGCTACAGTACTAATGTACTTTACCTCTCGGAGAAGTGTGTGGGCTTCTGGCAGCAGAGGAGGCAAGAGTTAGCAGGAGAGGACTTGAAAAAAAGCTCAACTCCTTCTTGCTTTTCAGTCAGCCAGCTCTCCATGGTCCCTGCAGCCGCCAAGAACTTTTGTATGACAATAGAAATAGCACAAAACCTGTTAAATATAGATTCAACTGAATTTAAATTGAGGAGAAGCATCTATAGTAATGAAGGTTTGCTGGATGTGTCTTGAATATGGTGGTGTTCTTAATTATTGAGCTCTGCACATTGGCTGCAAATATATTAAAAAAAAGTTTTCCAGCCTGATGCTGCTCTCTAAGAAATGAAGGCATGACAGTGTGGTTTTGCCTTTAAAAACTCAAGACAGTGAAACTTTACCAGTTCTGTCACTAACCTTTTACTTTCCAAGTACATAGGTCTGAATATATTCCAGACTTTTTCATTTTGTCTTTAAAATGTCTTTTATGAGGAGGAACACCACAGCTTATCAAGATGCTTGTGAGCTGTGACCATACAGCCTGAAAACTAGAGCTGAATAGGTCTGAGGAAAGCCAGATTCTTTGTGTGCTTTGGCAAACAGTAACTACAGAGAATACTCCTGGCAGGGCTGTATGCATGCTTGAAACCCTTTCCTGGGGCTTTTCAAAGGCCCCCACAGTGTGCTGGAGAGCTGTGGCAGTGGTGTTGGGTCTCCACACAAGGATGTGTTCATGGATGTGCTGGAGGATGGATGGATGGAAATCTGCATTATGGGGTGCCTCTTCCACTTGTCTGACCATTGCCTCATAATCTCATCCTTCCCTCAGGGAGGGGAAAGGTGATAACCTGGCCACCATGGCCACATCTACTAGAGATAACCCTGCTCTCACCTTTGATATCAGGGGTCTGGTGTTGCTGCTCCCAGTGCACTCCTGCGATACCTGGCTGGGGCAGGCAGCCCAGTTTAGTGTGCAATTCCTGAGCCAGGACTGGTTTAAGCAGCTTATAGCAGTGGTAATTGTGTAGATACAGCAGCATAGTGCTTGGTGCTGGTCAGACCAGACCACAAGGGCATCTGTTGCATGACAGCAATGCAGATGCACTCTTCAGGAGTAACCCATAAATACATTTCAGGTGGAAAAAAAAAATAGAAGTAAAATATGCTAAAAAGCAAAGGTTTATAGCAAAGTGTTTTCTCCAGGAGGTTCCTGAAACAGTTCAAGGTAGCATGATAACTTGGCTCTCCTTCCACTGCCAGGGTTACTGTACAAAAATACAGAATAAGAATGGAGCAGTGCTCTAAGTAAAAAACTGTTTTGAGGATACCCAGGCCTGCAGCCATATTTGAATGCATGACTTATTTCACTGGATGGTGCTGGGCATGGAAAGGCTTGTCTTTCCTTCTCCCTGCACTTTTTTTGTCTCCTTTATTTTTTCTTTTCCGTCTTTGTGGCTGACAGTAACTATGTTGTCTGAGTATTTATAGAAGCATACACATACCTCATGGTATGTGTACATGGATAGTACAAGTACATGGACATTTCCCTACAAAATAGTTCCCTTGCCCTAGTCTCTGTGATGGGGGTGAATCTGGTTTCAGCCACCATATGAACTGGCAGGCACCAGGATTACTTCTGCAGCTCCATCACATGATGGTGGGACAGGGGCATGAGCCTTTACCATGTAGGGAAAAGTCCTGGAGGGTAACTGTGCTGAGTGTGCCTACCTTTCTGATTCCTGGCTCCTGAGCCTGCCACACAGGTGGGCCAGGGGAGAAGTGGGGAGGGGGTGGAGAAATCTTGAATAATGTGTTGACACTGCCTACAGCAGTCAGCATTGCTGAGCTTGGTAGCAGGGCTGAGCAGAGGAGAAAGCCCTCACCACCTGGCCAAGGACAGCTGCAGAATGGGTCCTCCAGGGATTAGAGATAACTAGGGAGTAGACTGTGCCCTGAGGCACTTATTCAGAATGAGACTTACTTGCCCCAGGGGGAATCAGAAGTGATGCATGTGCCTTACAGCAGGAAGGAAGAATGAGCAAGAAAGGTGCCATCAGTGACTGCTTTCAGCCCAACATCCTATTTCTATTTTATCCATGCAGCAGACTTTTCACCTGTGATTGACTCTTTTATTTCCATCTATATGTCAGATAATTTTTTATTTTATATCCATATGGTGCTAACAATGTGGGATTCATGGGGAGAGCTGATGGGCAATGCAGAGATACAATAACTGCTAAAAAATATGTCATAGTGGCAGAGTGAGGAACTGCAAAGGTCTCTGCTTTGCCAAGTGAGGAATGAGTACAGCAGGACAATTTGGTAATTCCAGGTTATTTACAGGTAGTGCTGAAAAGCTTGTGCTGGGCTGTGTTATCAACCTGCTTGGATGCACTTATAGAGGAGAAATATGAAGCCAGAGGCTGGCACAGCTATCATTTGTCTGGTTTCTGTTTGTGGTTCCTGGAAACAGAGGAACTGAAATTTGTGCTTTTGAGTATCCAGTTTATGGTACCTGTGCATCTCCAGTGCTGCAAAGCTTCATATATTTGCTTTCATCATGGACACTGAAGGGCAATGAAGTGTGCAATGTTTAGACTTTTCCACAAGTTAAAAGGAAAGGTGGTGACCTCCCTGTTCTTCTTTATGATGGTCCTGTTCTAAGTCCCATAGGAAAATACTGCATGGAAGAAGAAATTATTTGCTGTTGCCAACACTGGACACAAAGGGAAGTTCTTGAAGACAGTGGGCCAGACAAAGTAACCCAAGACAAAATGTCATTGCAGCCACCAGTGGTGGAGCCAAACACTCAGCTTTTGTTTCTCATCTTGAAGTCAGGAATAAAACCATCTGAAGGAAGTTCCTAGGCTGGCTCTCAGCTTCAGATCCTCCAAAGCCTGAACCATTGAATGACACTATCAAACTTGCCCATTTCAGAGCAGGCCAGATGCTGGAAAAGGTGTGGCAGGTTCAGATCCTTTATGAGCTTTGACCCCTTGGTGCCTTCCTTGTCCTCCTTCCTGCTCTTCTCTCCTCTCCATCCATCCACACTTCCTGCAGGGCAGCAGAAGGGCTGGAGGGCAGTGTCACTCTTGGAACCTGGCTACCAAAGGCCATGATTAATCCATAGCCCTGTCCTAGTGGAACATTTGACCTTGTTGATTATTAACAGCATGTTATGCAAGGCATAAAATCCTGCCTCCTAGAACCAAGCTCCTATGCCTATAAAAGAGTGCAGACAGTGATGGTGTCCCCCCTGTACGAGTGTGACTTGGCTGACCTGTGGATATTTCTGACATGTAGGTGGATGTCGAGCCAGCCCAACAATGAGCATTACTGTCCTGTTGTTCTGCTTCATTCCAGAGAAGAAAGATTTCCAAGGACATACAAAGAACTTGGAGCTGTTGTTGCACTGACATTTTATTCCAGGAAGTGACACAAAATGAAGGGCTCCTCCCTCCAAGGTTTTTAAAAACCTTGGGATTAGAAATTTATGTGACTCCTAACCCCTCATGTTGTTACATTCTGTGACCCTGGACATTTATGAGGCTTTTACATAGTGGCTCCCCTTTCCACTCCATCAGAAGGCTGCTCAGGGGAGATGGGGAGGCAGGATTCAGTCCCAGGCCTCATACTGGCTGCCAACAGCTGTGGCAGGCAGCTGTGGCCACTGTCCTCAGGCTGCCAGGGATGTAGTGCTCAGCTCTGCTCGGCTCTTGCCTGTCCCCAGCTCAGCTCTGGCCAGCACATCCATCAGTGCCCTTGAAACTGTGCTTGGAAGTGGAGGAGCCTCTGGGAGCTTGTTTCTGCCCTCACAGGGACTCCAAAACTGCTGGCAACTCTCTGCTCTGGGCTCAGGGGATGCAGCTGGACCATGCTGGGCATCAATAGAGGCTTCATCCACTGTGGGCTCCCTGGTGAACTGGGGCAGGCAGAGCTGCCCTACTCAGCATGTGTGAGCTGCTAAGTGAGCTGACAGCCCACAGCTGACCCAGCTCTTACAGGGCTTACATGGGTTTGGCATCCTCCAATGAAACCTTGCTTTACAGGACCATCCTGGGCCAATATTAGTTTTGCACCTTTTTTTATGGTGCTAAGCAATTGTTTAAGTCCATCAAGCTTTTCAAAGTTACCTTTAGAGTGAAGAGGACTAGAAATGTACTGTTATTTGTCTCATGCATATCTTTCAGTGGAAGTCAGATGCATTATTTCCTAGCATTTGATATTAAACACATTCACAAGGTGTTGCCTTCTCTGTTCCACACAGTGCTCCTTGCAGCACATCCCTTATTCCCTCCTGCCAGCTCACAGTCTGACAGCAGTCACCCAACAACATCACCCAAATGGCACAGGAGGAAAAAAATGGACTGTTAACCATGGTTGTGTTTCTCATTTCAAAGCCCGGGACTTTAGTGTTACTGTTCCTTTTCTCCATTCCTGGTATGAAGATTTCCCTCCCTCCCCAGCTTCAACACAAACTCGCATTGCCTCCCATAGTGCAAATTAGCCTCACTTAAATCACAGTCACGTTGCACAGCCATCCCAAGGCACAATGGTGAGTTGTGGGGAATCATGGCTGATCTCTGCAGGAACTAAAGGTCTGAGTGTGTTGCTGTGGCAGAAGAATACCAAGTGCAATGATTTAAGGAGAAAAGATGAGTTCTGACAGGTGATCTGAACTCAGGCAGTGAGTCAGACTCTCTTGTCATTGTGGAGGCTCAGCACCATATGAGCAAAACCAATGTTCTGGATTTTGTGATATAGTTATTGGGATTATTAAGATGACTCTATTTGCCCATTGGAGTGTACAGGATGAAACATATGGTACTAAACAAGCCAGCAAAGCAGTCAAGGGGCTGCTACATGAAGGGATTTGTACATAAACATAATGGGGCGAGGCAAAAGCCATGCTCCTGTAAGTTAATTTTGCTGCGTTTGCTATAATGACAATGTAATTATAGGAGTGCAATTCAGGAGATTTATCTTTTTAATTAGTAAACTCTCATGTCCTTCAAAAATCTCCTTTCACAGCTACAGAGCCACCTGCGTCAAAGTGCAGCGGGGGGCCCTTGCTTACTCACGACTCCTGTGCTCCAGCTCGCCCCACGCTGCAGAGCTGCCACAGCTCCAAGCAGATGGTCCCACATCAAACATTTCCTTCCCCTGTCACTTACCATTAATAAATTGGATCATTGTTACTGTGCATTGTAATTTCCTTGGACAATTTCCTCATGGCAGTTTGATTTTGGTGGTACCTTAAATATGTACCACAAAACATAGACATATAAACCTATATAGCCTGGCAGCACAAGTTTCCTAATAGTAATTTCAGATGAGAAGATTTTTTTCCCTGGAAAGAACTCAGAGCACTAGCAGTGGTCCCCAAGCTTGCTGTGCAGAAGCAAGCCAAACTCTAGGAGCTTTGCCAAGAACCAGAGCCCACTCCTACAAAAGGCAAGTTGTGCCCAAGTAGTACATATCTGCTCTCACAGAGAAGTGAATGCTCTCAGACCAGCACTGTTACACACATACAGGGGAAGCCAAGAGAAGCATAGTCTATATGAGCCTGGCCATTTTTTGTGACCCTATATGTGCTTTCTTGTTTCCCTGATGTTGGTTTAACTACATTATGTGGAACCTGCTGAAAGAAATTACTAACAAAGCCCTCAGAAGTAGAATAATGTTCATATTTCATTTTCAGATAGTTCTTATAAACTTTTCTTATCTTGGAGGTACAAAAGAGTAAAGGTTTGTGACTCCATCCTCACTGTGTTTCTGGTAACACTCATACCCAGGACACCGGCCAGAGCTCCAGCAAAGCCACTGTTGGGTGTGTGCATGCAGTGAAGGATCCAGCTCAGTGGCCCTATAATAAGAAGCTAACAACAGGGATGACAGTAAAATTTGATACCAACACAGAATTGCCTCAGTTAAAAACATGATGCTGTTATTTTCCTTGTTTTTAAATGCTGGGAAGAAGGAAGGAACTCCACCATTCACCAAGGCCCAAGGAAACTCTGTGAAGGGTTTGTGCTGGGGCAAAGCATCAGTCACCTGCCCTTGGGGAGCAAGGGACCTGGACACTTTGCATGAAGCACACACTGTCCTCATGCTCAGCCCCTTGGGAGAGCTTGGGTTCAGGTTTGGATTTGGCAGGTCACAGCTGGCAGCTGCAGGGTCTCTTGGAGTGCAGGCAACCACTGGCATCATGTGTGGCTGCTCAAGCCCAATTTCCCACACTGGAAAACACCTGGACTGGAAGGTAGGGAAAGGCACATGAGCTGGAGTGAGTGAAGCAGGTGCTTTGCCTGGCTTCCCCAGTTGCCAATGTGCCTGTGTCCCTACCACCAACCACAGCCAGAAAAGAAACCTGTGCAAATGCTTCCAGACAATAACACTTTCTCTGGGGCATAGCTGGAGGTGTCCAACCTGCTGACAGCACCGGGCCCTTGGAGGCTGTCAGAACCAAAACATTGCTGAGGTGTTGCTGGCACTCAAGCAGTCCCTGGGCTGGAAGTGGGAGAGCACAACAAATCCTAAAGATGAAGACAGAGCAGGGAAAAGGATACTCCTCAGACCAAATCAGCTTCCAGGGAAAATCTCTACACCTCAACACACACAGACTGCAACACTAAAAATGCAAATGATAGATCATATCAGTCCAGAAAGCTCTCTTGGTTTTTTTTCTAGCAATGATTTTACTTAGGGCTGAGATTTCAAAGCAAGCAGAAGTGATAATATGACACTTATGAGGAATGAGTTAGAGTATGCCAAAAGAGAAACATTACTTTTAAAGCAATGCAAGATTTTCACTCATGCTGAGTTTAGCACTGGTTTGAGTGCAGTATTTCCTCTAAAACTTGATCGTACAAAGCCACATCAAAACAAAGGGTGGGTGAGCTAAAATGGCCTTACATATACCTGCTAATTTCCTACTCTTCAGGAATTCAAAGCCATTTACAAGAGGAGTGAGCAGAGGAGTGGATGAATTAAGTTTTGCAAATCCTTTGAGAGATGGAGACAAGCAACAGTATTTTCCCATTTTGAAGGTGGCAATAAAAGCAGTATCCTGTCACCAATGGTTTGTTTCAAAGATGTCAACACACAGAAGCAGTGGAAGCTTAGCTAACTTAACATGGATCCTTTTCTCCCTGGGCCATAAAGCGAGGTAAGGGCAGCAACCCAGATATATCCAAACTGCAGCAATTTTTTGGTCAATTTTGTATCATGGCCCAAAACAGCAGTAAGATGAGAAAAGGCTGATTTTATAAATGCCCCTTTCAGTTTTGATAAGACAAATGTGCTTCCATGTCTGACTGGATGATAACAGCTATGCATTAAGTGACCATGGGTGCTTGGTGCCTGTAATCAAATAGATCTGCTCCTTGAGGGGCAGCAGCCAGGTGGGAGCTGTGGGCCCAAGGGTGTCTGGGGTCCACCTTGGTGCTTGTAGCTCTCCAACTGTGTGTTGCACTGCTGGCTTGTGCATTGTCAGCATCAGCACAAGGTCTCTGTGAATCACATAAGCTGAAGGTAGAAGTGCAAGATCCACCCAGCACCTTCATCATCCTCTGAGACATGATATTAAAGGGTCTGGTATCCTAGGTTTCTTCTTGGAGTAAAGTCCTCAGGTGTATGTTGCAGCCCAGGGTCACATTTCCTAATTGACAACCTTTTTGGTTTGCCTGTGCTGTAAGAGTTATTGTTTTCTTCTTCCCCAACACCCCCAGTTCTTACTAGAACATGGATATACATTTCTTCAGAAACATGGCCAATCTCAATGTTATGCCTGAATTAGGCATAAGCATCTCTTGTCAACCACCATCTATTTGAAATTGTATTTGAGCTATAACATATTATTACTGCATGTTTTTAAGAAGGCCTTCAAATCAAATGATGATTAAATTTAGTCTGCTTTTGATCTGGACAGGAATCTAAAATTTATATCTTCTTTCTTTTTTGTTATGGTTTGGGGTAGTACCTTCCTTTATGTCTAGCTCTAAGCAAGACTCAGAGTGCAAGTAGTTATTTTGAATGTGAAATTCCTGAGGTCTGTGCACCTTTAGTAGCCTGAATGATTTGCAGTATACTGGATCACTGCATGACACTGAGAAAGATCTTATTCATTGCTTCCAAAAAGCTATTAAAAATATCCCATAAGAAGATAAGTTGCTTAGAAGGTGTCTGTGTAGCAGAAGATTAAGCCTACCTCAGTCAGACAGTGTTTCATGGTTAGACCACCAGGCACTGCTCTTCTCTTCATAAACCCCATTCCACTATATTATTTCTCCTTTAATATACTCTACCTGGCTTCCTGCTGAGGATGATCTATGTGCTTTGTGAAAGCAGAAACTAATATTATTCTGGGGAAGGGAATAGGAAATAGTACTTAAGCTGATTATTTAATTTTCATCCAGGAAATTTTGAAGACTGAGCAGCTTTTTTTTTACCCCTGAAGAAATTGTGGCTTTGTTTTTTTTTTTTAACTTTTACTGAGAACGTAATAAATACATATTTTCTAAGCTACATTTTGCATAAGGGGATATATCAAAGGATAAAACCCAATGAACCAAATTTGCTTCTGGGAAGGCCATGTGTAACTCCAGGAAGGTATGTGGAGATAAAACACACCTGTGGTTAAATTACATGGAGAGGATTGAAGTGCTCACTGGAATCAATGAAGCAGCCTTTTACATCAGGAGAGGCTGTGGTCTGAGGCTGCAGAGTGAATCATACAGCTGTTTGAGAGAGGAGAAGCAGAGGAGCTCCACTGCTAGTGTATCATAGTTGCTTTTACTTTGGCACCTCCCTGGGTGAGAAATGTGGTGGTCACTCTGTCCTCTGTGTCTTGCACCATCTTCCCCTTTCCTGGGAACAGAAGGGGTCCATTAAAACAGCAGTAAGGAGAGGCACTGGGAGCGTTGCAGGGACTTGGCCAAGGTGACAGTGGGGAGCAGTGCCATCAGCCCCAGAGGCACAAGCCCAGCCACCACTGGCAGTTTTCTACAGCTCAGGGCAGGCAGTTTATAGGACTGAGGTTCAGGCCTGCAGACATCCCTACAGGGAGTTAAATTTCTCAGTGGCTTTAATTGCATAAAGTCAGAAGTGCCTAACTCTTGCCTCAGTCTTTTTTATCCGTGTTATTTTAAAAACAAACAAAAAAAGTCAAACAAAAACCAAAATAAACAACCCCCCCAAGCAAACAGAAAAATCCTATATCATGAAAATAAACAATTTCTCTAAAAAGAAGTTCAGGCATGTGGGAAAGAAGAACAAGGTTTGGAAGAGTAAATTCTCACAGTGCTTTAATTTATTTGCCAAGGCTAGAGACCTATTCCTAGGCTCTGTCTATGGCCAGAGAGGTGAGAGAATTTCCTCAAAAAGGTCCAAATCCCTCCCACTAGTTGCTTGCAGCTAGAGTGTGTGGTCATCCTGAAGCAGGTCAGCTCCCAGCTCTGTACCATGTCCACAGGCCACATCGATGGCACCTTCCCTTCCCTTCCCTTCCCTTCCCTTCCCTTCCCTTCCCTTCCCCCAGCATGCAGAGCACTCTTTGGGAGTTTAGGGATCTGGGTTTAGGTAGGACACATCAGAGCTCTCTGATCTATCAGTCACTGTTATTCCTGTGGATCACCAAAATAATAGTTTTTCCAGGCCACCTGCACCCTTACCAGGCTATAAAGAAAATTGTCACTGTTTTGGCCACTGTCATTAAAGCACCCACACGAGCATAGGGACAGACTTTTTCCAGCGTTCCCACTCCTGCATGGAGTAGTCCTGCTGCACATCTGTTGGACTTCTACACACTCTTCATTTTAGGTGCTGTCTGGCTTATCTCCCCTTTCAGGGATGTGGGGCAAGCAGGTCTCATTTATATTAAGTATTTCCACCCAGGGTCAGAAAGTTATCACACCAAGATTATTTTTCAACTGAAAATTGATTTCTTCTCTTTGGGGGAAGGAGTGAGGAAAGAGAGAAGGCGCCAAAGAGACAGAGAATGATGGGCAGCTGGTAGATAAGGGAAGCAGTGAAGTGGAAATGAAAGCTTCTATATCATTGCAAACAGATAAATTCATGCACTGAACTAGGATGTCACAGGCTGTAATCATAAAAAGGATCAAAGATACATAATAGCACCATTACTGGAAAATATGAGAAAGACTTGAAAGATATGGTATCATCAAAACTCTCTCACACTGAATATTTTGCCTCTGTTTTGTGCAAAAATAGGCAGAGAAATTGTTCTTTCTGCCCCCTATTATAGGCAAGTTATCACCCTTTCTCCACATATCCTCCAGTTTAAAGCAAAAATAAAGGCAGTACCTAAGAAAAAAGTATATGACAAATGAAGTCATAAAACACTATACCAAAAGTCCAATATTAGGAGAACATTTAGGTTTTCAAGGCTGCAAAGTCAGCTGCAGGGAAATGACTGACAAAGCTGCCCTTGGAGTTTTTACACTAGTAACCGTGTGCATGCGTGTGTGTGTGCGTGTACCCAATACAAACACAGTTTTTCACTTCACCCTCATGTAATGGTTTTGTCAGAACTTTACCTCTTCCTTTGGAAGGACAGACACTGTGCAGCTGTGCAATGAATGGTGTACCTGTTCTGGTTCTCTTTCTAGCCTTATCAGAAAATGCATAGCCTGGTGTGTCCTGCCCAGCCTGATGAAATGCCTGCATCAGTCATCAGGAACTTCTGTGTAGCCTTGAACATGTCCCAGGTCATGTCCTCTATTTTTATCCTGGGAGTTTCCCTCCTCCTTCCACCACCTGAGGTATCTTAAAGAGCTATATATCTAGGTCTGTTTTCTCCATTTTCCAGCCACAGAACTAAGAAGAGAGATATAAAAACTTGTTCAGATCTGCTATAATTCAGCCAGGAAGTTTAACAGTTGAGAAAGATTTCAGCAAGTAATATAATTTTTTTTTTCACGGAGATGCCTGGACAGCACTTTCAGCAAAGTAGGAAACTGTACATGCAAGTACACATTTACATGCAACTCTGTGTCTCCCTGTAATTATACATACTCCATAAAATCCTGGCAAATGGGAAGAGAGACTTCTGGATATCAGGACAGTTAATAAACAATATCAACCAGCAGCAAAAGTAGATTATCCATGTCCATAATCCTCCCACATTTAGCAAAATACATGCTTGCACTGAGTGGATCTACTTTTCCACAGCAATAAATATTTTCTGTATTTACAGATTTAGTGAATTAGGCTTTAGCTGAGAGTTATTAAAACAACTCTGACAGACTAACTCCTGGGCTTCTTGTGGATGGACAGAATTGCTGAACAGGAATGAATCTTTCACTTTTCTTTTGCTTCATGCCTTTCCAAAATGTAACTTTGGAATTTATTTAATTCCAGATATTTAATGTAACTTTGGTCTCTGAATAAAAGTTTTCTCTCTGATGGGCTCATTTGTAACCCTCAGCAAATATCTGTGGTGTTGTTGGGGTCACAAGGAGCTGAAATCAGAAACACTTGGCCAGTAGCCCCTTCCTTTCCTCACCAGTGATCCAGGGTTGCTTCCTGACTTTAAAGACTCTTCTGTGAAACAGTGCTAACAACCTGATGGAGAAGCCAGATGGCTGGCTGTTTCACTCCAGCATTTTCCAATTAAGGTAAGGATGAACCATGTCCTTGACTCTTCTTGCAGCTCGAGGTCTGTGTTTCTTCCCTGAAGGGATGGAGTCAAGAGGGGAAAGAAGCAGGATGGCTCCTATGGACCATCTGCAGTCAGTCCTTAAGGCAGGAGCTCCAGCAGAGCTGGGGATTCATGGAGTGCAGTTGAAGGTCAGTGGCCTAGGCAGCAGGCGTGGTCATAACCCCCAGGCATGGGAAAGGGCATTTCCATTTCAGGCTTTCACTGCTTCGTGACTTCCCAGAGAAATGAAACCAAGTGACACAGCGGACACTGCCTGTGTCCCAGACATACCCTCAAGGCTCCGCCCTGGTTTCTGTGAAATGCTGGTGCAAAAGATGAATGTCTCCCCACAGCAAAAATCCAGCAACAGATAAATAGTGAGGAAACAGTTAACAGTGTAGAGAACAAAAGCTAGTGTTTTAGAAACTGCAGGCTAAATGACAAGTAAGGAGGATGTTTGATTTCTGCTTAGGAGGATGTTTGATTTCTATTTTCTAGATTACAAAGATGTAGCCTAGAAATGTGGCCCACAGCTCACATTATGAAAAGTAGTGTGGGTTTGGCAATAGGTACTTATAATTTCAGAGATCTCAGCTCTCTATTCAGACCCAAAGACTTCCAGCAAGAATAAGGCCTGGAATAATGTCCCTGGCTGGTGTATTGCAAGGTATTCTGATGACAGTCCCTCGGGTGGCATTAAAGGGAATGTGTTTAATACCATGTGCTGCACACTGCTGTGGGTTGGGTGCATTTCCTTCATTATGCTTCTCATGAGGACATGCCACAAACAAGCAGGTGCCAGTGAGAAATAATCATGATGATTCATGCCAAAGTGCTAAACCAATAAGCCCAGGGGCAACAGGAATCCCTGCGTGGCTGGTGTTGCAGTTTGTCATTGGAGCTGCAGGGCAGTGGTGTGGGAAGCATCATTACTGGGACTCTGGCACACATTATAGCAGTGCAACTCCTTGTCATGGGGACCCAATTGCATTCTCCAAAGATCGCACTGTGAAATCATGTAAGACTGCTTCTGTGCCCCTGCCACCCATCTCGATTTCCTGCCCCTCTCCCTGCCTGGGGGGCCATAAAAGGTTAGCCAAATGCATTTAGAGAGAGAACTGCTGTGGATTTTCAGTGAGGTGACATTAAACAGCTTAGAGCTACCCCCAAGAAAAGACCATGAGAAGTGCCAATCATTGCTATTTCAATTTCTATGAAGGCACCAAAAGGTGCCTTATTTGTGCTAACCTGAACTGCCCTGTAAGAAAGCACACGTAGCCACAGTAAGAAAATCCATAAATCCACATCCTCATTCACTCTTCTGTTTCTCCCTGGGATTGACCTCTGGGATAAAATACTTAAGTGGGTTTTCTTTTTCCACTGACCAAAGAAACAGAACCACAGTGTCTCCTAGGAAAACCTGTCACACAACAGGATGTGTAGGGACTGTATGGCCCAAGTGAACAGGAGCACAGCTGGCTACATTGCCTTAGTGCTTTGGGTCCTCCATAGAGATGTAGCAAACAAGAGAATCTGTACCATGCTGGAAGCAGAGGAGTACTTTTATCTCTGACTCCGCTCTCCTCCTTAATGCAGGTGTTTGCAGCTTTTATGGTCCTCCCCATTACGTTGAGCAATTTGGGCTTTGCTGTATTGCTGTATATTATAATACTATGTTCAGAACTTCTCACTCACTGCAAAAGAAATTCTGTCTGGAAAAAAAGTGCTAAAGTGGCTTTGGTCAGACAGAGATCATGAATTTCAACTGTGTTTCCCCTTAACTGCAACCTGCCCATGGTAAAACCTAATGTGATGCCTTTGAAATCAAGCTGCCTTCAATTTTTTTATCACTTCTTGAACTAAAAGACCTTGCACACATGGTAAGAACTGCCAGTATCTCTTCACTGAAGGTTGTGTCAGCAGCACTGTTGTTTTAAAGCCTTGTTTTCCCCATGAGCCTACAGCTCAGCTGCGAAATTTCCTCCAGGCTCAAGCTTTCTTTTAAAGTTCTAGCTAGGAAGTGATTTTATTTTCATTGGTTTTAGCTATTTTTACAATGTAAACAGGAAGGTGAGTGTATGTAAATTATACTAGAAGCTAAAAAAAGAAAGACACATGCTTTTATTCAATCCACTTTGGTTTTCTCTCTTTCTCACACTCAGGAGTTCATCACATGTAATGAGGTCTTGTCATTAATCTCCTTTTGGAAAAAAAGATACAAATATGAAAGGCTGGGTCCAATTCTGATCTCATAAGCCTGACTTAAGTATTTGACTTCGCAGGGGTTCTCTTGGTAGATGAAATGAGAACCAGAGTTTTCTGTCTTGCAGAAAACACTGTCTCTGTTTTATGTAGCACATTTAACCTGCAGCCCTTAATTGGTCAAATGATCAAGTACCACATTATTTTTCAGACACCCAAGCTCTTACAGATAAATCTTGAAGAGACATGATTTGATTTAAAATCAGTATTAGTGATTTGATGCCTAATGACTTGCTGTTAAGTTCCACTGGCACCGAGACAATACAACCTACCTCAGTAACAAAGCATCAAATATGAGTGTCTCATAGACCTTTAATTATGATTATCAATCTTCTTTTCTATCTCATATTTTTTCCTCTCAAGTCCACATATTAATCTGTATATTGCTCTCCAAATAATTGGACAAAATCCGGTCTCATCCTAAGGAAGCTGCTGTAATTTTCCACAAGGTGAAGGATCTCAGAAATCCTTCAAACCAAAATATCTTCCGCTGAGTCCTGGTGATTAAAAGACAAGATGCAAAGTAGGATATTTCCTGGATGTCTTGTGGGCTTCTTCTGTTCTCTTTATCCTTCATTCTTTCCTTCTGGCCAATTGCTTTCTCTCCCAGTTGCACTCACAGGTACTTTTCATAGAGAGAGAATAACTACAGATGTTAAAAATTCATTGCTAAAACATATGTGCATCAGAATAGCATTAATTTGCAGTTAACCAGTAGATGCTGCAAATTAGGAAGTGACTAAATGCAATATAGGAGCAAAAATCATGCATTATAAAGCATACTCTTTTCATTTATTTGGACAGTTGTAGTTCAGTTTTTAATTATTAATGGTAATACTCCTCAATGTGCCAGTAAATGTGCTGGTTTATATTTAGTAAAAAATGAAGTCTTAGTAAAACACAAAGTCATTACAGCACTCAGCTGTTAATTATTGCTTAGGGATAGAGGGGAGATTACAAATTTTGTTCAGGTTAATGAAGCATGAATCAGCTGCCTCCTACTGCAAGGAAGAGCTGAATATTTTACATGCTACTGCAGACACACTCAATCTGCAGTCTCTTTGTTTTTACACTGGCTCGGGCACTGGCACCTGAAATCAAGCCTTCAGAGATGCATTTCAGAACTGTCAAAGGCTGTTGATAGCAGGGAAAAGTCTGAATTGATCCAGCTTCCACAGAGCTCAGTGAGACACCATTGGAGATTTTGCAGTGTCCAGTCAGGACACTGCAAGAGTCACTCACATCTCTTGTGCTGTTTGGAGAAGTAAGTGTGGATTGTCTGCATCAAATCCTGTCAGTTCTACCAGGAGGACTGCTGGAACAGTGTGCAACTGCCTCCTCCACGTTTGTGTGCAGCTGTGGGGGAGTCTGGCCAACCATCAGACACTACGAGGCAAAGCAGCAATTTTGGATCCCCTCTGCTGACCCATTCATTCCTCAGGTAGTGGACAGAAAGGAGGGACACTCACTTTGCAATGCTGTCTCAAGCTACCGCAAAAGATTTTGAGTACACATCTAACCTGGCCCTCTGCTTGGATTGGTTTTGCACACAGCCTCTTTGACAGTATTTCCTCTAACATACAACATGCCACATTTTGTTTAGTTGGCAAGAGAGACCCTTTGCTTAATACAACCAATGAGTATTCAAAAATGCCTGTAAAAATAAAAGCTGCTGACTCACATGGCTGGTGCCTCTAGTCCCTTTTATTGCCTTTTACAGGCATGAATGGGTTCTGACTTGCAGAATTACTGTAGAAACTAAGTATCATAAATACCAGCAGTCAAAAAAAGCTGTGCCTGCATAACACTCCTGGGTCTATTTTTAAAAAAACTTCTAAAAATCGTGGTACACGTACTCAACAATTTTAAGTGGGAAAGAATGCAAGTTCTAGTTGCAATTCCTTGCTTGTCCCAACCAAAGAACTTGGATGGCAGCTTTGGTCACTGCTTGCACAGCAAAAGTTTTCTAATTCTCAGAGCCATTAACTCTAAAACAAACCCTGAACTAATGCAAACTCTTGTAAGAAAGCACATACTTGAAAAGTCACTTCCTCTTTGTGGAAACTTCATGAATGGGAACAAAAAGTCACATTCATTGTGTAGATTAGTAACAGTGAATATTCAAGGTGCCTGAGAGTTCGTGTTAGAGGGAATGAATTCTGACCCTGCAGGAAGCTACCCTGGAATCTTAGCCAGCAGCCTGGGTCTGGAGGCAGAAAGGAGGTGAGAGCCCTCTCCTCCCCTGGCACAAAGAGGTAGGTTAGGGTGGATAAAAGGACCACCCTTCTGGAAGGTTTGGTGGGAACAGCTCTGTGCTTGCCTCCATAGAGTAGGGTTCTCTGCTATTAACATGCCCCTTTCAGCTCTTTTCTGTTCTATCAAACCAGGCTGTTCATTGAACGTTAAATATTTCTTTGTGTACATAGCTAGCACAGAAAATTTTGCCACAGGAAGGTTTACCCCTTTTTAACTCATGGTGTCTCTACTGGAACAAATTGGTTTGGTCTCTTCAACCAAGTTGCTGGTAGTGAGGTTTGTGCAGAAAGACAAACTGCTTTTCATTATTGGCTTTGTTAGCTGGCAATATCACCACTAGATTTCAGTCTGAATAGAAATCAAATATTTTTTTCTAGATTTTCTGCATTATTTTTTTTAATGTAGAATTTAATAAGTTTAGGAGGCGCAGTCTCTCAGAATAGAGGGTATCATGTGAAATTGAACAGCAAATTTTAAATATGATAATTACTCATATCAGCTGGCATTTTCCTAACATTTTTCTGGTCTGTGAAAGCGATATGAATTATATTTCCTATACACAGAGGGATGCTATGAGAAAACCTGAACTGCAGTGACTGAGGCCTTTCAGGCCAGCCTGAACCTGAAGCTGGGTCATGCCCCTCATGCATGGCAGGACTGTGACAAGCTGGCAGGACCCTTGTCCCATCACCTGAACATCCCTTGACCACGGAGGAGAGATATAGCCCCTGAAGCTGCATCTGCCCCGGCAGCAATTCTCACTGTGATTTCTGTAAAGGGTTTTGTTGCGATTTGTGTGCTCCAAAGACTCAGCTCCTGTCTTTGGAGCACACAACAATATATAACCTGGCTTCCCTTTTCTCCCTGCCTTTCTGCTTTTGGATATACAGGAAACCAGCCCTCGTGATCTGGGACAGAACATAGAAAACGAAGATGGTGTGAGTCAAAACGAGGTGTTCATGAAGTTCTGTATTTAATGTGGCCTCTCCAGGAACAATACCTCTTGTATACTGTGTGTCTGCCTCCTCCTGAGGATCAAGGGGTCGTGTTAGACAAAAACATGTTAAAATGGTACCTTTTTCTGCCCTCTCCCAAGCAGCCTTCTGGAAGCCGTCAGTCATGGAGATGCGACACATCTGGAACACGCTCTTGAGTGATCATCTGGGGTCACATTGCAAAGCTTTCCACAGGTTTGACAATATCCATCATCAGATAAAAGTCTGGCATCACTTTGTAAGTGAAAAACCAAGTAAAACCTGAGTAAGAGCACCTGTGTTGGACATGACTGTGATTATCAACCAAACTACTTCTGAATTCTTTGTGCCACATGGAAGAGGTACTTAACACGTAAGTGAGACAGACTATGAGAAAAAAAGACATGACTCTGGTCTTACGCTATTTATGTACCCAAAGTATGACAGAGCACGGTTAGGACTTGCAGGATTCTAAAGATGGAAGCTAGCAGTGAATTTGCTGTGGGAGTCGTTGCAGAGACTGCCTTCACAAACGAGAAAAGGTGGGGAAACATTTGTCTGGAATGTGTTCAGGAAGAGACACAATGACAAAACAAGGTTTCTTCCCCCATCATTACCTCTGCCTCAGCTGAGTAGGCAGGGTGTTGTCTGTGCCGCCTGCCACTGGTGAGCAGAATCTAATTCATCAGCCTCACTGCAGATGGTGCCATCCCCTGGGACCTCAGCCGGCTCATGATCCATGCCAGCATCCTCACAGGAGAGGGGAGGGAAGCAGAGAGACTGGGAGAAAGCAGCCTCCGAGAAACTGGGGACGCCACGTCCTGCTGCTGCTGCTGTAGCTCTTTGCCTTTTCTCCACACAGCTGAAAAGGGCAAAGGCAATGATGCCATTCCCAAAGACTCTGAGGGCAGCTGGGCTTTAAAGTTAAAGTGAACTTTTAGACGGCTGTTGCTCTGCCTTCCTGAGAGCAAGGAGGTGCTCTGGTGAGGGAGCAGCAAGCCTAGGTGCTGTATCCACTTCTCATTTGCTAAAACCTTTGTCCTCTCTGGCAGCCCAGGCAGCGACTGCAACAGCACTTGGGTATGGGAGAGCAAAGGATTCCACTCCAGTGAGCACTGGCCTTTGGATCTAGGACAGCAGTGGCCATGCTGCCAGCTGATGGCCTGGGCACTGCTTGGTGAGACAGGCATTTCCCTTTCATGCTTACTCTGTATCGAGGAAAGGCTTATCTTTTATTTGCCCTTACAAGCAGGACTGTGAGTCAATAGATGTATTAGAAATAAATACAAAAACAAACAATGAAAGAAGACAGTGAAGACTGTTAGGCAGATTTCCACAGGCAGATTTCTGAAGAAGGCTGAGGGCATTGTGAGGGATCAATTCCTACCAAGGCTCTCCCATCCTGTCCAGAGAACACGATTCCTCAGAATACACACCATTCATACCATACACAAAATTGAAATATGTATGAGCAAAGAAGTAGTCCCAAGCTTGCTTCCCTTATAATTTCCCATGGGGGAAAAAACACTGTGAAAAGAAAAGGAAGAAAGTTTCAAATAAGTTATTATATTTATGGGAAAAAAAAGGCATGCCTCATCCTTGTAAAGAAATATTTCCTCCACCCCTTCCTTTCCTTTGAAAGGAATCGAATAGCTATTAAAAAGTACCTTCCTTTTAAAAAGGACAATGAACATTTTGATTAAAAGGATCTTTTAAGTATTTATATGATTACCTCTTTTGTCCCCCTGGCAGCATCTGTCTTGTTGACTGCTTGGCATCTGGCATGTGCTGCCTCATGTCAAGAAGGCCCTGATTTCTCATTCAGACAGGGGGTGGGTGACAGAACAGATGTATGTATACATGGAGAGGCTTTTGCCAAAAGAATAAGTCCATTTCCCTGACTGCTACTGCTGCTGGTTGTTTGGCCACAGTGCTGCTGGAACACAGCATCCCTTTCTTCCCATGGCAGCACGCTGTGTGTACCAGATGGCTGGCTCGCCAGGGTCAGCTCTCCATCAGTGCTTCTGCAGGCAGTGTGGCCAGGCAGGGCATTTTAGGTCAGTATTCCCAAAATTTCATCTGCTTATGGAGGAGATGCACTTCTCCAGGCTTCCTTGTTTTTCCACAGGTCGTAGTGGGGCATCCAAAGCACTCAGCTCTGGCTTGGCAGTCAGTGTTTTCCCTCTCGGGGCAGCAGGCTGGAGCAGGCTATCACGGGGTCCTTGGGAAAATCCCAGCACTTTGATGTACTCACATCCACCCTACACATGGCAGGAGATCTTTGAAATTTGCAGGATCAGCCTTATTTTGCGCATATTCATTTCTCTAAAACTATCTTTGGTAACACAATCGATGACTCACACAAACTTTAGTCATACTTATGCTGCTTATAATTCCTTGCCTTGCAGAATTTCAAAGAGTGTTTCAAAGATGATTTAAAATATCCACGATCCATGAAATATGAAGTGGAATAGATCCATTTCAAATGTAGCTACTTAATGAAGGTTGAGAGAGCAGTGATTTGCCCAAGTAAGACAGAAGGCAATTGCCAAGGCTTGAGTCCTGAATCTCCGACTGCTGGGTGATATGAACACTCCTCTTGCATTTCGTCCCTTCCTGATTTCATTTTAAGATACATGTACCAGCAACCCTACTTAGAAGTCAGAAAAATAGTAACAGAAACCTTTTGACTCTTACTCCATCATCCCCATGCTTATGCAGCATTGCTTCCAAACTGAGAACTGCACTTCTATGTGGTTTTCCTCTGCCAAATCCCCGAGTGAAGAAGCTGCTCGTTGTAGGGCTGGTTGTGCTTTCTTGAATCACCCTTCAATATCTAGAGTACATTCTTTCATTAATTCTCGTTATTAAACTCTTGCTTCTACTGTCTTCCTCAAGATTTGGAAAGAACCCTATTACATGCTGAAATACAATAAATTTTCTTGTTCTGGGTGGCACAAAGGCTTTGACCTGTGGCTGACTACAGGAGCCCTGTGGCCTGAAGGAACGGACAGCTAATGAGATAGAAAGTCAAAGTAGAAGCATTTTGTCTGGCCCACTACTGTGTGACTATTCCATGTGACTGAGGACCTGTGAAACCTTGGTTGCATCTGTTGCAGCTCAACCTTTTTGAACCATCTTCTACTTTCACAGAACAGCCCAATTAGCAAACAACAGCCAGAGACAGCCTCTGAGCTTTGCACATGGCCTCTGTGTGTGAAAGAAAATAGAAGGAAACTCTTGGAGCTGGTGAAACTCCAGCTGGTGAAGGAACAGGTGACAAAGCTAATGTCTTTGGTGTTTTTCACTGACTGTGCCATAGTGGATACACCAGCTGGAGACTGCTGGGTTTTTTAATTCTAAGTTTGCAAGAAAGTTTAGGGTTCATTCTGTTTTATTATAGAGCAAAACTACTAAATGCAGAAAGAAGAAAATCTTAGGCTGGATTTGAAAAACAGGTTAAAATGAGGGAGAGTTTTTATTTTTTATCCTGGGTATTTTTTATTTGTTTCCAACCTTTTCCCTTTGCATAGCATACTCAGATCATGCTTTTTCAGTCTTGTTTTCTGCATGACTAGAAGCATAAAATTCTGGTTTATATATAAAAAAAAAAAAGAAAGTGGTGTTCTTATTTGCTTTCAATGCCTAAGGCTTCAAGAAACAGAACTTGCTGTGAGATGCCAGCATAAGATACAAGCACTTGGCAATCTTGTATCAATGATTTAGATGTCTCCTCTCACTTTACCTGCTCTATTAGAGAGAAGTGATGCACCCATCGGAACAAATAGCACAGCTTGAAAACAAGTAACAAAGTGATTTTATTCTACTGAGGTGAGGAGCATCCTCTCTCTTCAAATAATGGGCAGTCATTAGCCTTCCCTGTTACAGTGCAACGCAGGGAAGGATTACTTTAACCTCGCTTTACTCATTTAGAAATTAAGCATCTGACCTAAGTTGGTTGCCTAATTCTTTCTGCAGTCAATGGAGGTGGTGCCAGACAATGATTCATCCCACCTACCCATGTACCTGGAATAAAAAAGGATGAATCAACCAGAGCTGCCTCCCTCCCTCCCTCCCTCCGTTGCCTCTGGCTACAGAGGCGGTACAGGCACCAGTTCAGGAGAGACTTCACTTCTGGCCAGGTAAATTTGGGTGAAGTGAAGCCCTTTGTGTGCTGGCTGAGGGGCCAGGCTCCCCCTGGCTCATGGGAACACCTTCCCGGGATCCCTGAGCCTGGGTGTCTCCTCTGACTAAAGCAGAAGCAGAGGGAGCTGAGCCAACCCTTTTGTTCACCTAATGTGTCTCCCTGTGACACACTGGGCCAATTCCCCACATGTCTGGGAAACAGAGCTGGATCCTGAAAGAAAAAGGAAAATAGGCTTGAGTGTATTTCTCAGGGGAAGCATAAACCACCTGAGAGCAGCCACATGAGGCTGGAGACAGAGAAATACAGCACTTGTGATTAATACAGGCAAGCAGCCCCCCCCACCATCCAAGCCTGGAGGTCCTCAGTCACAAAGGATACCATCATCTCTACCCTCTGGGATTCAGGCACAATGGGGGCAGGTCTTGTGCTCTGTGACTGAACTGTAGCTACTCATAATGGAACTTCTCCACAGAAACATAAACCTTAAAACCTGCTCATAAAAAAATTCCAAATTTTAGTAACTTTGAGCAGTTTTATTGTCCATATGCACATCTAGAATATTTTTCTTTAAAAATCAAGATATCATGTGACTAGATGTCTATCAGGTTATTGTGCATATTGCATAATTAATGCTTTGTTCAGCAGCTTCAGATGTCCTATGCATCCCATATCCCAGAAAGCTAAAGAGGAATACCTTGTTTGCATTCTGGTTATCCTTAATTATTAGCTAAATTATATTCCTAGCAGATCTGTACCCTGATGATGAGATTTACCAGTACCTCTCTTTGAGTAACTGCAGTGAGATATATGTGAAAACAGGTACTTTTCTGGAACAAGGACATTTATTGGTACTAACTCTCTCTGCTCCTCTGTGTAGGAACCTACAACCCAATTTTACATTTTGGTTGTCAGTGAACCTTGTTGTCTTCTTTCTTCCTGGGATTTCAGAGTGTTTCAAGTTAGTAGTAGTTTGCTTCATTTTACTAATGCAGCTGCTAACTGCACCTCTGGAGACTTCTTAGCCAAATACAAGGTAAATTTTTTCAATTTCCATCACGCTAGACTAGAAGCTAGGTTTTTATTGACGAGAACAACAGCAGGTAGGAAACACAATGTAAAACAGATCTTCAAAAAGATGCAGAGACTATAATGGAGAAGTCAAATAAAGTGGTTGAGAGGTAAAGAGCTGTGAATCCAGAGACCAGGATTTGAGTTCTGGAAGACAGAAGTGCTGCAGAAGCACCCAATAGAGTAGATGCATTACATCTCAGCAATCTATGGAACACTCAGGAAAAAAGTCAGACATGAATATATGTCAAAATGATAATGGACATATGGAGGGCAATACCTCCATGCACCCTGGTTGATGAGAAGGCTCTAGGATGAACAAAGCAGGAGAAACCTCTTCTGTTGGTGATAAAATTCAGTCTAGGCAGTACTGTTTGTAATTGTGTCTCAGAAAGAAGTTAAATTAACTAAAGATATCCAGAACAGGCCAAACCAAGGCAAATTTTGGAAGGGGGTTATTAGTTTAAGAGGAAACAGTTATGGAGGTTACCCAGTTTGACCCTTATTGAGGGGAATTCAAATGAGTGACTGACTTGCTTTTGGGACAGTGTCTCCTCCAGAAAGACATTAGGTAACTGGCTGGATCCTTTGGGATGTAGCATTGGATTCCCTTTGGTGACTATTATCCTGTTGCTGACATTCAGCTAATGAAGAGGAGCTTTTTATTGCATTTTCATGGGCTGTTTTAATTCACACTCATCATAATTTCCAATGTGATTCATGTACTGGCACAGAGCAGCAAGTTTTGCCTGTCTCAAGCTGGGGGCAGAAAGGACTGGAGCTCAGACAGCAGGGAACAGCTGGCCTTTCACTTGCATAATGTCAGAGCAGGGATGAGGCAGAGGAGTGGATGGTACTGTTTGGAATGTATTTCCATTTAAAAGAATAAATCCACATAATGGAAGATGACTTTTGGAGGGGTGAGAGACATAAAGGGTCTCAGCTTTCCTTGTAGTGATGGGAAAGAAGAGCAAAGAGCAAGGCACCACCCACAGCTGCTGGCCCCAGCCCAGCTGAAGTGACCACATCCTTGGAGAGAGCACAAGGCAGCCGAAGTGGTAATAAAGGGAAACACTAGCAGTGGGTTCTGACAATCTAATTCCCTCTGAAACTTGATTATCCACAACTTACAAACAAGTGCAGCTAAGAAATCGTGGATGACTTCTTCCCTGAGAGGAGATTTTCCTATTTTTCTTTCAATTCTCTTTTACTGTAATCATCTGGATTCTGATCCTGTGATAATTGAAATGTAAATACTTGCAAAGGCTACAAGTTTCAAAGCTCCAAATTCTGCTCTCACTAAAGGCTGGTACACATGACAGGAGTTTTGCCAACTCATTAGCTCCCTCAACCAAGGGTGTTGCTCTCCCATCTCTCCTCACTATGCTGCCAAAAGCTAATGCAGACACAAGTCCTCCAGCAAAAACACTTTTGACATGTTAAGACTAAATTCTGGGAACTGATTTAAGCTCTTCCTGAGAGGGACTGTTTGTACCTGAGTGTGTGGGTGCAGGCAGGAGAGGGGCCTGAATTAGGTTTTCTGCTGAGTTCGCCAGTTCATCAAGACATGCTGTTCCATAACAGAGAGCCAGTCCAGGCCTGTGTCCAGATGCTCTTCAGCTTCACAGAGTTTAGAGACAAAATACAGAGCTACCTTTTGGGAATGTCTGCAATCTGTATTCATACCTGCTCTTGCTAAAGCAGAACCCAACTCTGCAGTCCCTCCATGGGAAGCAGAAATATATCCGTGAGGGTAAGTGCATGGATATTTTATGATAGCATGAGTAAAGAGGGGCAGAAATTGCTTGTAGTGATAGTTCAGCCACCTGAGTCTTTTACCCAAGAAAATACAGCAATTAACACTGAAGTCCTAATGCTGAGTCTGGAGTGAAAATGGGGAATGAAAAGGCACACAGCTGTGAGATGATACTTTAGACTGAAAAATATCTTCCATGCTTTAGTCTTGGTTTGCCTCTTCAGGAAACACTGAATATGGCAGTGGGGAAATGTTGTTAAAAAAGTAAAATGAGAAACATTCTTCATTGCCCTGGTAACCATACAAGCTTTGCAAAATCTATCATGAGAGTAAGTGACCTCCTGTCACTCCTTAGCCAGAAGTTAAATTCGGAAAACAACAGGGCATCCCACAAGGATGGGATAGGAGGCAGAGAGGCTTTCTGTATTCTGCCCTGATTTTGCCCTTTCTTCACTCTTTCTCCTCTGTGTTTACGTGAAGAGGATATTGATTCCAGAAGTGACAGAGGCAAGGCAAGTCAAAGCTTCTCTTTGTTTTTCTGTAGGGAGGAGGTTAGCCTTGTTCCAAATCTAATGCTCCTGGTGTGCTCTCCTCCTCCTCCTCCTCCTCCTTGTGCTGCCTGGGAAGACTCAGAGAGCTGCTGGTTGCATTTACACTAATGACTGTTTTTCTCCCTCTGCCTCCCCCTCCAAGCTTACTAAGCTTTTTCTTTCAGCATGACCAATAAAGCATGGATGCAAATAGGCCTGAAGTTTTTTCCCTCCTTTCATTTTTATTTTGCCACTTTTAGAAGTAACTGAAGAAAACAGTGTCATTCTGTTCCAGAAGAGCTTTTATACCAAGCTGACACTGTACATTTAAATATGTATTGCTTCCTCTATCATTTGCATTTTAATGTTCCAAACCAATAATCACGAAGTCTTGTGTGAAAATGTGAAATAATAAGGATGGAGAGAAGCTTGGATCTGATTCTAAACCTTGCTGAATTACACCTAGAAGTGACAATTTTGTGAGACACCCCTCCTAAGAAATTTATTTAGATAAATGTAGATGTTCTGCAAGAGACTGTGCTGAATTGCTCTGATTGTTTGTCTGAAGACCCCAGCTTTTAGATACTGAGTCTAGCAGGCTTTTTCCTGGGTAGCTGGTGCCCTGGTAATGTGTCTTCACTCTGCTTTGGAGAAGTTGCCCTGCAGGTATGCTGAAGAGCAGACTCCTTCATTTTTTTGCCAATTGCTACAGATACCATTAATCTGGTGACATTTCATAAGCACTGCCTATCCAAGGTTGGTCTGTAAACAGCACATTTGGTTCATATTGCAAAAACAAGTCCCTACCAAAGGTCATAATATTTTTGTGTTCTGCTTCATTATTGCCATCACTGAACTCCACAGTACAGAACAGAAGGGCAGAATATCCTATTGAGAATTTACAATGTGGACGTAAGAATTTTGTCTTATATGCAAAGTAACCCATTTGCAAGAAATTATTACATTGTGTAATGTAAGAAAAGGTTTTTTTGTGCTTCTTTTGAATAGTGTCTTTAAGTGAGGGGTTAGCTTGGAAGAAATAACTGCTGGTGGCCCAGTTCTAGAAAATAATTTTTGTCTGCAATTTATTCTGCTTTTTTTTTGCTTTCAAGAGAAAAACAAATCCAGCTATAAAAGCAAAATACATTTTTTTGTATCACAGCTGTCATGAATTTAAATTCCCTCTTGGATCCTTACCACACAGTGTATCTCCACTACAATATTTTGCTTCTTTTATAAATATGAAGCACTGAAGAGCAAGATGTTGAATATTTGAGGTAAAAATCTGACAGAAGAGTTTTCTTCTCAGTCTTAGGATGGAACCAGAAACAACCTCTTGAATAGAATAAGGACCAGTATGGATGTTTATTTAGAGCTGTAATGATGCTCAAGATATTTCTCTTACACCTTTAATTAAACTGCTTTACAGGTTCTTTGCCTGCTTTGCCTGTTTTCTTTCCACTCTTTCCTCCAGGCCACAGATTAACACTTTCATTATGAACAGCTTTCCTTCGAAGCTAAACCCAGGTTATGAGGAATCTCTCTCTTCCTCACCATTTTCCTCTCTCTTTCCCTTTCATCTTTGTAATGGTGCAATCAGTTTCAAGAGAAGATGAAGGTGAGAAGAGCAAGTAAGGGGAAGCATGAGCAGAGTTAAAATAAGAAAAGTGTGCATAGCTAGAATTTCCCCTGCTTTATACCTACGGATTTACTTTTTCTAGTTTTTGGTTTGTATTTGATTTCCAGTAAGGTTTCCCAGACATTTTGAAAAGCTGCTATATTATAATTTAATTAAGTCTTTGTATTTGCTGCTAACAAGATGTTATCTTCATCATTCTTGGAAGCTTGTCTTGGGTTGTGGGTTGATGTGGATTTGCCATCGGCACAGAAACATTTCCTGCACAAACACAAACTGTTAAAGCTCCCCCATTTCCTGGCTCAGTGTGACACACTGCTCAACTCCTTGTATTTAGGTAATAGGATTAAATGCAGGGATCATTCATATGGGCTGTGTTTTGGCTGATACCAATCTCAGCAGAAAGAAGGGTTTAGTTTGAGCAGGTGGTTGGGCTCCGTGCTGTAACCTCAAATGCCCTTCTGGAATTCGGTGCTGGGATGTAGAGACCTGGCAAGAGTCAGGTGCTGAGCTTCATCCAGCCCTGAAGCTCTCTCTGGGGTTACCTCTCACCCTGTCTGCAGCACAGTGCTGTGGCCTGGCTCCTGCCCTGTGCCCAAGGCACGGCCTCTTGCACTGGGAAAGAAGCTCCATGAGAGGCCTGAATTCATGGAAAGAGCTGAACTCATGGAAGAGCTGTGAATGGGATTTGTGAATGCCAGCACTCTGATCAGACCTACCTAAAAGAGATGGTAGGAAAAAAAATGCTGAGGGAAGGGGGTGGATATGGCATGAAGCTCATTTGTGAACTCAGCCCTTGAGCTAGATCAGCCCTTTCATACAGAAAGCTGTGGCTTTTTTCTCCCTGTGAAACACTATTTCCAGGAACAAATATCTGCTTCCAAAGCCTCCAGCACCACGTCTCACTTTTCTCATCCCACCACTCACAAGGGACGGATCTTTTCAGGATCTCTGTCTCCTTTAAGTTTTACTGGTCTGCTCTGGGTTTCATTCGCCCATGGGACCAGGTGTTGACCCTCCTGTGTCCCTGTGGATTCCCTGATCAGGTGCACAGGGAAAGTGGCAGCACTACCATTGGATCTTCAGCACCATGTAACTCAGGGAGCCGTGCAAAGCTGTGGCCATGCATTGTTCAGGAAGGGAGGATGCATTTGTCCAAAACCCTGATCCCATGTGCCCGAAGAAAACAACCATGTACAACATATTTTTCATCATTCCAGGAGAACTTTGACCTCCCAGGGGTGTGTTTACCAGCCCTGTCTGTGCCAAAAAAAAATTGGGATGGGATATTAGCTTGGAAAAAAACAGGACTGAGACATTGGGTAGTTTTGAGACTCCAGCTTTGGGATGCAGATGATGGAAACACCAGTGTGACACCTGAATCATTGTCCTTTGGAGCCTAGGCTCAAACTAGCAGAAGTACACCTGAATGTTGCACCCTCACATAACTCTTTTGCTGGACACAGAGTTCCTTATTTGCTTTCTGGTGGCTTTCAGGGACATTCTCATACTTTCCACAGTTTCTGTGAAGTGCTCTAAGGTCTTTGTTATTTATGGAGCATTGCTATTCCACGTGTTGATTTACAGTGAACTCAAACCTCTCTGAATAAAATGGAGACCACACCATATTCCTAAGCAGGAAAGTTAAAAGTTTTGTGCTGTGGTTCTTTGGATTTCAATCTGGTCTTTCAAGAGAGCTGGTGGGAAATTGCACACCCAAATTCCTGCCTGCACTAGCAAACCAGCAGTAGACACATGTGCACACTTCCTTATCTGTCACAAGCAGGCAGTTATTCTGTGAAGCCAGGAATATGAATTTTTTTATTCACATGCCTGTGACTGCTTCTGTCTGCATGTTTTTGACACAGTCAGCATAAGACTGAAACTGTCTAATGTGCTTGGAGAATTAAGGGATCTCCTAAAAAGAAGTCCTGAGATAAACCACAAATATCTGTGACTCAGCTGTGAACCAAGAAGAGTCTGAGCAGTCATACAGAAATGGGAAGTTTTGTTGATACAGATGGGAGGAAAAGAGGTGAACAATAAGGGTAGTGAATATGGGAAGTATGTTTAGGCTTTAGGGATGTTGCCCTATTTTGGAGGGTTGAAGTGTGTGAGCACTGACGCTGCACAGGGTGAATGTCATCTCAGCAGTTTCTGACTGCCTGGGCTGTTAGCTGCCATAAGAAAAATGAGACTTGAGCAACACTATTCTGCATGATTCCTATGTCTGTTCTGCCTGTTCCTGATTTTCTTGTGTATGGAAGGGATAGGAAAAGAAAAAACAGGTGCTATTTGTATGATCCCCAGGCTGCCAGGTCTAAACTATTTGTCTGTTCCCTTTCATGCCATTTTCACTGAATTTGAAGATGGTTCAAGCAGCATTACTGTGTTTCAACACTGTGGCTACACCTAAGCCTGACCAAGATGGTTTCTGATCCCCCAGCTCATGGTCATCGACAGCTACATTGACTGACTTGGAGAGGGAGAAAATATGTGAATAAGAGTATTGCTGTTGCTGTCTGATGAACAGAATTTCAGAGATAAAAGATGAGCAAATTGTCAAGACAGTGAGTTACGGATTTGTTTCTGACACCCTTTCCTACATAAAGGAGCACAAAAAGTCTCAGGGAGAATTTCTGTGGAAAAAGATGTTTCTCTGAGCCAAGGACTGCAGATATTCCTGTGCAAATTATATTTATGTTCTTTGAAAGCACACATATAGGATCAAACTGTGGTCCTAGGGGAAATCCATCTGGTAAAAGAACACACATCACTCTGTATTAATGCAATTGTAAAATTATAATGGAGGTCTAAACAGATCCAAATAGAGTAATTTAGAAAACTTCTATTTAAATTTTAGCCATTTTATCTTCAGCTTTTCCTCAAATTATGTTTACATTTTCCGGTTAGGTGTCAGTTTGAATGGGAAACAAAACAGAGTATCTTATTCAAAAATGAAAGAATCCTATGCCTCATATTCCAGTATTTTGAAGTCTTCCCACCCCCAAATATTTTATCATGTGGCAATAGATAGAGTATAACAGACACTCAGTAACAAGCTGAAAATTCAGGGAATCAGCCTTTTAACTGAGTAGTATTTAATTTTGAACTAAGTTTATTTTAAATATATTTTTTAAATTTTAGATTTATTTCCATTTATTAAAGAATACAGCGATTAATAAGCCAGAAGAATGCAAGCACTTAAGGATGACATTGAGAACATGAGGTTTTTTGTCCATTGCAATTCCTATGTCATGTGTCAAAAAATTTATATGATACAGAATTTGGTGAGTCTTTTTCTGTGGTTAATGTATACGTCTAGTTATACTGTAATTATTATAATATACAATAATGAAACAATAATTTCATTCCTTCTACGTAATGTGCTCTACCAGCTTTAATTAAACCTAACAACCTCATTAGTGAACGTCATTATATTGGCTTTAGGGAGGCAATTCTATCTAGTGAATACAGGATTATTAAATGACTGAAGATCTGCTGTACCAGATGTGCCACTGGGCTCCTGTTTGACCTTGGGCGATTGGTTTAAAGTCTCTGGGCCTCTTTTACCCCCATGTCAAGTGAGAACCATCATGTTCCATGTCCTTTGTGAAACACCTGCTTCACATGGATTACAAATATCCCATTTGAGCACTGTATTTTTGGTAACAGAGAAACAGAGAAGTGCTGCCCAAGATTCACAAGATAAGATATTGTCAATTCCTGGAATGGGGATCTCCGGATGCTCAGTATCTTTGCTAAAAATTAATTTTGAATGAATTTAAAGAACATTCATTCTGCATTGTCTTTCTTACTTTATGCTGGTGTGGAGCAGGCTGCACACCCTGTGCAGACACCCAGAGCACTTCTGTGCTCAGGTGCCCACCTGGGAGCATGGCTTAGGTTCATATGTCCCCTCACCAGCCACTGCCCCACCACTTCACACATTTGCAAAGAGATTGGATTGAGCTTTGTCTCCCCTTGCAACTGAATTTACTTTGTGACCTTTGTGGCCCAGACTGCACTAGGGGGCTTTGCCTGGGTGGCTGGATGCTTGTGTTGGACAGCATGAAAGCCTCCAAAAACGGAAGAGGTTTGACCTAAAGATGTTAGGACTTCAGAAGTGAAATTGGAGCCACCTCGCTGAGGTGAGCAGCTCCCAGGTGGTTGTTTCCCGGCAGAAACAGGTCATGTTTTTTAAGAGGAAAGGCAAACAGGGCAGGAGAGGTTCACACCAGGCTGCCAGCAGGTGCTGGGGACTGCAGGCTAAAGCATCAAGGCACCAGCAGGTGAAAAGGCCTGAAGGAGGGCAGCAGCAGGTGGATACAAAGGCAGGGATTGATAACGCTTGAGCACTGGAACTCATTTTCCCCTCAAATATTACATATTTTGTATCGTTACCAGCAGCAGGGAGCCTGGTTCAACAGAACTGATTTTTCCAGTTGCCTTTTTGTTTCACCTCCCTCCCTGCAGATGATGTATCTTGTGATGCTTGGGAACTGCAGGGAGCCCCAGTTTTGCTATGCTCTCTTTGAGACAGAAGATGCTTCAAATCCACGTTTGTGGGACACGAAACAGTAAGTTTCACTGAGCGTGGCTCCCGGTGAAGCAGCTGTAGAGACAGGTGGGACAGGGCTTCTGAAGGCAAATTGCTGACCAGGGTGCATTGTGTGCAAAGACACACACACTGCCATTTCTGGCAGCCTTAAAGTGAGGAGAACCAGGTGGGGAATAAGGAATATTGGCATCCTTGGTGCTCAGAAGGAAGATGCTACCTGGATAGAGGTTGCAGAAAACTGATCATTCATTATTATTAACTGGTTGAAATGACAGTAGAACAGCACAGAAGGGTAGATTTGTCAGAAATGTGCAGACATAAACTTCAGATTATGAAGAAATTCCTGTCACGTGAATTGGTTCTTGGAAAAAATAACATAAATGTTTTTACATTAGTATGCTTAAGATGGCGTGTGTCTGCCTTTCTCTTATTTATAGTAGCTTAAGTCTCAAATATACACTGAAGTTAAATTCATACCACCAGTTTGAAACTGTAGTGAGTTTAAGATCTGTGCCTTCAGTCTCAGGGGAGTTAGAACTGGAAAAGTGTGGATGATTTCAAGTCGCAATAAAAAAATTAAAATATTTTCAGATTTACTGTCTAGCATTTTAAAGTGATTCATTTGTCATGTTGGCTCAGTCCCTGGTTTCTTTTAAAGGAAGAACATGCCAAAACAGAGGGTCATGTGAACATCTGTCTACTTTTGAGCACTGACTGCCACAATTTTCCAGTAAGTTGTAAGCTTTATCCAGTTTTGACTTTTTTACCCAAGATGACTGTGCTCCCAACTGAACCTATTAAATGCAGATGATGACCTTATTATTCCTATTATTTAATGTTAGTAATATCCATATTTTGTGTAAAGTAACTGTGACCCATCGGGGTGGCCAAAGATGCTGAACTGAGACAAATTGCCACTAAGAAATTCTGGTGTCTGATTTTTGCCCTTGCTGGATTTCATATAAATAGATGTATACCACAAAGTGTAGAACTAGCAGGCTGAATGTCAGGATACACATTTCTATAACTATTATTTACTCTCCAAAAAAAGTTGGCCTTTTTTCAGCTGCCTTACATGAAACTTCATAGGTAGCTTTGAGATAGTAAAAATGGAATAAGTTCCCAACTGTTTTGTGAAAATCAGTGGGAGAATGCAAAAGCAAGATGAATAAAGGCCCATTGGCATCATTCAGCTGTAACTGGGAGTCTCATTCCCTCCAGAGGAGCAGCCATCACCTGGCCCAGCACATACCTGCTGGCCCTGTGACAATGGCATCAACAGCACCAGTGCCACCACTCTGTGCTGGCCATCACCCAGCCAAGAGCACTAGCTGGGAGGAGGGCAACACTGGGAATGGTGGAAGAACTGGCAACTGTAAAAAAGGAGGATGGTGTTTAAGGAAAAGTAGGACAAAAATCCCAAGGAATTAGGGAAAAGAGCCTTCTCTTGTTCCTCTGTGCAGAAGGGAATCTGATATCTCACTTCA
Source organism: Rhabdornis inornatus (assembly GCA_013397075.1). Classification (NCBI taxonomy): domain Eukaryota; kingdom Metazoa; phylum Chordata; class Aves; order Passeriformes; family Rhabdornithidae; genus Rhabdornis; species Rhabdornis inornatus. Next base: position 391,215 of record VWZS01008822.1, on the reverse strand, counting down.
AAGTACTAGGATTAATTGAACCAGCCATTTAGATAGTGAGCTGTATTTGTCTCATGGTTTCTGAAATCCAGAATACTTTTCCTGGTAATGCTTTCATTGCCAGTACAAAGATTGTAATTTTATTTCTATGCACAAGATGCTCAGATATATTACATATAATGAACAGTGAATTAAATTATTTATCTTCCTAAAACATAAGCTTTGCATATCCCTAAGATACAAGATTGATGCACAGATGCCTCATAGAGCCATACAGTTCCAGAAAATGCAAACACATTCACAGACAGTACAGACTGGGAATTGTCACGAGAAGGCCACCAGCAAATTATACAATAGACATTTTCATTCGAGGGCTGGAGAGAGCCCTCTGGACTTCAGTTTGTCCCAAAGCACTGGAAACATTGATGAGATCATGCTCAGAACACACCTGCATTATTATGTCTTTTTTTTTTTCCAGGCGAAAACTGAGGCACAAGAAACAGAAGACTTGAGCAAGACATCATTTAGCAAATTTTGGTATGGATATTTACTTGTGAAGATCCTACTGTTTACCCTTAATTCTGAGATCTCCCTTCCATGATACAGGAACTGTTTCCATGCAGATACGTGGGGGATGAGAGAGAAACAGTGCAATGCTGAGATTTCAGCTGTGGCTGCAGCCTGAATTGGCCACAGCTTCTCGTGCTAGAGGTCATTAATTTGACAGGTTGCTGCTGTACAAATCCCACAGCAGTACAGAAGCAAAAACCAGATGATTTCCATCAACTTCTCATAATTGTAAACAAAAGACAATGAGAAACATCAGGGAGTCACATTTCACTGGAGCATAGAGACAGTGGGGGGCATAATTAGCATTGAAATCATATCTACATCAAATTCAAAATTAGTAAAAATAAAGAAAATTCTTCACTTCTCATATGAAAAGCAGCAGTTCTTCTATGCATCGCATTTTTTTATTAAAATTGCATTCCTTACTACATGCAAGACTTAGATTAAAGATCTGCAAAAACAGACAATTTATTTTTCCAGCCATCTGAGTGGGTATGTTCCCCACATGTGCTATTCATGATTTTAACAAAGAAGGGTGGATAGATACCTAATTTTTTCTGGACTGTCATCTTTCAGCAGCAGCCAGATCAGCTTTTTTGCTCTTTTCTATTAGAACATGATCCCTTCATGAAAGATGACGCAGACAAAAGTCACACCTCAGAGAGATATGATGGAAAGCAGGAATTTGCAGATGCTCTGTTTGCTTTCTTCCCTTTGCAGCCTAGACAGAGTGAGCAAGGCTTGGGTGTCTGCACTGAATTGGTTTTGGGGAAAGATGTGCTCTCATGCACAGAACCACCCTGAGTTTCAGGGAACTGGGAACATTTCTACCTCTGCCACTGGCTCATAGGTGACCTTGGGGAAAAACTCACTTCATGCCCAAACTTTATTTTCCCTCAACTGTAAAATGAGGTCAATGATGTAAAATGAGGTCTTATATGGGCATTATGGATGAAAAGGTGTCATAAGAGCTACCTATGCTCTTTCATAAGAGCATTTTGTGCTTTTCCAGGAAAATCCTTTCCTGGGATAATGGGCTCTAGTCTCCTTCCTCCAAGGTGTTTTGGGACCTTGAGGTGCTTGCTTAGAAACAGCCATCACAGACATGGAAATACCTAATTTATTTACTCTTCTCCCTGTTGGGAGCCTCTCAGGGTAACTGGCTGGAAGGACAACGCAAAAACTCTGTGTCCTGGCATGGCTCTCCCTAGAGCAACTTGGCAAAGACACAAGGCTCAGGGACATCGCCAGGCACCTCTGCCATGCCCAGCCTGGACACCTGACTCGAGGCAGTGTTTATTTCCTCAATACATCGACATGGGGAGCACAGAGCACTCCCCTACCCCCAGGGACTGAGCTATGCGGAGATTGGATGCCAGTTGTAATTTAAAGCCTTTATCTAAATACTCTCTGCTAGCATAGATCAAACAGTGGAAGCCGAGCTGACAGGTTAATCCCATTGTCAGGAGATTTGAGTATTTCCAAAGCAGGTTTTGTCCAGATTTGGAGTAAAACCCCCAAGGCTGCTGTTCATCCTGGGAGGGAGCAGCATCCCTGTGGGCAGAGGAGATGCTGGAAAATGGGGCAGGGTTCAGCCAAATCCTGCCAGAACTGTTTCTAAAACTAGCAAATTAAGAAACATTTGATCTTGCTAGCTGGCATTTCCAGCAATACAAACAGTCAATTTTTTTCTCTTTCCTGAGCAACCCTATTCTGATAATACACAGTACACATTTGTCCAAAAAGATGTCAGCGAACCACAAAGCTTGTAGATTTACCTCCAAAAACTCAAAAGCTTCATAACTTCTTTGAATATTAGTACCCTTTTATTCATCTGGTCTTCTGAAAATGTAGAGAGATGTTGGATGAGAACAGCTGTTCTTAAAACAGTTCTCAGCACAGATGAGATGATTTTAACTTTGCATTTGAGCACCCATCTTGCATACCTCCTTCTGATTCTAGGTCTGATCTGTACCCACATAAGCATGAGGCCAGCCTCTGGCTAAGGTTTGAATGCTACTGAAAACCCACAAGAGAAAATTGCTCTTCCTGAAAAGAACTTGTCCCAACAAGTGGAAATTATTTCACAATGGCTTGTAAGACTATAATTCTTTGGTCTCTAAGCCCCAGTGATACAATAAGATAATAAATCTCACTGTAGAGTGAAGTGTGCTGTAATTGATGGGAATATGTAGACAGAGAATGTAAATCTCAAAGTACATCTGGAGCATCTGAACAGGAGATATGTGCACAGTGAAGATCACAGAACTGGGCATTTTGCATTTGGCATCACTAAAATTTGTTTGCCAAGCTTAATTGTAAGTGTGAATTCTTATCTCAGTTTTCCATACTTCATTTGAAGGCATTGTCTGATAATTCCAGTGGTGCTGCTGATGATCTGTGTGGCTGAAAAGTAGCATTAGGTCACAATCCCACTTTCTCAATTTGGTGCAAGCATGAACAGCTTCTCTAGATCACCACTGTATCTCTCCAGAAACCACTGTACATGTGACATTGTAAAGAGTCTGAGTTGTCTCTGTGACACATTTACAGGCATGCCCCAACTTGGGGGTCACTTCACAAATTTCCACTTGGTCAGCTGAAAAAATTTGCACTCCTTCATGGACAACAATACAGTGAGGGAATTTTCTTTTAGAAAGGTTTTAGAATGGATTGAACAAAGTAACAAAATTCTACTTGTAATCAGTATTGAATTATAGTTAATAAATGCAGAAGAACTTGAAGAGATTAGCAAGCAAATAAACCATTACAAAAAATAGTCAGGCTTGCCAACGTAAAAAATGTTCTAAATATCCTGGGTGTTGAAAAGTAATGTGCATTTTGAACTATTTTCTTGTCTGAGAGCATATCATTAATTATTTCTTACAAAAACATTACATTAAAAAAAGCCATTGTATCTGTAAATGAATGGCAAATCACTGCTTAAATGAGATGGAAAAGATCTGCTGTCTGTGAGTCTTTCTCTAAATATTACTTTTTAATTTTATAAAAGGAAATCTTCTGCATCCAATAGAAGCATGTTTTGCAGCTAATTAGATAGATTTACAAATTGTTGCATGACAGAAAGAAAACAATCTCATTTCTCTTGGTGGAAAGAACAGCTGGAGGTTGAGTTCCTTAGAAACACCAATCCTGCCCTTCTTTTGCTTTCTGTCTTCAGGTATTTTCTCTTAGAATATTCTGCTTGCCCTTCAGACTCATCCTCATTCTGAAGGTTGAATTTAATACAGAAGGAAAGAGGGACTGCTGATTTGTGATAATGTCTAAGAGGCTGGGGCGTATGGGCCCAAGGAAATGTCACTGATTTGTGCTTCTTTTCCTCCCTAGCTAATCCAGAAAATTCTTGATCAATCATGCATAGTCCTATGAAGGCTGGAACTCTCATGCTTTAAAACACTGTACTTCACCTTCCTGTCTTAGTAGCAAGCATTGTAAATGTATCCACAGATGTCTCATGGTTTGAAAAGTATGGGTTAAGATCTTTGAGCCTTTGGCTTAATGATCTCCTGTGAAGCCTCTTCTATGGCAGATTCTGGGGGAAATCATGATTTTTCTCACTACGGTTGTACACTGCTTTTTCTTCCTTGAAGCTGCCTGCTGGACAAACACATCATCAGCAATAGTGTTAGCAGCTTCAGATTCAGCCTGCAGTCCAACAGCAAGGCTTGAAAATAACAAATCGTATTATGATAAAATAATTACTTAATTTCTTTAAAATTAAAGAAAAAATTACATATGCTGTGTTTGCAAGAGGAAAAGGCTTATCATCAATCACAGCACATAATCTGTTTTAGATGCACTGTTTAACTGCTCTTTGAAGGTAAATATTTTATTATGCCTCCAAAGCACTATTAGAGTTTACAGTTTATCACAGATGTGCAAATCAGGTTTCTATCCATGTATCCTTTGGTTTCACCGATTATTTCCTTTCCCTTTAAACTTACTTGCATTCAAAGAGTTGCAACATCAAGCTCTGGGAAATTAGTTTACAAATTGAGGTTGGTTTTCAAGGAGTGCTTGAATGTTTACTGTTTGTGTTGATGTTTTCCAGAGGGTTTTTTTTATCTATAAAGAGGCCATGCAATTGGGATAAAATAACAAATGATCAGATATTCAGAGGCTGTTTCAATTCCTGGACAGGGAAACCCTGGCAGAACACTCTATCTTTCTTTGAATGGCACAGAGGACTTCGTGCAGGGAGGAAGGGAAGTTACTGTACATAAACAAGCACAAGTGCTCAGTTCCTGAGCTCCAGTGGCACTGGAATGCTCAGCCCCACTGCCTGTAGCCCTGATGGTCGACTTCACACATACACAGTGATTTATGGAGGGAAAGTTTCTATCAACAAACAAACAGCTTTACGTACTGATTTATGTCTTAACTTGGAAGAAAGGAAAGAAGTGGAAAGAGCAAAAGTTAGGTCTCAATGTGAGAGAGCACAGCACATCTCCACCCCATGAAGGCTTCAGCAGCTCCGAGGACAAAAGGGGTGATCTGTTGTGTGGCACAGTCATGATCTTAGCAATGCAAGTACACAAGAAACAAAAGGCATCGCAGTTTGAAGTTACAGCTCATCTCTGAATCACAGGAAAGGCTTCTCACCTGGTGTATGTCTGATTGGAGGCATCACACTGCATCTAATTAGATGTGTCAGAAGAGTAAAGCTTGCAAAAATCATTTCACAACTGTTTTGTTTTTTGAGGAGAAAAAATTTATTCCTTCAAATGTGTTACAGTCAATCTAAGAATGTGCAGGCAAACACATACAAAATGTTCTGCGTGGGAATTTTGAAGCTTCAGTGTTTTGATTTCTCCTTTACATTATTTTTCTGGGTGTGCAGCTGAATAAAGGGAAATAAAGACAAACTCTAAGAGTGGAAAGTCAAGAAAAAAAGGAACTGTTGACCCTCTAGCCAGTTACTAAACAGAGCTTGCCCTGGGCATGGCAGGCAAGTGCCTCCTCCACCCAGACTTTGGCTCTTCAAGGACATTATTGTGATTTTTCATGCAGTAACAGTTTGCTCTTGCCAGTGCATGTCTAACAGCTTACCCCGTGGCTCTGATCTATTAGCAGTGATGAATTCCAGTCAAGGGAAACAAGTTAAGCTGCAGTGTCTCTTGAACTTTAAAACATGACAGAGCATTAATGAGGACCATCCCTGGCTTATCTCCATAGAGTGGTGTCCGATAGTTCCTTTGTTTCCATGTCCCCTACCAGAAGTGATTTGCAGGTATTTCTCTAGAATTCAAACTCTCCTTTTCCCAGTGTTGCTTGCTGGTCATAACAGCCCCTGTATGTTTCTGGGAACTACTCTTTTTTGGCTGCTCCTGTAGTAGGAACCACCAGGAGAAGAAGAATGTAGAGTACAGAGGGGACGTCCTACCGGGATTGGTCATCTGCTCAGTAGCATGGGCTGGTTTCACTGCTCAAAGCTGTACTCTTCACAGTGCCACAGTAATGGGCTGTAGTGGATCACTTGCTTTCTGCTTGGAGTGATTTATCTCCTGCTTCCATTCCCAGTCCTTCTGAGAAATGTTTAGAAAAAGGTTTTCTGGTTGAAGGATGAGCTGCTGTATACATGCGTGTCTGCAGAGCTAGGCAAGGAACAAAGACACACTGAAAACATATTAGAATAAAAAAAAACCCTTTAGGATACTTGACATAAAAGGCAGCAACAAAGGTTTAAACCCACCACAAAGGCTGAGAAACTGCAAGTTAAGGCACAGCACCCTCTGCTTAGCCCACATCACCCTGCCTTGGGGCTGTGTTGTGCAGTGCACCAGAGAGCTGCAGCACGCCTGTGGGAGTGAACCAGCACTGCTAACAGGATCTTCAGGTTCTGTTTGGTGAGTGGCTCAAGGGTTCTGGTTTCTCCCATTCTTCTTGTCCCTCTGGAGAAGCTCCCTGTAAACACCTGCAAAGCCACCTCATTTGTCTCCTTTCCAGTCAGCCCTCACGCCCCTCCTTGGGCACAAGAGTGGCAGGGCTGGAGGTGAGCCTGGCATCCCAGCCAGCAGGCAGCAACAATCTGTCCTCGTGGGACTGGCATAGCTCTAGCTTCTTGCCTGGCAGTTTGTTGCCTGTTGGGGCTGCCTTTTGTTCCGTTTGTGCAGTAGCTGGCACAATGGGGTCCTGGCACTGCATTTTTAAATACTGGCATCATGCAAACAGGAAGGATGCATCACCATTTGCCTTCCAACAGAGCAGCTGGTTTGGAGCCACCTCTCCAGTAAAATGGAATGAATCTTCATATTTTTCATACTGAGGCATGTGCTACTTGCTAACCAACTGGGTACTCTATGCTGCTGTCACATCTTCAGGGAGGTTGCACCACCTTTGCCCAGGACAGGAACTCACACCAAGTTGCCAGGTTGTGCTATTCTTCTGCTTCTCTTGCTCATGCCCAGGGAAGTGGGTCTGTAACACCAGGCTTATTCAAGGTGGATGAACCAGCACAATGAGTGACAGCAAGGCCGTTGCTCAGAGCTCTACTGTTGACATCTAGAGCATTAGAAGAATTCAGCTTTAACTTTGTACCTTTTTTTTTCACCATTTCTCTTTAACTTTTTACCAATTTTTTCATTTTTCAGCAAACAAAAATGATCCGTATTGGGGAAATGCTTGCTACTAGGATCAGATCAGCTCCTGTGGAGTGTAGAATATGCTCACTGTATCCACGAGCAGTAGTAGACAGGGGCCTTTTGTGATGAGTCTGATGCAATGACAGGTTTAATAGGAGGATTGTGCTCTCAGCACAGCGGAATCTCTGGGAGGAAGAGCTGACTTCTGGTGGGCATCCCCTTGGCTCCCAAGACAGCCACAAACCATTTGAAAAAAATCCTACATTTTAATCAGGACTCAGATCTTACTGCCACGGACACAAATTAGCCTTGTGCTGTGCTCATGTTGTTACCACCTCTGACAGTGCAAGGGCCTCAGGCTCACTAAGCCCCTACACTGACTGATCCTTCCCCCAGCCACCTTGTTCCACACACAGCAGAAGTCAGCAGTGCAAAAAATTAGATGTCCTCTTCTCCATGACACAGAGTCAGGATTATTCCTCTCTGGGATATATGCATTTGGCCCCTCAAAGACCGAAGATTCCAGTGATGTTACTTCTGCAGCTCCTTGAGCAAGCCTTCAAAAATACAATAGATCTCACCATTACTATATTTTCACTGATGTCTCCCCTGCATTCTTTGCATGCCAGGAGTTTACTTGTTTTCTATGCCTAGGTTTTAGTACATTCATTTGACAATAACTGTTTATAATAGGCATCGTGAGAGATGTGAAGCTGTGAAAACCTTTGCAGTGGATGGAATGCAACAGCAGTTTCCTCTACCCAAGCCAAAGCTTCAATTGCCATAAATCAGCATGGTTTCACTGCCAAGCATAAAGTTTGCACTGATTTACATCAGCAAGAATACTTCCCTAAGAATTTCTGTCCCCTATATAATAAGGTTACATTTCCCCCACTTCTTGTTTCTGAAACCATGCTGAATTTTAAGCTTTCCTAAATCCACTCCAGTAATTCTCATTCCTTTGAGTCAGAATTATTGACTATCAAATTTATCTATAATGAACAAGAATTGGGCTTGAAGAAAGGTTTTCTATTTTGCATTTTTTGGTGTCCTTTCAGTGTCCTTCCTCAGTCCTAAGCCTTCCCTCCCTTACCTGAAATCCTACATGGCAATGCCTCTGAAAACAACCTGGAAAGCAGAGTATGTTCATTTGGTTTTGGTTATTTTTCTTTCCCAATCCTTATTAGCTAGCACTGTATACATCATCATAATTATAGTAAGATGCTGTCAGCATCCCTGCCTGGTTTCACAGATTGCTCTGACTGCTTTCCAAGCAAACCTAAGAATAGCTCAAGACAGTGATGTATGATGGTGAGTGGAGAGCTGTCATTATAATGGCTCCTCTTTTCCCATGGACCTCTATCAGGAATCGCAAACATGTTATACTGGAGAATCTCCTTGAAAGTCCGGGGTGGAAGAGGTGGGCAAGAAGCAGCTGAGATGCATATACTGTGTTCCTTATATCCTCTGACTCTGAGCAACACTGAACACAGATATCATCTAAAGCCAGTTATCAGTGCACTGTTCGTTCATTCTGAGTGGGCAGATGATTTGTAATTGTGAATCTGTATTGTTGTACTACCCGAAAATCAAAGCAGGGAGCACTTGCTGGAGTAATGACCTTGTAAAGAAAGTCAGCACCTCAAAGCTCCTGCTTATTGTGAAGGGTTCAGAATTGGGTATTTCACACAGTATTTTTTGTGTCTTGCACTTCTTACAGAGACAGATGCAGCAAAAAGTGCTGCATGGCTAAGAACCAAGCATACATATGTGCACATTCTTAAAGGTCATCCGTCAACAAACACAAGTCTTAGAGTCACGGACAGTTCTTGAAAAGTATGCAAAAGCTTGCTTGTTGTTCCCTTTGTTTGGCTTTTATGCCTATTAATAGGAACACAGATAATTAACTACAGACTAGCTGTTCCACTGCTGAAATTTGCAAACCTGCCACATTGACATGATGAAAGATAATGCCTCTGGGGACAAGAAAAGTATAGATTTTTTTCCCACAAAGTTCTTTTGTAAAAGCAAGTAGACAAATGCCATCACTCTACCAATGTTTTTAAGGCTTTACTAATCTGTCCAAGCCTTGTCTTTAGGTCACCAGGCAGAAGAATTCATGGCAGAGTTCAGAGAACATTTTTTTCTTTCTCTTTCCTTTCACTTTCCCTGTCTGAAAGGTACACAGTCAGTGTTCCAATGCTTTGCTGGGTGGAGCAGAATGACAAGAATAGGCTGGGACTGGCACACGTGGAGGACTGCCTTTATGGAGGACAATCCCATCTGATGGGATTATCCCTGGTAAATACGGTGTCCATGGAGGTTTATGTCTTGAACAGATACAGGGGAAGGCTACTGAATGATATCTTGTCCTAGGTGAGGACGGTCTGGGGTCTGTTCCAGTTCTGCCATGCTGTCTTTCTGGCACATATTTTCCTGTGCATCATTTTCCTGAGAAACAGTGAATGAGAAGGAGTTCAGCTGAACCTCAGGGCTGGCCACGGGGGTGGTGCCTCCAGTGCTCAGCCCCACTGGCCAGCACGGCACAGCAGGAAGAAAGAGAAAATGTCCAGAAGTGAATGTCCTCTCTGCAGCAGTGGGTGACCCTGGAGCTGGCTGAGCTTTCCTTAGCAACTGCTTTGTGTCTTCCGGTTTTGTTTCATCCCAAAGGACCCCAGCCCATGTACTTGGAGCTCTCCTGCCCTGTGAACAAGCAAAGAGATGATGAGCATATGGGAGACCCAAGATCTAAGGCAGGAGCATGGGGGCACTGTGCTGGCCTGTCTGAAGCAGCCCTGACTATCACTTCTTTTCTTGCAATCTGCCTCTGGGCAAGTTTTACTTGACCAAACATGATGCTTTGATTCCAGAAGAGTCCCCTCCTCACAGAGGAAATGAATTTTGTTAATTGGTACAGCTCTGAATCTGCCAGAGTTGGGCTGGGACTCCCATTAAACAGCTGCACAGGGAGGATGGGAATGGCTGCCTGCTGCTAACTAAACCCATGTCTGTAATGCTGTGTGTGACCCCTGTGTTTTTCCACCCCCTGCCACTTGGGAGCCTGTGGAAGAGGCTCAGGAAGGCAGGGATGCCTCTGGAGGTTCCTGCCTCCACTCAGGTGCTGAGGCACAGCCTGTCATGAGTTTTGGAAGGCTCCAAGCCCACACATCCTGCAATAAGGAGGGCCCATCTCCACCTGGTGCCTGGAGGCGGTCACAGTCTGCTGTTTCTCTGGAACAAAACTTGCAATTTTCCACAGTAAGTGCTCCCAGTTGTAGCAACAATTCCTAGGTCACGTCATGTTGTACTAGCTTTGCATGCCTTTTATACCAAGTCACTATCAAAGGCATGCATATGTCTTGATCTGAAGTTATTCAAGATGTGGACCCTCCAGATTTTATCAATGAAAAGGGTTTTGTTCACCTACAAAACTTTTTTTAAAATCCATTTATTAAAATTCATATACAAGGCAGAGATGCTGAGATGTGCTGATACCTGGTGCTTGATTTAAATGCCTGCAGCTTTAAAAATGCTGAACTCCACTGTCTTCAAAACTAGCGTTTTCCCCCATGAAATCTACAAATCAAGCTTAAAACATCTGGCCCCAGCTACAGCCAATTTATGTGCCCACAATTTTGGTCATAACCCGTGTGAGGGTAGACTGCTTCCTCCTCTGCCCCAGATGGGCAGGGCTCAAGGGCACCCTGGGCTGGTTTGGTTTAGAGTCTCTGAACTGAATTGCATTTAAGAGGAAAAGCTCCCTCCCAAAATAGTTTTTCTGATGGAATTGGGTTTGCCTGAAAAGTGCAAAAAGGGCCAGCGGGAGCCCATGGGCCTCCACTAAGATGTCGGAGCCCAAACTCACCTCCTCCACATGCAGGTGTCATTAGGGAGCACTGGACTGTGGCTTCAAGAAGGCATTGCAGGAGGGAGCATGAGGAGATGTAGCTGGCCCAGCCAGTGCCTTCCTGGGTGCCCAGGGCAGCAGCTGCCGGGGATCAGGGCTGCCATGTGTAGAAGGATGCCCTCTGTGAGGGGCCACCCATGGTGGGTGGCACGGCTGGGCTGTGACTTCAAGGAGGCTGCAGCAATGCAGCTCAGTCCAGCTTAGCCATTGATGTGGCTCTTGGCATCACATCTGAGGAGACTGCTGCACAGCAATTATTCCACCTCAGGCATTTTGCACTTGAAACAGCCAAAATTTCAGCTGGTGTTGAACTAAAAATATCCTGGTTGTGTGCAACTGTAGACCTTTTCTGGCATCCATTTACCCCAGAGCAGCAATGGTAAAGCACCCAGAGGAAAGTATTACTTGGAGTCTAGAAGCATGCAGCCATGAACTTCGCATGCTGAGAACATCCTGTATTTGTCTAATTTATCTAAGATATGCCTGCAGATCTGATGGAAGAATCTACCCCTAAGAAACAAAACCAAGTGAACAGAAGTGAAGTGAAGGATCAGCTTTATTCCATACTGTATAACTGCAGACCTGCGTGCAAAAATGTACTTTTGACATAATCCTTTTTTCCCTCTGCCCTATTTCTACTCTGGGAAATTTCATATATCCTGTCCAAGCTTATGGTATTTTTAAGAGATGAGATAAGCACATCATTTCAGCTAGTCTGCAGTAGAGGGTGTGGGACAACAGTCAATAATTTAAACTCAATCTCACTAAAATGAATCAATTTTATTCTTGATGATAACAATGTGTTTAATATCCTATACAATGACGCATTTTGTATATGACCATCAGAAGCATAGTTAATAGGAAACAGAAGCTTATACCTGGGGCAGTAACTGTGTAAATGTCTTTCTCCCATCTAGCTCCTCAATCACATACTGAAATTTTGCCCCAACCTTCACCCTGTAACTTCCAACACTTTTATTTTTCTATGGACACACACCACTCTGGGCACCAGGTGTTAGGGGTTTTGGGGTGCCAAGGAGCCCATGCAACCTCCCAATGTGTTTGAAAAAAACCAAAGACCCGTGTCCTGCAGCTCCCTCCTCTTGCTCTTTGGGCACGCAGAGAGCCTTCAGAGAAAAGGTGGGCAGGCTCATTCCCTGATCCTTGGGTGTGACCTTTGCAAAAACACATGTGGGATGATTGCAAATGCCAATCCTTAGATCAGAGGAAGACCATGTACCAGTGCAGAGCAACCCACTCCTACCTGCACAGAGCTAGCAGCAAATGCATGGACCCAGCCTGATTTGGTTGTTCTTGGTGCCCTGAAGTACACAAAACACCATCTGAGGTGTTGGATTGTACAGATCCATATGGTAAAAAGATGGCTTTGAATGGAACACAAATAAATTGTCAAAGACGAGGAGGAAAGAGTAAAAGCTGGGATGTCTGAAATCATTCCACTCTAGCAAGCGTGCAATTGGTGAACTAGAAGAAATACCATTCTTGCTTTTGCGAAGCAGCTGTTCTCCAAAGACTTCCAAATCAACAAATTTGTGACCTTTCATCCCTTATAGAGTCCTGAAAATAAGTGGAAATATCAGTCATTCAAATAATCAATGTCAAATGTACAGAACAGCATATCTATAGCCTTTTTGGATTGAGTCCTTCTCCATATCCTAAGTAGCTCTGCACCCCATCTAACATGGACTCTGGTTCTCAGATGCCTTCCATTTTTCAGGTTTCAGGGAAAGTATGTAAGTCTCTGAAAAACCTATGTTATCCCTAAAGCTCTGGGACAAAGCAGTGATCTATGATCTGTTCCTCCAGCCCAGTGGAACTTGCCACAACCAAGAGAAAATCCATTCTTGTGGGACATGGACTTCTCAGGAGTCAGCCCAAAATGGTAAGAAGCTTCCCTGAAAAATGAAGACACTCTCAGCCCTCATTCCTAACTGTGGTTACAGGCAAGGCACTTTCTTTGCTGTTTCTTTTGTTCATATCAATGCAAGGCAAAGTGTGTGTGTTTACATATATGTAAACATACACATATACATATATATAAAAGAACATTTACATATAGAAATATGCACACACATACAAGTACATGCACAAATACATATACATCAGTGCATACATAAAGAATCTCAAAAGCAAACACTGTGCTGTGCACACATCTTCCTATGTGGAGAGGATGAGAGAGCAAGCACACGACAGCTGTTGGTTGTACTGCTTAATGAACCACCCTGGAGCATCACACTGCTTAGTGTGGTATAACCAGCACAAAATAAACTGCAATCAAAGAGGCAGGACTGGGTGCTGAGGTGGAAGAGAAGCCTGGGGAGAAAGACAGCTGCAGGGGGTCTGAGTGTTGGCTGGGGAGAAAAACAGGTGTGCAAAATAGTGTATCACAGCAGATGGAGAGGGGCTTGGGAGTGCTTAAGGAAGGTAGGTAGGTTGGGTAGGAAGATAAGGTAGTAGGGAAGTGGGATGCAATATTCAAGAGATAAGGTGAAGGTGGAATATTTTGAAGAGGTGATTTGAAATAGGCAATCTAGCAAAAAAGATTTTATGTGCGAAGAAGGTAAGGCGGAGGAAGGGAAGTTTTGCATTTAGTGTGAAATTTGTGTCAGTTTGTATTTATAACTGTCTCCTTTGCATCACTAACTTGTAATCTCATAGCAGTGTTGCCCAAATGATCTGGAGACTGAGCTTGGGTCTCTACTGTAGGTAAGAAACATCCTGTGTGACTGCACTGAGATGAGACCACCAGAAACTCAAAAAAATCCTGCCATTCTTCACCACCACTTGCTCTGTACTCTTGCTCCAGGCTCAGTCATGAAACGTGAAAATGTTTCCTGCAAACTATTTTAGACAGAAGCAAAGGAATTGCTGGTTATAAATGGAACAGCATGTCTGTTTTCATCTGGGTATTCACAGCACTGGAAACAAGCAAGAGCTGAAGATGTAGTTATTGAAGCAGATGAATAGACATCATCTTTTGAGTTCTGCACATGAATATGGAGGAGGAATTAAATCATGGGCAATGTGTGATATTTTAACCCAAAACTACAACGTGTGCAGAACATTTTCTTACAAATTTGTGCTCAAAGTGGTTCCTAAACCATCATTAATCAGACTATTTGGATTTCTGCTTCAAGAAAGCCAAAATAACAACATGAACTTAAAAAATCAGATCAGAATGACCTTCTTAATGTTGTTTTCATTCACACCATGGCCTGCTGCATAATGTGAATTTTACTTTAGTAGCAGTCTGTTTTGCTATCCATCACTGATCACGGTGGAGTTACTTCCTAAAAGGAATGCTGGTCATTTTATAAGCATCACACACAGTAATCAACTATCTCCTGTAAGAATTAACTGTTATAGGTAGCAGCCTACTTTTATTTCCAATCAGCATGGTTTACAGGCACACACACCAAAGTAAATAGGGAGTTTTTTATTTCCAGCTTCATATATGGCTAGATAAGTGACAATATCCCACAAAGACACATATACAGAGAGACTACAGACTACCAGGTGAGGTCTTGAGATGGCAGTATATGGGTGATAAGACACACTCAGTGTGATGTGCTGTGTGTGACATTAGTTATATCAAAAGGCAGAGAGAGAGAAAAACTGGCTACAGAAAAATGACACCCTGGCACTCCCTACTGCTGCACTCACTCTCCCTGATTTTCAGATGAAACCCAATGGCAAACTAACAAACAATTTAATTTATCACTGCTAGTCCTGCAATCTGAAATAGGGGTATGTAACTTAGAGGCCCAGTGAATTTTATCACTGACTTCATTAGAAACAGAATTTCCCCAAAGCTTTATGGAAATGTAGACATTTGGCAAAGGAGAGAGTTTGTATCAAAGTCTCAAACTCTGCCTTCTCTGATCCCCGCTTCTCATTGCTGGCAATAGGTTACACCACCGGGAAGTTTGCACCCAGTCAGTGCTACTGTTTGTTATCACCCTCGGATCTAGGGGATGCCCTGAAAACACAACCCGCACATTTCAGGAACTGATCACATAAGCGCATCTGAAATTTAAGGTAGAGAAGCTGATACCAGCACGGTGGTAGCAGGGGAGGGAGATGAGAGGTCAGCCCAGAGCAGAGCTGGGGCTCACTGCAGGCTGCCTCTCTCCCTGGAGAGTAGCTGTGCTGCACCGAGAGACAGCAGAGCTCGCTGGTGCAGGGCATCCCCAGGCATTTTCTGAGTATAGCTATAATTCAAACTGATGGGATTTTTGAGAAATGTTTTACCACCTCATCTATCTAGGTCTGATTTGATTCCATCAACGAAGCAGCTAAGTTTTCTCTTTCCCCCCTCCCCAACATGAATGCAAACTCTGTACGTTGCAGGTGTCAGGAAATCTTAAAATAGTGTTGTGATGGGATGGCAAGGAAAGTATATAGTTCTTCAGCTGCTACATATTTAACAATAATGAAAAGATACCACAAGGCAGAGCAGATAATACTGATTTACTGCAACCCTATTTGCATGTATACATGAATATACACTTTTATTTGGACTTTATGATTTATTCATTATATACATAAAGAGATAATGAACAACACATCTGCATGTTATGAATTCAGGTTTCATTGAGGCTTGTTATTTACAAAATAGAGACAAAATCCCTGAGGATGAACCTTCTGCTCTCTTCCTAGTATTTGTAATTTGGGATGTCAGGGGTCTTTAAATTTAGTATTTTATTTAAAATAAATATGCAGACGTCATGAAAACAAGCATATTATCACACAGAGAGACAGGCAGACTATATCTTCAATTTAATAAAACACATTTTTAACATGAATTATGCATTTATCTTGATTTTTCCTGTTACTGAGAAAATCAGACAAAACAGGAATTCACTCATTAAAAGTGACTGGAGGTGCAGTTTTCTGAATGTCTCTGCATGACAATGACTTAGCACAGTGGAAGAAAATCCAGCAGTTCAACAGCTCAAAACCTTCTCACAGAAGGTAGTGATGATATATAGCTGCTGGACATGATAATTTTCATGACAATGTTTAGTTGTATTTTTTTAAAAATCCTTTTGTAGTGCAAACAAAATATTATGCGTTTTTCATCACTCAAAAACTGGAAAGCCTGAAAAAATCCCCAACCAACAAGAAAAAAAATACTTCCCTGCAATGTATTTTGCATTCTTAAATGTGAAATTGTAAAAACCAGTTACCCTCATTTATTTTCAGTAAAACTTACAATATCAAATTGAGGTGTAGAAACAGTATTCCTGGAGAAATGTGTACAAGCCATTCTAGTATAACCCAGGTGTGTGAAAATTTTTTCCCATCTCATGAAAATTTAAAACTTTACAGAGATGTCAGCACAACTGTGAACTCTCATGAATGTAACACTTGATTGCCTAAGACTTTCACCTCTGGTAGGTTATTAACTGTGATGCCTATACAAGTAGATGCTAAAATTTCCATGAAACCTCTGAGTGTGATGCAGAAGGTGTAGCACTCAAAAACATGCTTTCTCAGGTTTTAAGATCCACTAAATGCAAAATCAGCAGAAGCTCCTATGATTTCAATGGATCTGTTTATCCTATACCCTTTCACTGTAGTTTGATAGGTAAAAATCATGCATTCCCTCCTAAATTTTGTAATTCAGCCACGGATTCTACAACAAAAAGTCATAAATGTGCACCATATTTTTCATATTTATATGGAAATATGAACACAGTTCCTGAAACCTCGTAGTGCTCCCGGTTGATTCAGCCTGTGCTCCATGTTTTGTGGAAGGGTGGAGCAAATGACCTCCAGAGAACACTTCCAGCTTCAGCCATTCTGTTTCCAGTGTATTTATGCAAAATAAGCTCTCGCTGTATAAAACTTAGTCCCATGCCAGCCACAGTCTGTTAAAAGGGAAGCAAATAAAGCCAGTGAGTGCAGTAAAGGTATCTGTTATCCCAGCAGGTCTGCATCAGCCCCTGTGCTTTTATTGTGACCCTGGATACTCAGAAAATGAAATGTGAAGGGCAACCAGCTTAAGGGAATCTTCAGGAACTTCAAAGTATATATATTTTTATTTATAGATGTATAAATAGTTCTTCAAATTTGCCTAGGACTGAAAAAGACCCACTTCACTGGAAAGAGAATTCAGTCTGGGTCTGTCTTGGCTGACGATGTGATCTCACTAGCAGGTCAGATTCAGCATGTTACACAGTGCTGCAGGTGGCTGAGAAATCTGATCTAGGAAAGCCTTTGCCTGTGCAGACATAAATGGACAGAAGAGCTTGGGATACCCGGCCTACCACTGCTGCCTCTGTCTTTTTTTCTATAAAATCTTTCCTTCAGCTTCCCTGTGCCCAGCAGCTTTCACAGCTTTGGCTGTCTGAACTGGCTCCACTTGTTATCTATATTGTTTTTCTTGTATAAGGTCCTTTAATCATCAACAGTTTCTGCTTTCAGAAGACTATATCAACCCCAAAAAACATGTTCAGACAATGAGGGAGAGCACAGGCTCTTGTACAGTGTTTCTTTTAATCTCTGGCCCCTCCTGCTTCTTCAGGGACAGCGATCCAATAGATTGCAGGGGGAAAAAAAACTACTCTGAAACGTCTTGAGCCTCATCTAGTTTCTCTCCTTGCAACCTTTTCCTTTTCCAATGCCATGGTAATTTTCATGCAAGGGGATCAGGGTGAAGGAACAGATGCTGCTCCTATTTCCCCCCTGTTATCATCCCACTCCCAGTGATGCTCCCTGTAATCGTTCCATTCTACAGCTGCCTTTCCTATAGAGCTGAACAATGAATAATGGATGCAAAAACTAAGTGGCGTTTCAGGTTCATTAGTATGCATATTGTTATAAATTCATTTCAGTAGGTGCTGTGAAGCCACTCTCCTCTCTTTTGTATTTTGAGGTGTCACTGCTTCAGGCTCTGCTAATGTTCATTTTGTATTCATTCATTTGTGTCTGTAGTTTTACCTGAATTGTAGGCTATTGTTCTTATTTGCAAAGCTTGGGTTTAATTTCCTGTAGGGAGCTTTTCTTTTGTCTCTAGGGCTCACTCTCCTATTACTATCCACCTTGAGAGTATTAAAGCACTGTCCTGCTGGTAAAATATAATTTGTTTTCTAGTGTCCTAATGAAAATGTTACCACTCATGCCCTACAAAAANAAAAAGATGAAAAAGATGAAATATCAAGATTTTCTTATTCTAGCTGTTGGTACCCAGGGCTTCCCTTCTGTTCATTCCTATTCCTGAATGGTAAATAGCTCACAAACCCCAAGCCACAGACCTGCAAATCCTTGTTACCTTTGACCCATGTCCAGCTGCCAGCAGAGGCTTTGCTGGTAATGCTGGGCTCCTGAAAAGAATTTCTGTCAGTCATGCAGAAAGCAAGTCGTGTATCAGCATTTTCTTGTAAAGTTGAACAGAAGCTACTTCCTGCTCCGTTTCAGACCCCCAGCCCTTTGCAATTATTCCCTTTATTTATATGACATACATATTTTATTCATTCTCATTAGGCTGTTCAATAGCAACTCATTATCTTTCAACAGATTCATAGCAGATAAAACATTAATATTATTGCCCCTATTTTTGTTTCTGTTTTATGATATTCTCCCTCACACATTCAGATTCTTTCTTCCTAACAACAGCATATCATTAGGCCTTGCCTTCAGCTATTGTTAACAGTGAACTGATAAAATGCAGTAGGATGCTACAGAAAGTAGAGCTGATCCCAAGCCTTTTCTCCTCTCTGCCCTGTCTGTATCAGACTAATAGTGGTGCAGCGCTATCAGCTCAAGAAAGTACAAAATGAACTCCAACTACAATGGAAGAAAGAGACAATAGTGAGCTATAGCTGTCCTCTCCCAGGACACTTTGCACAAAGGAACAATCACCCACAGCAGTCTCACTGAAACAGAATTTGCAGTGGATAATATTCAGCACACGCACAACGCATATAAAGCTGATAGCAGTTACTCTGTACAAGAAAAGCATTTCTTACTGAAACCATGTCTCATCTTTGATGGTGTATGCAAAGCCTTTTTCACATTACAAGCAGCACTGAGTATTAAGGACAAACTATTCAGACCAGGCTGACAAAGACAGGTGTTGAAGCCTGAGTACTGGAATGAATTGTCCTATATTCAGTACCAGGAACCAGTAGCCACATGTTGAAATCACTGGTATAAGTGACTCTCTGAAGATGAAAAGCAGAGTCTGTGGCAAAGAAAAGCTCAAGTCCTCTCTGCCTGGATCATCATCACCTTTGTTCTCCTCTTTTCTTCCCACAGCAGTAAAAAAGTTCAGCTCTCCAGTTATTTAGTCATAGGAAGCCAAAGATGAAAAGAGATTTAGTATCAGTAGTAAAGGCTACAAAACCAAGTGTGTCAGACTCTTAAGGTGCTTTATTGGGAAACTTATAATCCCAACCACGTCCAGGATGTCTATTTTACCCATGGAGGCAGCATAGGTGCTTCCACTGCAGCCCCACTGCAGCTGAGATGCACATCCCCAGGCCCAGAATCGGTGCCTGCAAAAAAGCAGATGGCAGGTCTGAGAGGTACAGGAGTGTGACATGTACACACACCACAAGAGATCAGTCATAAGAAGCTCATTTCCACTTTTTTTATGGTAGATTGCCAGCTTATGGTAAATCAAACAGACCTCTGAAGTCTGAAATATGGAAAACTTAAGTGTTAAATCTTAGAAAATACTCCCACTATGCAGTTCCACTACAGAGATTATCATCACCGCAGGGACAGGTATCTTCATAAGCATCACAGTGTCCCACATTTTGTGTGTGTGTGCGTTTATATTTGGATGTATTCAAATACACTGAAATTCACACATATACACTGCAGTATTGTTGATATATAAATATATACTCATAGCTGCCTCTCTATAAGCACATTAATCTCCCCACATGTATGTCAAAACGAGCCCAAAATCATATGCTTGTAGATATCCTATCAGACACACATATTTAACATAGTCTTTTTAAAACAGGTTTGCTCTTATTTATGTAAATATCCTCCCTTGCATTCATATACAAGGCACTGTAGTCAGCCACATTATTGTTGGCCAGGGACATTGCTGAGGACACTTCCTTTTAGCCTGTTCCCTTTAACTACTCTGAGCATATTTTTGCTGCGTATTTCTTTGGGAACATGACTATGTGCAATAGGAAATAATCAGTTCTCATATAAACTAGATAACCTCTGTTGAAGTAAGTGGTGTGTGGATTGATTAAAATCAGGACTAGGTTTGTCCATTTTTGTCCAACTACATCAGTATTTGAGCACCCCAAAACCTCAGTAGAGGCAAAACTAAATAACTGAGAACAGAATTTGTCCCAAATGCTAGAATGATCACATCTCAAATAATATTTAGCATGTCTAGTAGACCGCAAATCCACAAATTCCTGACCTGATGGTACTTACTGCTCTTTTATCTGTAGCTTGGTGCTATTAGCACCTACACAACGCCCTTTTAAAGAGGGAACTTATTTTATGTCATTCCACCCCACCAGTGGGGGTCTGGAGCTGAAGGCCTCCAGGAGGGATGTTCTTTACCTGCACCTAGTGAGAAAAAGGCGTATATTTTCCTGCTAAGGTTGCCTGAAGTCTGTGTTACAGCTGCAGTCTGCTGAGGTGAGAGTCCTGCTGTGTGCACACCTGATGCAAAGAGACCTATGATGCAAAGCAGCTCCTAAAAGTGAGGATAGCTGTAGATGCAGGAAGAAGCTGCAGGCCACTAAAGTTCCAGCCTGATTCTCTGTCTGCTAAGAACAGCTTGTGAAGGAGAACTACTGCACAATTGAAATCCTTGCAGAAGAGTGAGCTTGACAGCTCATTTTCATGTCCTGCTCCCAAAATGGCAGTGCTTGCAAACGAACAGAGTGTTTGTACTAAGGGGCAGGAAAGGGCCATGGGGACTGGGCTCCTTCCCATCCCTTCCCACTCCTTCCCACCCAATCCCTTGCACACTGTCTCCCCACTTGGCCCAGCAGGGATGAAGTGCCTGCACACACTTGTGCCTCTGAGCTGTCACTTCTCTGCCCATGAAAGCCATTAAGAGAGCTTCCCTGGTCTCACGAAAGTGCTGTGGGTATGAGTAAGCTTCAGATTGCATGTACTCAGATATTACTGCAATAGAGGCCAGGAAACAGGCAACATACTCAGCTTTCAGGAAAACAGCTCCAGTTTGCAAAACTGGAAATGCACGTAGTAGTTAATGCGTTCCTTTTCTTTCTTTTCTCTCTTGGCAACTTGTTCTTTGTTCTCATAGTCTGCTTGATCCTAGGGATCTTTTATTCCACTGAAAGATTTGATTTTTCTTTTTAACACATAACCTGGCACTGAGCACCTGCTGCAATTAAAGCACTGGTATTTGGGTCCTGTGAGGTCTGTTCTATTATGAAGTTTTATCCATTGATTTTAGACTAATGAACCCATCAATTCATCACAGCACTTCTATTACCCTACTGCTGTTGTGGGAGGTTGTATTGCTGAGCTTGGGTGAGAGCACTGACTCTCTTGCTACTGCCCCAACTGTTTTTGAGGTTGTAAAAGAGGTAAAGTAATCAGAATTTTGATACAGTTCAACTTTGTGGCCCTTCTGTGGCATGTCAATTCCTCCTATAGTAGGACTTTCCCTTTTAAAGCAAATCAATTTCAGCAATACTTGCTATTCAGAAAGAGTGTCTCTAGAGTGGGATGGAAAAGGGGAAGAGATCCAGTATTTTTCTGGGAAATACTGAGGGGTTTAAGAAATGGTCAATTTTTTTCATTCATAGAAATTGTCTGGTATGGGGCATAAGCAAAACCTAGATAAATTCTAAGTAATTAAGAACAGCAAGAAATGGTTTCAGCAGCAAATACAACAGCAGCAATATGTTTTTCTCCCTCTGTGTCAGATGCTGGTAATGCTTTTTTTTTAAAGCCTAGTCTCAGATTATATGTGGCAGATTTATTTATCGTTCCACAGATAGTTATCTGGCTTTTTTTAGATTGTCTGGCATTACATTGACTGCGCACAGAAATGCAGAAATGCACGAAAGTAATTGGCAAGAAAATAAACCCAGGATCACAAGAGGAATTGCCTTTAAGGTATCACTTTAAAGTTTGAGAGTCAAGAACCAAACAGGATAATTCTGGCAGTCTTGATATCTTTTTTGAGAAAACATTTTGGTATTGAGTTTGGAGGGTGAACAGTAATAAAGGAACATGCTGAAAAATAAAAGAAATTAAACCGATTTCTGTAACTGTGTTAGAGAAATCACATCTACATAAGCATGTGAACAGAAGGTCTGCAAACACAAACAAGAGGAATGGAGATGTCTGAAAAAACAAGATGCTAATAAAGAAATATGGCTAACAGATAGGAATGAGTACAACCTTTTCAAATTGTTTTTCTTTTTAAAAGCAGTTAAAATTCCTATTAGTAGCACATCAACTGAAAAAACAAAAAATATTTTTTTTTAATTTAGGCAACACAAGCCCATGGAAAACGAGGTTTGTAAATTCCAAAAAGCCAAACCCCTTCCCATCCAGCACAATCCTCATCTGAATTTAGCCACCAACTCATTCACTTGTTTTTAAGCCAGCTGTTACAACATACACAGTCCTCTCATTATCCAAGCATCTCAGTTCTAGGATCAGACTGTTTTTGTAAAGCACGTAATTTGATGCCACAGTACAGACAAGAGATTTGGGAAGAGTGGGCATTTTAATACCATGTCCATCTGCTGCACATGTCCTGATGTAGGTTCTTCTGGATGTGGGAGATGGAACATCTAGAACAGGCAGAAACTCCAACATTCAGCTAGTAAACAGCAGTGTTGCAAGTCTTATTAATTAATGTTTGCAAAATGTTCTGAGATTCCCCAGATAGAACGTGTTACAGAAGTGAAAAATATTACAAGTAATCTTTAGTGATGTATTAATAACCCAGAAGGTAGGAATGCAGCCTTGTTGTAACTAAAGGCTTGTGACAGGCTTCTCTTTCAGCAGGTTTGTTAACAGAAGGAGCATACTGCAAGCAAAGTACAAAATTCCACTCCAAGATGTGGTGCTTCAGAAGGGCAGCAAAGCTCATCCACATCAGCAATTTTTGTTGTTGAAAACTCATACAGGCGTCAGGTACTTCATCCACTTTCAGGTCCTGAAGCTCTGTGAGCCTTTGGCCTCATTCAGTGTCTCTCCTCAGTGTCCACATGGAGATCTCATCATTGCTCTACTACTGCAACCCACAAAACAAGCAAGTGGCTTAATAAATAGCAGAAATGTTTCAGCAGATGAAACATCTGGATTGGAGCATGACTCCTTCATTGCAGGGTACAGGAAGGGCAGTGGTAGATCCCTTGGCTTCACTGTGAGCATGGCTGATGGGATCACCATTCCCCTGCTGGTCTCTTTTGGGATCATGTTCTGGCCTCTTCAGGGATCCAGCATGAAAGATTTGAGCACAATCCAGGTACTCACCCCTCACTTAATTCAACCCTGAATTTTGGCACCAGGGGGAAGAGGAGTACACCCTACACAGATCCTTTCTCCATCTGAGAGTCCAAAGCATGCTGGAGGAGATTTTGAATGGTGAAAAGATGGTGGTTTCAGGGATGGATTGCAGAGCACAGGAGGAAGATGGTGCCTGCAGAATGATTTCTTGGCTGCTGCATACCAAATGCACCAAGAAAGCAAATAAACTGGCAGTGACTAGGAAATTACTGATTCATGCCGAAGCTGTGAAACAGTTGCCCTCACTCCTGGGTCCTTTAAAGCTGCTCAGGAGTTTGACAGGTTGAGATCCTCCTGTTTCCTCCCTTATTTGCTTCTGCCCATTTGAGTTGTGGGGATCCCTTTGCTGTGCTGATTAGGAAGCAGCAGATTCCTTCCTAGCTGAGCAGATGGACCACATGTAGGGACTCCCCAGCCAAGTAAAGCTCCAGCAAGGCTATCCCTCCTTACACTGACATTCATTATTCATTATTCAGAAATAACCAGCTGTCTTGGTAGAAAAATAAACAAGCAGTGACAAATGAAGCTGGCTCAGAAAGGGCATGCAGAAAGGGAGCAGGAGTCCTATGTCAGATCAGTGGCATGGGTAGAGATGTGGGCACACTTAGCTCAGAACAGGGGAAGTGTGTAGGATAGGCAGACTCATTTCATGCTACTATTACAAAGCAGAGTGTTGGTAATGGAAGCAGTGACAGGGTCTTCATGTGGAAACTCATCCACAGGACCTGCAAACACAGCAGTGTGGAAAGGCTGGATTATTTCTCCGGGCTGCTTTGCTTGGAGAGACATGCAATGAAATGACATCTTTCCACAGCAGAGTCCTGGGTGGCTGCAGCACACTCTGTGTGCTCACCTCTAAGAGCACACCTGCAAGCAGGCACTGCTGCTCCTGCATGTTGTGTTTGATTGCCTTGTTATTGCAGTTGCCACTGGTATGAATGAATAAACACACCCCGTTCCTTTCTGAGATCTTCTGTTCAGATACACTCATGCAAGTGCAATGAAGGTTTGTGGGAAAGGGCAGGCACCCATGAATAGCATGGATTCACACTGAATGCAGGACGTGCAGTTCTTTATACTTGCTCTCCAGCCTCTTTGCCTGTGTCTACAGTAGCTGGATTTTGCAGCAAATCCCTTGCAACTTCCAGAGAGATCAATGAGGCTGAGCAATTGAAGAAGCAGCATGGAAGGTCAATGCACAAGCTCCTTTCCCCTCTAGCACGAGGCAATAGGGTGTAGGTGATTTATAAACTGAAGTCTGAGGTGATTGCAGAACTCAGGACTTAATTACACAATTCCATTCCCCTGTCACATGCCAAGTGTCTAACACAGACCTGGCAAAATAAACCATGTGTTCTCAAAACATCATGACCTTATTCACTGCCATGGAAGATGAGAATTAGAATCTTTAATTAAGTCTTGCAAGCTGCAAAATTATGGACACTGACTGTAAAATGTGAACAGCAGAGAGGGAGTGAGAAATACTCTTCCTTGGATGATCTCTGAAGCTTGTGGGAAAGCTCATGTTGTGCTCTTGTAACATCCCAGCTTTTCTCCTGAAGCCATCATCCAGCTATAAATCTCATACCTCCCTCCAAATCCCATACCACCCTCCCAGGGCTTTCTACTACCTCAAACCTTCACATCCCTCCTCCTCAGCTTTTACTGTCCCAGATGAGGAGCTGTCATTCTGTCCATTCCTTTATTCAATTCTCCATGTTTACTTCAGAAGCATAGTCCAAAGGGCCTATCTTCTTCCCTCATGCAGCTCCCTTTTGGTCATCTCCGCCTTTAGGAAATTAGACCTCAGAGTGACATCTGTCCTTGCCCTGCCTCTTGCCCCACTTCAGCTTCAGCAGGGATACTACTTCTTTACAAAAGCACAACAACCCCTGCCTGTTCCCAGTTGCAAATCTGCTACCTGAAAAGCTCACAGACTAATTTTTGATTTTTTTTCTCCCCACGATTGCATACATGCGCTTCCCTGCCACCTCTATGAGGCATTGCTTTTCCACTGCATTTCCAAGAGCAGCCAAATCCATCATCACCAGAAATGAGAGGCACTCTGCCCCTGGACTGAGCTCCACTCCCACACAGCATTTCCTTTCCCTCATCCTTACTCCCCATCCATGTTTAACTCGGAGAGCTGGAGAGCAGTGAGCTGCTTTTGGGCTTTGCAGCCAGTTTTTGGGTGGAGCAGTGGATGAGCTCATCGGGGCTGCACTAGTCCCAATGTCATATGGCCTTCCTTCATTCAGAGAGAACAGCTGAGACCCTTTAACCTTTGTTGGAATTTAGAGCCAGATGAGTACTCAGCCTCTTTGAAAACAATATGTAATTAAACTAATTGTTCTGTTCAAAAATAGCATTGTAAGATGTACAAAAGTAATTAGAATTGCCACACAGTTACTGTTAAGAAGCAATAATGTTACATACACATTAATCTGATAACTACCTTCATTTACTAAGATCATGTATCAATGTGTTTGGGGTTTGTTTTTTTTACCTCCTCAATACACAGAAAGTCCAGAAGTAGGGCTACAAACCATAGGAGGTTCCTTTTACTGGGCTTTTGAAGGTCATAATTCTTCTGGAAGGGTTAAGTTTTCCTTGCTCTTTCTGCACCAAAATAACTCTCTCTCTCTCCCTTTCTCTCTCTAGCATAGATATGCATATATATATATATACACACACACACACCTATACATACATACATAAATATATATGTACATGTGTGATAGAGAGTCTCTGGGAAGCTGCTAGGCTCCTAAGGACAGAGAACTTGAGTTGCATTCCCTGCCCACTCTTAGCTGCCCTGCCTCCTTGTAATGGACAGAAAATGGTAGATTTGCAGAGTCCACACTTTCACCACTCAGCTAATTCTTCCAGATCAGTTATTAAAGCACTCTAAGGTTATAATTTTTGAGAGATTCTTAATCTGCATTTTAACTCTTGAAAACTGACCAACCTTTCTTACATGTAGGATCAAAGACCAACCCAATACCCTAAAGCTTGTAAAAACTGCACAAGAAAGTGAGGATGGGAATAAATATGCTTGAAATGGAGGTGGGTAGAGTGTTAATATCTAGTTACCTTTCTGCAGATGAAATCAGCAAATGTAGGCGTGCCTTAAAATATTATAACCAGATTATATTGGTCTTGGAAAACTCTCAGGTCAGTGAATTTCCACAAAATGAAATGAACAACTGCTGTTCAAGTAAAAAGTCAAAGATTAATTCATGACTCTGTTGTGTGAGGTGAATCACAGTTGAGAATGGATGCAGAAAAAAGAGATGTTGTATGTAAATGTTGACAAAGAGATTTATTAGCATGACTGTGTTGTCCACACCATAACCACATCTCCATACAAAACTTGAAAAAAACCCCCAAAAAACTAGACTTTAGGTGTTATGACTTTGAAGGTAGTATTAAGTATTTTTGACCAATGAACTTTCTTGATCCTTTGGAAATAGAAGTTTAGGAAAGCGTTGAGAGATAACTTCCTAGGGCAGACACTTTATGTTTAAAAAAATTTAGCTTTTCTTCTTTGCTTTTATGCTGTGCTATCACACACTGCTAAAGCTGGCTGTGGTATGCTTTTGTGTACTTATAAATCTTTCTGAAAACATGCACTTATTGGAAACAAAGGATCTTTACTTTATGAACTTTCTGATCTTTGTGCATAAACTTTTTCAGAGGAGGTATTTTTTCTCAGAAAATATCTCTCCTGAGTTATGTTGGTTTCTTCCTCCCTCTGTAGCCACTCCCTCACAGCCCCACTGTAGTGGGGTTCCCACTCTTCCTGATAGCGTAGCCCCAGGCTTTCCAGCACTAAAAACTTCCACAGAAAAATGATTTAAAAATCCACAAGATCTACATTGTCTCTTAGGCTCTCTCCACCCAAGATCTTGCATTGAGAACATACTTATCTGCAAACCATGATCTTGGATTTCTGGGTTGAGAGTATTAATGAGCATAGGTCAAAATCTGATCATTGAAACTGAAAACTTTTATTTTTTTTTTCCTTAGTTTGGTTATGTGGTGCTCTATGGAGCACAGAAGTGGTGGAGAGGCTGAGGCTTGCAGAGGGATGGGCTTTGGGGAGTAGGTCGTGTTGTTTTTCTGTGTTGAGCTGGATGCAGCTGCAGCTTAAGAAAAACAGATCAGAAAAGCCCCAGTGGTTTGCACAAGACTTCCACCCAAGGTGAGGGAATCCTTATGAGACTGTCTGGGTTTTCTGTTGTTTGGTATGTTTTCTAACTGTGTATTCCTGACTCATCCATTTTTATGTGACCTAAAAATCTGACTGATGCTGTTTACTACCGACAAACAGCTTGATAATTCAAATCTCAACAAAGCTAGTAATTAAAACCAGTTCCCCTGAAATCTTTTTTTGATACAGTCTGTGTGAAGTGAGTTTGTAATTTTCACCCAACCCTTAAACTCTGGTGTAACTGGATTAAGGCTAATTTGAAAAACATTCCAGACAGGAATAAATCTTTACTGGAAGAAAGGGTAGGGAAGTGTAATACATATTATCCAGAGAAAAATACAAAGACTTCAAGAGCCTGCCTTGGTTAGCCCATCAAAGTGGAAGCTGAAAGGGGAAGATTGCTTTCTATGCTGAGCTGTGAAACACCAGTAAGGGAAGGCTATATGAGAAAGAAATAGGTCAACACCTGCTGCTGGTCATAAATTTGGCAAGGAAATAAGAGAGAAGTCGATGACAACTAGAGTAATAGAACAGCTTTATAGGAATGAAAAATCCTAAGTAGTTTTAAGACAGTATCAGGTCTGCCTCTGGAGAGCCTGTGATGTGTCTGTCTCTAGCACATGCTGCATTCCCAGTGGAGCAGGTATGATTAGTTGGAAGTCACTCTTATCCTTAATTTGGAAGTAGTCACAGATGAGCACGTCTCATCTTCTCTAAAATAGGGAGTTACCAGTTACAGAACATACCAGTGTTCTTTCTAGAGGAAATGAATATCCTCACAGACAATATTTTTTCCTACTCTGATCTTTTTTCTACTCTGATATTTAATACTGATGGAGCGTGAGGGAAATAGACCACAGAAAGTGGCCAGCTTCACATGTACCATCACATTAGCATCTCCCAGTGCCACCACCATAAACAGTGCACTGGGCAAGAGAGTGTGTTACTCTGACCTTCCTCAGCATTTTTTCATTTATTTCATGTTCTTATTCTCATCTATAAAACTGGACCTTCAAAATTAGTTTTGCAATCATGTTTGTGGAGCAGTATCAGGAAGTCTGACATCAAATTCTCTGGGTTGGATGCATCATACACAACAGCTTTTCCAAACTACTTCCCGCACTTCCGACAGGGGTTCATCATCAGAATGAAGGTGAGGAGTCCCAGGAACAGATTGGCAAGGAAGCAGTGAGGAGAGAGGGGAACATGAACTAAATCACAGGTATGTACAGTTATGGGCAAGGTATGGGAGATTTTTGAGGATAATGAGGATCCTGTACAGGCAAACAGATGCAAGCTTGTTTCTGAAAGGGTTAGTCAAAGAACAAGGAATAGTCTAAGGAAGTCTGGGTGCCCTCCCAGCTCTATTTTTCACAACTCAGTGATTTCTGTGACTGTGGGTAGCTGATGTCAGACAAGTTAGACTGCAGGGGAGCAGAGGAATATGGATACCATTCATACTTTTCCCAAGAACAGAAGGCAAAAGAGCAATCACTCTGATTCTGGGGTCTGTGGCTGCTGAGGTTTCTGTGCAGATGAGAGCAAACAGATTGAATTCAGTGTGACTGGAACAGAGAAGCAGTACAAGGGATGGGAAGGCAAAGAAATGTCAAGAGCAGGAGTGCCAGTAGAAAGCTATTAGACATGCCTGTTGTCTTTAGACAAAGCTGTGAGGTGACTAGCTGTGGCATACTACAATATACAGACTGAAGCACAGTAACTCATCCAACTATTCGCGTGACCACATGCACTGAGCTAGTGAATGTGATAGACAGGAGCAACGGGAAGATGCTGCAGTCACTGCTGTGTCCCTGTTCAGGCAGCAACATGTCTGCAGTGGGTGCAGTCCAGCCACGAACTCAGAAGCATGTTTGTACCCGCACTCATTTATTCCTCATCAACAGCATGTTGCAAACAATCATAAGAATGCCAGTTACTTGCCAAGTCACAGAGATTTCTCCTGTCTGACACTTGAGCTGGGCTCGGCAATAAATGTACCAGATTCCAGCTGGGTGCTACATACAGCTCAGTTTGAGTTTCACATCATGGAAGCATTTGTCATGGTCCCACTCAGTTGAGTATGGCAAATACATGAGCAGCACACCAAGTCCTGGTGTGGCTCATCCTAGTGTGGTATCAGGCTGACTGGTGGCAAACAGCCTCGCTGCCTCCATTACAACACCTAAGGATGAGTGCAAGCACTGAAGAGCACTAATTGGCAGCAATGCTGAAGACCTACAAGAAGCTGTGATACAATCACGATGTATGTTGTCAACCATATGCATTCATACAGTTAATAGGAAAGCCTACAACCAGTTTGTCCTGCTGTGCTTTTTGTTATTCATTTGTAGCACAGCAACACTGCCACCCGCTAAAAAGGCCAGGATTTCACTCTGCTAAGATATGTACAAACAGAGAGCAAAAAAAGGTGGCTTCTATCCACAAATACTTCTCGTCTAACTGCTTGGTGAAATGTCACCATTCATATACAGCCATTTGCTGAGAATTTATCTGGCATCTCCCCAGTCTGCTAGGCAACATGACCATCAGCTTTGCAACGCCCAAGAGCTTGCACTGTTAAAGAGAGTATTCAGCCAACTTCTCTCATGTAAACGCTGCTCTCAGCCAACTCTATGTGGCTCTAGATTATCAAGTTTTTTATATATGAGCATTTTCATATGATACTGTGTGTTAAAATTAGTATTTTGCTGAAGTAGCAGCTGCAAATGTTTTACAGAACAAACCCTACAAGTGGTTTCTGTTTCCAGCCACTAAAAACTGACTCTCAAACTCATATTATCTGGTACCCCTGAGAAGGAGTGGAAGTGTCATGTGGGCTGGAAGAGCTGAGCAGTATGGTGTCCAAACTGTGTCCATGCCAGGCCTCCCAACCTGCCTGTTCTGCAGCTCTCAGTCCAGCTACTCATTTTCTCACCCAAAACTTCCACTTGGTGGATTGTTCTTCCTCATTGTCTATCTTTCTTCCCTTTTCTCTTTCCCTTCCTTCACATAGACCAGAAGAGTTTCAGGACTTCTATAGGAAGTGCTAAAGGCAAGTCCCAAGGCAGGGTGCAGGAGCACCTGGTGATATTTCAAGATCTCAGCAGCAGACCAAGCCCCAAAAGGAGGGACCAGGAGTCATGACTGTGCTCCTCCATACAGGGGTAAAGAGGGAGCCTGAGCAAAAGCACTCCTGGCCATCTGTTAGAAGTCCTGAGACGGTTAAGTAGTTAGCAGAAGAAGGAGAAAGAGGAAGTGCAGAAAGGATCTTGACAAGGCATCAAAGGTAGAGCATAATGGCTGAAGAGCCTGGCTGTCTTTGTCACAGCTCTCCTCAGCATGACTGGCTATTGATCTAGAGCTTCACTGATGAGACAGCAGAAACTCAAAAAATGAGGAAGGAGGAGCTGGGCAGGGAGGTGCCCTTTGGAGTAGAAAGGCAGGAACAGCAAGAACAACTTGAGGGCAAGTTCTCACCGGAGGCATGGGGCACAAGCACTCTGGAAAAGAAAGGTTGGATGCAAAACACATATGAATATGTATTGTGTGGGATCAAGCAGAAGGAAGAGGAAGGCATATCCAGGTATTGCCACAGGAAAATTTACCAAGGGTGGGATACTTCCCCACCCATCCCCACCCATCCCCACCCCCAGCCATCACCAGCACGGCTATGACAATGCTTCGATGTTTTTTCCGACTCTGAACAGATTTCTTACTGTATCAAGCACACTGCAGCAAAACCAGCTCAGGCAATTTAATTAAAATTGAACACACTTAATAGTGTTGTGGCAGAAAACAGACTCAGCAAGGAGAGGGGACGCTCTGAAATTTGCATGGAGGTCTCCAACCCTCCACACATTCAATATAGGACTAGGCGTTGCCACCCTTATTCGTGTGACATGGTTTACTACAAGAACAGTCTTACTGCAGCCAGCAGTCCAGAGATGGAATGCTTTTATCCCAAGCACTGCAAAAAACAGCCAGCAAGGATGATATTCCTTGTCAATGCAAATGCAAAAAGCACCACCTCTGAAGTGAATGGTGCTGTACTCCTGTGTGTTTCTACAAT
Organism: Rhabdornis inornatus; assembly: GCA_013397075.1. NCBI lineage: Eukaryota > Metazoa > Chordata > Aves > Passeriformes > Rhabdornithidae > Rhabdornis > Rhabdornis inornatus. Next base: position 359,368 of record VWZS01008822.1, on the reverse strand, counting down.
GAAGCTGGACTGCTGTTTAAAATACAAACTTGCCCTGGAGCTCTTTGAGTCGTTCATCCCTAGAATATGAATCCAGACATTTCCTGGACAGTGTAGCCCAGCGGCAGTAGCAGGGCCAGCAACTACACTTGATGAAGCCATGGAATAGCTGATTCAAACACATTCAAATCGGTGTAATAAAATGTTCCATCTCATCTTTTTCCCATGCTGAAAGCTATGCAATTACCTTTTTTAATAGTTTTTCATACCTTCAATAAAAATAACCATTAAAAAAAATTAGCAAACCTGGAGAATTGCTCTGGAAAACACTTTAATTTGTATCCAGAAGTAAATTTTCATAGTTTATTATAAAAACTGCTATGAAGGAATTATCTTCTGTGGTCAGTCAGGGACTGGCAGGTTTTCATATTATTTGTTCCTTTTAAAAAGATAGAGCTTTGAGCTTGAATTCAGCGTAATACTCCAGACAATTGTTGGATCGGATAGCCATTCCATCCAATAAACATGCAGAAATTGTAATTGATATTTTATAATTAAAGTCCAGACTAAGAAGGAATAGTAATAATTAGTGGGGAAAGTACATAATAAGATCAGAAATTACATTATAGCCGAGAGATTTCCTTTAGGCAAAGGAAACATATTACCCTCAAGATTTCTTAAAACAAAATCAGTATTTTGCTTTTTTGGGAATGATTTTTGTGGTGCTTTTTCTTCTGAAGCACACTTCAGACTCCAGTAACCACTAAAGGGATGATGCATTTGTCTGAGGAAGCGTTAATAGTCTCATTTGTACTGACTTATTCCCAAATGTCCCAAATAGGAGCTAGTCATTCTCACTGCTAAGTGTTGTGCAAATACAGAGCAGGAGAGAACATCTGTCCCTCTGGGCTTCCCAGACAACCTGATATCTCAAAACACAGAGCAGACTGTGAGTGCTAATAAGAATTTCTCATCTTCTACCTCTAAAGGTTGTACTCTCCTTCCCTTCCCTCATTAAAAAACCCTGGCCAACATTCAGACAGAGGTGGTGACCAGGGAGGATCTGTAGCATAGACTGGCACAGGGCAGTACAGCATTCTCAAGCCAGCGGATTCCTGGGAAGACATGTGCTGGACTTGGACATTTTGGTGTCCTCCCAGGTCATGTCACACATCTGGAGTTTTTGCAAACTTGTTTCTGTGAAGGTCTTCATGAACGATGAGAAAATACATAATGTCAAACTGTTTTCACCACCAGCTCTTGACATCCTTCTGCTGTGGGAAGGAGTTCCAGGAGCAGACACCCCTCAATTCCATCTGCTGTCTCTCTGAGCCTTCCATACCACATAAGGGGTCCAGGGAGAGACACAAAAAGGCTTACACTGGCAGCTACATATTGCCTTGGGAAAATGTCATTTCCACTGTGCAGGGTTCCTTACCTCTACTTGCTGGTGCCATTTATTTGTGTTTACTCCCTGTTATGTGGTACAGCAAATGGAAAATACGGCTTAAGAGCTCTCTCAAGAACACTTCTCAGCAATGGCCTCCTTTCATTCTCCTATTCTTTTTTATTTAATTTAAGGCATACAGAATGGTAACAAAGACATTAAAAGTTGAGAAGAATGTATTACAAGAAAACTGTTTTAATAAAGTATTAAAAAATGCTTCTTAGCTCTAACATTTTCGAAGGCTGTTTTGTGAGGCCCTGTCCTCACACCCTGCAATTCTCCTTAAGAAGTTTTTTCATACAGGTTTCTTTCCATCACTAGAGATTAAAGGTCCAAATAAATTTTGTTCTCTTGACTGAGGAAATTTTATGCTTTCCTGGCACTCATGACTTTGGGTTCACCACCAATCCAATGCAAATCCAATCCACTTCACCATTTACTTCCCTTAATTTATCAAAGTTTGCCATTTTGAAATAATAACAGTAATGTGTTTAGAAAACTACTTGGAGGCGCTTTTTTTTCTTTAGCCTATCCACTTACAGAAACTGATTAAATGTAATCAAATTATGAGCAACATTACCAGCTAATGTAACAATAATTTTCATATTATCTAGGAACAACGTAGGATTATGAGTCACACAGTCTAAGGCAAAACTGTAAAAAATGTGATCATCCTGCTACACTGTACTATACCACAGTATTTCTCCCTATAATACTGCAATTTCTGTACATTTCTAAATGTAAGAAGTTGTCAGACACATGGCAACATTCTGCTGAAACCTTTTCAGCTGTCCTTCTCTGAACTGAGTTTGATTTAAACAGATTCCTCTTCCCCCATGTTTTCTCTTCATTTCTTTCAGTCATATTTCTTGCATTTTTACAGTACTCCTCCATGACATTTTTCTTCATTTCTGCTGCTCCTCATCAATGCATACTTTTCAATATCTGTGTTGCAATTTGGATGACAAGTGGGACATATCTCTATTATCTTAACACTTTCTACTTTGATATCCAACACTTTTGAGCCTTTCTCTTAGTTCCTGGGTGTTCTGCCCACCAGTGCTATTCTATAGCTTAATTTAGGCTACAGATTTCCTATTTCTTTAGACAACGATTCCCCAACCACATATACCCACTTCTAGTTTCTGCATTTCCCAGGTTGTCTCTCCTCTGGTCCCCCTTCTGATTTCTGCCTGCAGGTCACACTCCAATTAGTTTTCAATTAGGTAGAAATATGAGTATTCGGAATTTGCCTACTCATTGTCCACAAAGACATATATAGACACTCAGGGTGAGATTTCACAACCATGTTCATAGGCACCTGCATATGCTCCATTGTTACAGCCAGTGGTACTTAAGTCAAAACAACCACTAGAGCTTGGGGAATGATTCGGTTCATCCTAAAATAGCCATCTAAATATTTATTCAGTTGATTCAGTACAGAATATATAGGTCATCGTTTTAGACGCTCTGTCACTGGACACAGTACCTAGTGCCTGTTCCAGAAGGCTGTGCATGCCCCAAGGTTCCTGCACCTCATGTGCCTCAATGTCTTGTGTGTAACTGGGCTGAATCCCAACATTTATTGAGCTGAATTGTGTCCTTAGTAGCTGGTGGGCTGAGTCACCTGCTGGTATCACTGCCTGTGAGGACTAGAGCTCAGCTGCCCACACTTTGCAACCTGTGCCATTTTAGGTGTTTCTGTTTGACTCACATTTACAAGAAAATCGGCACATCGTGTCCCATAGAGGGAGGTCTGAGATGCCTTTCAGTCACTCAGACATTTATATTCAGCTCTCCGAACCTCTGCCACAGCTCCCCTCTGACTCCAGCACAGTGACTCTGCTCACCAGAGATCTGTCCCATGGTCCCCATGTCAGCAGAGGCATCTGCTGCACCCCATCACTTCAGTCCCCTGGGTTAGTCACCCCAGGCCCCTTGGCAGCCACAATCAGTCACCCTCATCAGATCCAAAAGTTGATTGACCACACAAAGCAGATTAACCATGTACCAACCTCTCTGTGCAAAGAAGCATTTCAGACTTCACATGATTCAAATATTCTGCAGTGAAAACAGAAAGGTAATTTAATATGAAAGTGGTTAATAAGAGTGTTCTTGTGCCAGAGCTGAAATTTATCAAGAAAGTTTTACATGCTAATTATTATGGATCCCTATCTGCCTTCTTTTAATTTCTGATTCAAATAATATAATCATCTAATTAGGGAGAAGAAATGATGCTAGGTGACCGTGGCATACTGAAAATAATAAGTAATTTGTGGTCTAATGGAAGCATTTAAAAAATGTTCTTCACTGAATTAAACACATGTAAACTATTAAGAATATTTAGAAATAATGAAATATTTTTAGATGTAAATTCTGTACTGAAGTATTGAGGACAAAGATGACTTTATCTGATAATTCATTCACAGTGAATAATCCCACTGCCTCTACTGACTGAACATCTCTGCATGGTCAACAAGGAGAGACAAAAAGGAAAAGCATAGGAAATGTATGTTCATTCAAAAAACAGCCAAGAAAAAAATGCTAAGATGCTGAGTTTTCCTTGAAAATATGAAACAGATGTTCAAAGATTCCCAGTATCAGTAAGAGAGAAAATGCAAGTACATGCATTGATTGTAACTTCGTAGTTTAAGAGACTTAACCAAAAATGAAAGTATATTTCTGATGTCAGGCAAGGGCCAAACTCCATTCTGTTAACACTTGCATCAGCAGGTGAAAAATTCTATGACGTGAAACTGAGCTTTTATCTTTGAAATACCCAGGCACCGAATGCTACTGAGGTCACAGTAACATGTAACTGACAGCAGGATAAATTCCTCTGTCAAATTTTAATCTGATTTAAATTGATATTTCAGAGACCAGGTACCTAAATCCCTATTTTTTAAAATGCTCTTAAAGCTTTAATCCTTCCCTCAATTACAGCATTTTAAACTGGCTTCAGAGTGGTTATTTTGGATTTACATTAGCACAAGTGAGATTAGAATTGGAGCCAGAGGCAGTTCACATTCCATGCCATTCTCAACAGCAGAAAGACAAGGGTTGAAGCACACTGTCAAGTGAAATAACTTGGATTTTCATCTTACATATCCTTAATTATAAGATATTTTGAATGCATGTCCCTTTGTGTTTGTTCACCTCACTAAATAAAACCACTAATTTCCGTCCAGAGTGTATTATTTATTTTTCACTCTTAGTTAAAAAATCCCAGCAATAACAAGAAATAAAATCCACTGAAACAGCTTTAATTACTTGATAGTTTGATCTAAGGTGTTTCTTTATGTTATTTACAGATATTACTGTCTGGTACTTTAAAAGGAGAAGAAACCCACTGAAAGCAGGAAAGAAAAGTGAACATAATGGTTTGTGTAGAGGTCACAGGACGAAGAAATTGTAAGGTTATGAAGAATGTCATGGTATATTGAAGGCTCTCATGGGAATTAATCAAGTAAGAGAAAGTCTGTAAAATGCCATAGAATCTTTCTAACCAGTTCATGGTGGGATCAATTATTTCTTTGTGCTCTCTGCTAGGTGTTTCTCTCATCTGTTCTTCAAAACCTCTCCCATGTCAAGTATTCTAGAGGTGCTTTCTCTTTCACAGTGTATTTCTGTGACATTTGTCCTTTGAGATTTTCTAATCCCACCATAGAATTCACTTAAAGGTTTAGTTAGCAGCACACTTGGCACTTCATATACTGGCTGAACCATCTGCCTCCAGAGAACTATAAAATTGAAATAAAACCCATTACCTGTTTTCCGTCTCAATTAATCTGAGTTAAGTGGCTTAATTCAGGATTGGAAAACTGCCTAGGTTACTTAGATTGTCTTTACTAGATTATTCACCACAAAAATCCAAGCATTCTCCAAGGTGTTCCATGTAGTTTCCCACAGGCTCCTCCCAGAGAAACTGATGCATTAGGGTGGAGACAAGGGGTCTGTGCAGTGGGTGGGCACCGACTGCCTGGCTGCACCCAGAGGGTGGTGGTAAATCCTGTTTAAACTGGACACTGCCACCAACAGGGTCCCCAAGGATTGATATGGGGCCCAACACTGTTTAATGGCTTCATGAGTGATCTGGGTGATGGGATCAATCCACCCTGATGGAGTTTGCCAGTGATGCCAAACTGGGTGGGGGAGTGGACACTTGAGAAGGGAGAGCCATCCTGCAGGAAGAGCTGGATAGGCTGTGAGAGTGGGCTAACAAAGACCTTATGAAGTTCTGCAAGGACAAATGCAATGTCTGCACATGGGAAAATAGAATCCAGGAGTGCAGCACAGACTGGGATCTGCCTGGCTGAAGAGCTGGGGTCCCAGTGGACAGCAAGCTCAGTATGAGTGAACATGTGCTGCTGTGGCAAAGAAAGCCAATGGGATGCTGAGCTGCATCAACAAGGGCACCAGCAGAGAGAAAGAAATCATCCCACTCTACTCAGTGCTTGTCAGGCCACACCTGGAATACTGTGTTCAGTTGTAGTCCCTGCTATGCAGAAAAGTTGTGGACAGACTGGGGAAGGTCCAGAGAAGTGCCACAATGATGATCAAAGGACTGGGAAGCTTTCCATGGAAGGAAATAACGAGAAAACCATGTCTCTCCATCCTTGAGGCTTAGGGGAGACCTTATCAGTGTTTAAATACTGTTACTGTATTTAAAAGGTGACTACAAAGAAATTGGATACTCCCTTTTTGCAAGCAGTCACATGGAAAACACAAAGGGGAATGGGTGCAAGTTATTCCTGGGGAGATTCTGACTGGACATGAGGAAGATATTTCACAATAAGAATAATTAGCTGTTGGACTAACCTCCTCAGGGAAGGGGTGGACACTGTTAAGATTTCTCTGGATGGGGTGCTGGCCTATATTTTCTAGACTGTACATCTCCAAAGAAAGGTTGTACCAGATGCTCCCTGAGGTCCTTTCCGACATGGTATTCTATAACTCCATGGCTCTATGAAAATCATCATGTAAGCCGATCCAGTTATTTCACAAGAAAGGCTCACTCTTGCAGTATGAAGGATCAGAGTCTCATATATTCCAGCTATCAAAATTATGGCTCTAAACCTGTCCATACTCAACTGAAAGTGATAGGAAACTCCTGGCATAGCCTCCCTGAAACCTGAGGCAGCAGGATGACCGCCATCCATGTACTATATGGGAAAATTGTTTCCCTGCCATACTTTTAGACAGAGTGTACCCATCAAACATATGTACCCAGTGACATGCAGAACACCTCAGGCACCCTGACAGGCCTCCAACACTGTCACAGAGTGTGCAGCTCTCCCAGATTCTCTTTTATGTCATGTCTGTCTGGTCAAGAAAGGTGTCTCAGGTATCCCAGGACATTTTGAAGGAGTCCAGAAACCTGTGGTTCAGTGCCAGAAGCATTCCTTGTATGTTTAGATACTTAAGCATTGTTCAATACCTGGAATCCCTGTTGAAGTCTCCAGTTAGTCCATGGGGCTGCCAGAGCATGGTGAGGAAAGCTGGACTGTGCTGGACTGTGCTCTCTGGGGAAGTCAAGGGGAGTGTCAACATACACCAGTCTACCATTGTCAGCAAAACGCAATGAGTCTTGCACTGTATCATTTTTACCAGATGCTAAGTTTGCTGCTTTTATTTCTTTCTAATACAGTGTCTCTCCATTTCCTTTCATGCTGGCCAGAACTTTTAAATGGCCGTTGTCTTAGGCTGAAACAGCCTGACACCTTCCTGAGTTGACTGGCAGCATTTCTCTGCCAAGCCTTTGAATGTCACACAGCAGAGGGGGCAGAGCTGAGACTCTATATGTAAATGTGATCATGGTGATTTTAAAGTACCAGCCTCTAAACTCAGCAGAAGAATTGAGTCTCTCTGTGCTCTGCAACTCACTGATTTCACTGGGGTTTGGGTCAGGCACTTCCTGCTTAGTCTTCATGCCCATTACCGGGCAAGGTGACCTGACTGCTGTGCATCTATTTTATACATGCCTCCTGTATTTATTGTATGGTTCCTTGCCATGCTTTTATTGCATTGAGTATTTGTGGAAGCAACACATGTTCTGGGAAGAATCAGAACTTAAATTACTATTTCCTTGAGGCAGAAAAACAATCTGGAAAGACATTAAATGACTAAGAAAAAAACACTAAAAAAAATTATTGATTGTGTCAGTCTCAGTCTCTTGACTCACCAACATGTTTCTCTGGGGTGTATGCTTGTAGAAATATGTTGAGTTTGGCAGAGGTATTCTGTAAAATAAGAGTAATGCAGTGATGAATCAGGCCCTTAACTTACCAGTTATTCAGGCAAAATCTCACTGTTCAGGATTTACCATTTTATGTATATCTTGCTAAATGGAAAACTTGCTATCACGATAATGTTCAAGGAGTAGTCTTTGCTTTCTCTATTAATGCTAGTGTATTGGCAGTTGTCCCAGAGACACTGATAAAATAGAGTACATATAACATGTATCATAAAGTTTGCCTGGTATAAATAAAAAGGTCATGACTCTTTTCCCTGTTGCTTGTTTGTATGTTTTGTATTTCTTTTCTCAATATTGTGCTGTTCCTTGTTTTCTGTAGTGGTATTTTTGTCAGCAGTAGTAAAGGGTAATTTAGGAAGCTATTGAAAGGATTTCAGAACATCTAGCTGAAAAAAGAAAGTATCCTGAAAAGACCCATGGAACCAGACAAAATGTTATTCTCTCACACATTTTGTGTAAAATAAGCTAAGCGTCAATGACATATAATGGAGATTTTTATTTAAAATGTGGGAATATTTATGATCCAGAAAAGAGAAAATGCCTTAGTTTCAGAGTGACAAAAGGAACTGTTTCAGATTGAATCTTCCTGTCTCATCAGTGACCTTCAGCTTCCTCTTTACTGTGCTGCCTAAGGTAATGAAAATGCCAAAGAAACATGAGGGTAATTCCTGTGCTCCTGGAACTTCGTTTGTTCATTAATTGAGATGCACTCCCTTAAGCTCATGGGGTTACTTCTAGGAAAGACGTCTCAGCTACGTATTTGTGCAGAGCAGTTACTCAGCTAAGCCTGAAACTCAGTGGCTCCTGAAAGCATACCCTGTCCAGCCTACTGGATACTGGGAATCCTCTTTTGGGACACATAACAGTCCCTACACATGGTACAGGGCTGATACGTGCTACCAATTTCCTATCAAGTATCTATTGCCTTTGAAACTCTGGTCTGCATACAGCATAAAGGAAATTACCTTTTTCTGCACAAACAGAAAAGTTTTTGCCTGGTTTCTCTTGGAAACAGAATTTTTCTTCCATTAACCAAGAAAAAGGTTGCACACTATGGATATTACATAGATGCAGTAAGCCTTCTTAAGTATGTACAGCTTACATATCATTTCTTTAGGTATTGCTGTCTCTTTCATCCTGCTGAGTAATTAAGGTTACAGTCTTAGGGATCTTTTCCAATCTTAATGATTCTGTGATTCCATGAGCCTGAAGTGAACCTGAATAAACTACTGCCTTGCCAAAGCCCACAGTCAGGGTGCTTGATATTCACTCAGAAAAGGAGCAGCCTTATGATCCCAGCTTGTGCCTGCCTTTTTTAACCTCTCTCACCTCCTGTTTCTGAATACCTTGTGAGAATAGTTTCCATTCCTGGCTGGTACTGAGCTACCTTCCTCCTCACTCTGCTGTGCCTTGGACAGAGATTTCCCAGGAGCAGGTTGGAAGACATGATTTCACCATGACACAGAAATCCCAGCTTGAAATTGCTTCCTCATTTACTCCAGATGGTCATTCTGAAACACAGGGTGTGCTGTGCTGCCTTCTCCATCTTTTCTGTGTTGCTCTAGTGGTGAGAGGAAACAAGACTCTTTCCTTCCTTCATCCTCCAAATCCTACTTTCCTACTGCAGTCCCCCAAGGCTGTGTCAGAGCTGGTGCTGTGACACACCACTCTGGGGAGCAGATTAAAGGCATATGTGAAGCAGGGAGGTGAATCTGCAAACCAAATAACTTCATAACCACCTACCTACAACTTTACAACCAGATGGGCACCTCCCAGGTTAAACATCATCAGTCAGCTGAGAAGGGAGCAGTCTGGGTCTTTACTAAACAGGGCTTTTAAAAGTCTGGGGGGAGTGAGCAATATCAAGCCTTACACCTAAAACTTGCCCTGAAGTTTTTGCTGTTTCCATCACGAAAGCGTATGTTCCTTGCACAATAAGTAAAACAAACTTTTCATCAAATTCGGACATATTGTTCTACATATTTCGTTAATAAGTACCAGGCAAAAGGAAAACTGAGTAACACAGTCCTGACCTGATGTACCTTCTTTCTCTATGTATATTATTTGAACCCATCCTCTGTTGTCTTGTGAGCTGTTGATGATTACATCTAAAACTTTATCTTTTAAAAACAGCATGAAACTAATTACTGTCACCTGTATCTCTAGGCATCTTGGCTGCAGCCCTGATTATTCTTAGCTCTAGATTAAGAAAACCCACTGACCCCTTGTTTTATAAATTCTTCATTTATAGATTTTCTCTACACCGAGTGTAGTTCAGACATGTCTTTTAGACAAGAAAATACAGTCAAGGACAGTTCTTTGACCTAGCCTCCATTTCCAACTTTCCCAAAATCCTTTATAACCAAACCTGCACAGAAACTTTGTCCTCAAAGCAGCTATATCAGAAACAGTGCCAATGACCTCAAAAATTACCTGAGAACGAATCTCATGTCAGTAAAGAAAGGGTCTTCTGTCTCTTTTTTTGAGATCCATTTTTGCTGCCAGATTAAGGCTTCAACCTTCCATTTTGGGAATTTTAACTTATTATTTATTTGGTGTCCTTAGCCCTTTAAGTCCTGTCTAGTTAAATCTGAGATATTAAGATCTTTTGAAGAATATGAGAAATACCAGAAGTTGTTCAAAATATAGTGCAACTTGTTTGAAAGGAGCAGAGCCAAGATGATCTCAGGGACGACAGAGCTGGCAGTTCAGCTACAGCAACAACCAGTCAGCTACTAGTTCTCTATACAAAAGAAAAGAAAAGAAAAGAAAAGAAAAGAAAAGAAAAGAAAAGAAAAGAAAAGAAAAGAAAAGAAAAGAAAAGAAAAGAAAAGAAAAGAAAAGAAAAGAAAAGAAAAGAAAAGAAAAGAAAAGAAAAGAAAAGAAAAGAAAAGAAAAACAACACCAAAAACACCCCCACACCAACAACCCCCCACCAAAAAACACGGAAAACACCAACCTACCAACAAAAAAACCCCAAAACGCAAACCCAAAACAGAAAAAAACCCCATAGACAACAACAACAACAACCAAACAAAACAAAAACAAAAACAAACAAACAAAAAAATAAAGTGATAGAAAAAAGGGGGAAAATAGGTGTGTAACTGCTGCTGATTTGTCCAGGGGAAATGGTGTTAAACTCATTTAATTTCCTGCTGAAACAGTTTCAGGCTTTGCAGATAAAAGCAAGATATTGTTGACTTACATCTCAGCTTAGAAAGGCTTTTGCCATACCTTATGCAGATTCTCATAAGGAAATTGGGTGGCAATAATATTGAAGAGGTGAAAAATAAGATTGGGAAACCTTCCACTGAGCCAGAAATGAACGAACAAGCCAAAGAAGCTAGGGGAAGTTTACCAACAAGCAAACTTCATGGGGCTCCCTCCTCCTCCTTTTATTTTTTTCCTTTTGTTTTTTTTTTTATTTCTGCTTCCTCTGTCCCATCTTGCAGGAGTTGATGGCAGCTTCAGTTCTCTCCCAGCTGAGTGGCAGTATACCAGTGCAGAGGTGCTGAAGATAACTATTACTTTCAAGAGCTGAAGGACGTGAGAGAGATTTGAGAGCAACTTATGGCTACATCTGACAGGTATTGTCACCCTGAGGAGATCAGCAAAAGACATTTAATTTTCACTTACCAACATCAGCCTTACCCTACAGGGAAACATGTGAGCCCATCTCAACACCCAGTGTCTAATTGCTTTGAGTTATCTATCCAGTGTTGCCTTTCACCTCCAGTCTCTGAGGGTGTTCCTGCCTCACACATGCATTTCTGGGTCCAAAATGTCATGTGCAGCAGCAAAATACAATGCCAGGGTGACCTGTCTTCTGGTCAGAAGGGGCCATGGGACTCTCTGGCTTCAGTGATCTCCACTGCTCTTGGTTGTGTTCAAAACACCCAGGCAGAGACTCCTACCCAGTGCGTGGACAAGTTTGGAGGAGCACAGCACTATCACCCCTCTGTACATCATGGGTCACCCAAAAACCCCTTGCCACCTCCCGTCCACCATAGCCTGGGAGCATGGGACCTGAGGGCATGCACTGCTCTTCTGCACATCAGGATGGAGGAGAGGTTTGGCCCATCTGAAAATACTTTCATTTTTACGAATCTTCTGCTTTGGGAATGGTTTTCTCCTTAGGGACAGTCACCAGAACCATAGTAGAGCAGAAACAACTGGCAGAAAAGGCAAACAGAGCCACCATGTGTTTCCAACAGTGCCCTGGTGTGACTTGTTTCTACAGGACCCTAAGAAGCTGCAGTAGCACCCTGACATGAGCTGCATACCTGTTACTCCATAGGATACTGTTTACACTTTTTCTGACAAAATATTTAGTATTCCCATTCGCCCAAGTCTCTGAACAGGAAACTTGGCATAAATTTGCTTCTTATTCTCTGGAGAATGAGCCACGTAACTAAGATGCACTTCACATCACATTATGAAAAAATAACAACAAAACCCCAAACCAAAACAAAAATCCAACACAAAATTTGCCAAGGTGTAATTAAATCTGGCTTTGTTTTTCATTTCTGCCATTTCTTAGGGATGAAAGATGATTCTGGAGTATGTGAGTCTCAGAGATGCTCAAACTTTGTTGCATGAACATGTCAAGTCCAGGAACCCTCTAGAATAAGTGAGCCCAAGGACCCTCTAGATTAAGTGGCCAGGCCACAGGTTTGATGCATTGATTTGTTACAGGCCAAAGAGAAGCTAATTGTGTGACACTGTGCAGGATGTATCATCATTACCATTATTCATGTTTAGCGTGCCAGCGTCTAAAGACCAGCCATGGATGAATCCTTGTACAAGATTATCTGACAGCTCCTGAATCATGGAAGTTACAGTTCAATAGCCAGAGAAAGGGTTGGGAAAAACATCTAACACACACAACATTCATGCATAGTGATCTCAGAATATTTTATTTTATTTCTGTCTTTCTGTGTGTATGTTAAATAAGCATGGGTGTGATAAATGGAAAAGTGAATGCAGACTAGATGAGAAAGAGCAGATGAGACACCAACAAAAAGGACAAAATACATGTTTTAAAGAACTTTCTCTTTAATTTTAAGACCCTATGTTTTCACCAAGCCTAGAATCCAGTCCACGTGTTCCCACACACATTCTCCAGTCACAGTCCAATCTACATGGGCAGGGCTTGAGGAAGTTGCTGCATGAGAAATGCAGGTTGTCTGCCAGTTGCAGGTTTATAAACTGTTCTGCCTGTTTAGATCTTTCATCCAGACATGGGAACACAGCTCCTAGTTTGATTTCTATTGCTGGCAAGTATCCATCCTCCAGTCCCATCTGTTATTCTTAGCCTGCCTGACACAGGCAGCAGACTCAGTCCTGAGGGCAGGCTGACAAGGGGCTGGTGCACACTTGCATTTCCTATCAGTAAATATATGAAATGTATATACCAGCGTTTTCTGTGGATGGGAAATGGGAAAGTACCCAAATGTCAGGAAGAGGTTTGACGTCGATACTTCTAAATGTCAATACTCCACAGACAAGATAGCAACACTATTTGGACCTTTTTTTGTAATTCTACTCTTAATCCTGCCTCCAAAACAAGTCTCCTCTCATCATGTTTAGGAACTGTTGAGGTATTTCCAAATCCTCTTTTCTGCCATCTGGGAATGTTCAGTGAGTTTCCTACTTTCTACTTTTTGGGTGCAAATGGCATGAGAAAAATACATATACAAGGGTATTCATCAGCTTTGAGTTTCATCAGTTTTCAGCTTCCACCTTCTTGGACAATTCAGTTTCTCATGACCTTCTTTTGCATCATCTACCAGTATCATTTACATGATGATTTGTTCATATTGAAGATTTATATCTTATCCTCAGATTGTTTATGAAGCGGTCTCATGATGTCTTTAACCATTGCACAAGCAACTGTGTCTTGAAGTGATGAAAGTGATCTGGAGAAGTCACCCCAGCTGGTGAAAGCACTTCTACTGAGACCTGAGAAATGAGACATTTACCTCTTGCAGTAGTATTAGCAATGTTAGAAAGCCTGAAAAAGCAAGTGATGATAGACCAACAAGCTGAAAAATTACATCTTTCTTCAACTGAGTTCTGAAAAAGATACTGAAAGCATAGTGGAGAAAACTGAATGGATGAGGCAATATCCAAATATAATGTCCAGTGATATGACACTAACTGAATAAAGGTATTGTTTGTGATCGTAACATTTTTATGTACTAAATGTATGGATATTTATCCAATTAAAACCATGTAAAGTAGGTGTGTGGTAGAAGATTGTGACAAAGGAGTATGCATTGTAGAGAAGATGAAACATATATATTTACACATATACATAAAGGAAAGTCTTCTTTGAACATATGTTGCAGGACAGCCAGCCCCCACCTCGTGCTGCTTGATCACTGGCACAAAGTACACCTGTAGCTTTTCCCCATTGTGTGCTGGTATGGAGACCTATCTAATGAACATGGTGTGCAGCTGAACTGTGCAGTTTTTGGTCGCCAAGTCCTGGGTTAAGATTAGGGTCTGAAATAACTGACTGCGACAAGGATGGAACATTTCCAGCACAGAGTGCTGACCAAGGGGAACTCTGTGCTGCCAACATGTTCCTAACCCTCATGCTCTGGAAAAGGATGCCCAGAGCTCAAAAGTTGTCAGACCTGTGAGCCAAAGCCTTTCAAGAACCCCCAGCATTTGTTTCCACCCTCCTTATTGTGTGCATGGTCAGCTACATAGGTCTGCTGTATTGCTCACCCTCACAAGGAGACTCTGACCTTCTTTCATTAAACCAGCTGAGAACTGGTTTCCACACTGCATCAGGAGAGCAGAGCCACAGACCTGAAAGCAGTGTTTTGTAAGGCTGCAGCTAAATGACACCATATAGCCATGTAGCAGTTTTACTTCCCATACTCACTGTAATGCAGTTTCATTTACAGTACTGAGCTACCATAGAGATACCTGTCTAGTTAAAGTAATGTATAAAACCCGAGTAGTTTTCCTGGTAGGATTTTGTATCTGATAACAGCTCTGGACAGCACAGTCCCCCTCTATGGTTGACTAGCAGGGCAGTATCCCTGGGTTCCACAAAAAATTTGCACCACTCATGTATTAATCAGTTCTCTGCAGGTCATGGTTCCTTCCACACCTTCTCATTTGTCACACAGAAAGACATATGGCTCTTGCTCATTACTGCTTTGTGGCTTCCAAATTCATGCATGGATCCCCTTGCCACACCACTTGCAAGCTGTTGTTTATTAAAGCAGTGGGACACAGGTGTTTCTTCTGCCTTTGTGCCAGCAGAGGCAAGGGAACCATGCAGAGATGGAGCCCGTCTCATGCCCCCACTGCATTTTTGCTCATAAGCTCTTTGGGTTTTGTGCAGCCTCCATGGACACTTGCAAACAAGCTTGCTGATTAGAGGAAAAAAATCCTCCTTCTTCTGAGCTAATTCTGCCAGGTAATCAGAGCAGGTCAGAGGAGCATTAAAAACATCCTGTGATTCTTCATTTCTGTAGAGAGTGGCTGGTGGACAAACACAGAGTCAATGAATCCATGTCTTCTAAGGTACTGTGTCTCCAGAAAAGTCTGTCAAATAAGTAATAACCAAAGAAGAACAAGATACCCGAGAAACACCAGGCAGAAACACCCATGTAACTCCATCACCTCCACCCTTCACAGGTCATCAGATTCAGCAAGTTTTCAAGGTTAGAGATCTTCTCTTCTTTGCCAGGGGGAAGTCTCCTCCTTGCTGAGGGAAATATGCAGCAGTGGTTCAGGATGACGTCTGTGGGATTTAATGTTCTTTGTCTTTCTCATGGGCTCCCTAAAGCCCAAAACAGTGATTGTCTTGAGAAAACAATCAGAATCTGCAGTGCTGCATCAAAAATGCCAATTAAACAGGGTAGTGGGAAGGATGAGAGCACATGATGGGGAAAAGGAATATTGAGAAGGATGCAAGATGAAACGGATTACCTTGCTGATGGACTTCAGCAATTCCAGCCCAAATGTTACATTTTATCCACTCTCAACAGGATATGCTACAGGGAAGGAAATCCAGCTCTAACGGCTGATAGATATTTTCTATGGTTTCACAAGGTATTTTGCCTCTGTTGGTCTGGATTTTATACAACAGCCTGTCTAATGAAGTAGTTCTGCAGTCCTTTTCAACAGTTTTGAAGTACAGCATGTGTTGATTATCTCAGTTGAATGGATCTGAGTTCATTTATAAGTTGCTTTGTTTTGCCTTTTTTTCACTTCTTTGTTCCTCCCTTCTCTGTCTAAAGCACACAAATTGTTTGTAGAGAAAAAAACATATAAACAGTGTGATTCACTACAATAAAGAACAGCTTGTTAAAAATGTGCTTTTGGTGTATGTGGAACACCAGTTTTCCTCTATCATGCTGTGGTACAGAACGCATTAGCTGAGGTTGCTCTGGGAGTTCCATTTTTAAACCCTCTTCTTTTCTTGTTCCTGTAAAAGCCTGAAAAATCTTCTTTTCAGTTGAAATTATGTGTGTTTTCTTTTAAACCAGAGACAATTTTTAAGAAAAGTTTGAATCAAACTCATACACCTTTTAGTTTTATGGAACTTACGATACTTATCAGAAACAAATCTTTCTGAAATGATTAGCCATGGCACAGAAAATCTCTATTCGTTTTTTCATTTCTTCTTTTTATCTAGCTCAAAGGAAGACAATCAGAGCTTTTCTGTCTTTCCACTGAAACACAATCAAATCCCATCCCTTCAGCCAAAAAATTGCATGTGACTCACTCTTATGAGCCAGGCCAACCTGTGGTTGCCATTAAAGTGGACTTTAACTCACGAAGAGTCAAAGCGACTGAACATCTGTATAGTGCACACACAGTCATAAGCATTCACTGAGCATCAACCTATCTGTCTGGAGGTGCACACTGACATAAATACATTCAATGAATTTTAATTATGAGGCAGGGTTTCATTCTGGAGATCTATCAGTGCATAAGCTTCTTTAAAAGAGTACAACTCTCTTAGCATCAAGACTGATATGTTTGAGCCTGCTCCTATGGCTTCACTTGCCCAGGCAAGCTGCAGAGGCAAGAATGCTTTGAATAAAGAATTCAAAGCTAACATGCTTTGAATAGCAAATAAAAAATGGCATGCAGGTAGGGGTGCAGTTCTGACTAGGAACCATCCAGCCACTGGGAATGGCTTGCATGAAGGGGAGAGGCATGGCACTGAGGCAGAGGGCAGATCTTGGAGCTAGGGAGGGGGACTTGGGCCCTGGAGCCTCTGCCAGCCCTTGCATCTCCCTTCTCCCTGTGCCTCAGGTGTTCTGGTTCCCCTGGCAGCAGGATTTGCCTTGAGGGACAGGGACAGGGTGTGGATGAACAGAGGTTGATGGGGAGGCGGATGGAGTGGCCGTGGGCCAGAGGCTGTGCTGGGGTGGTGGCACGGGCCGTGCTGTGGGTGCGGTGCTGCCTCCTCGCCCTGCCCTCCTCTGTGCCCCTGCAGGGTTGCATCTGTCACACAGACAGGCCTGGGGACACGGCCACGGGGACCTGTGCTTCTCCGTGAGGACAGACATTTCGTCTGGAGCCCTGAGGGCAGGAGCCAGCAGGGCTGGTGGCTGCAGCTGCAGAGAGCGGGGCTGCCATCGGGATCTCGCCAGGCGGTTTGGCTGGGGTGGGGAGAAGGGAAGGAAATGAGAGCAGAGCAAGGCTGCCTTTGCTGCAGAGTGCGGATCATAGGTTTTTTTGAGGGGAAGGAGACAGGTTACATGTCACATCTGGAGGAGGTGACCAGAGGCTGGGATACAGAGCATCAGGGTAGGCCAGAGCAGGGAGCACATGCCAGAGGCAGAGGAAGGGCTGAATGCACACAGAGAAGAAAGGGGAACGGGAACTAAAAATATTACAAACCACTGGTAGAGAGAAAGTATTTTAGGACCTTCTGTTCTTGCTTTTTATAGCAAAAAGGAAAAGGGGACAGACTCTGGAAATAACAGCACACATATTTTCTGACAAAGGAACCCATTTCTGGCTACAGACTGATGAAACATGTGGAGGTACTGGTGCAGGAGCTCCCAAAATTCAGACATACCACAGGATTTGACCATGGACTATATTTTTGCACAATAGTCAAAGTGGTTCATGGAAAACTTCTGGCCTGGTAAGGAGCAGACTTCACAGAGATTTCAAAGAAAAGCTTACTCTTATGAGATTTTCATATAAATGTGCAGACTGGAGGCTGAGGTGGTTTATAGGTACATTTTGAAAGAATATGTGATGTTTAGATGCTTATACATATGTAGTGTCATCCAGCTGGGTCTTTGCTGTTCTCCGGCAGAGTCACTGGGATGAGGAACAGCTTTCATCGCTGCATAGACTCGAGGAAAGCAAACGCGATCAGATCCTTCAAGCTGTTCCCTTAGCAAGGCATGAACCTTAGTCTAGAGTTTCTGAGAAGAGAATTGATCAGCCAAGTCTGTTGAAGATAGAAACCCTTAGGTAATTAGGAAGATGGCATTATTCAGAAGCCTTTGCTTTTAGTACCCTTTGCTGAACAGTTGGGTCTCGGTAATTATAATCCCTGGGGGTTAGGTTTCAGTGACTGACAGTCTCCAGTGACGCTTTGGCCTTTATCCTTCCAGCTGCACAGAGAAGTGAAACTGCACACAGAAGCAGTTTTTGTTTGAATTTGCAGCAGCAGGCATTTGTGTGTGTGTGCACGTGTGTATGCCTGTGGGTTTATTTAGGTTTATCAGTTTTAAATATAAGACATAGGTTGTGTGTACAACATTTCTCTTATGTCAGCACCAATGCCATTTTTGGAGTCTATGAGCAATTAATGTACCATGAATTTTAACTCCTTTTTTACTGATAAACTGTGCTGAAATCTCACGAAGTCAAGTGAAAAATCCATTAACCTACATGCACTATAAGTACAGAATACAAACCAAACAGCAGGCTTTTATTCACCTGTTTAATGGAAAGAAAAATATTTGCCTAAATTAATGGACATATGAAATTATGCAAGACTCCTGTATATGAGAAAATCTTTAACTATTTAGCAATTATGTCTTTCTCAGCACATCGTGTGTAGTTAGAAATAAGTACTAGTGGATGCTGCTGCTCTGCAGTTTACTACAAAGAATTTTCATTTTAGGCAGAACCAGCCACACTTCTTGTTTTGACTAGTCCAAGGTATCTCTGTATTTCTGAAATTTTCACCATTTTTTTTCTGTGAAAAACCTTTGAGTTGTCACATATTTTCTGTTAAATTATTTGGTGTTCTTTTTCTTTTCAATTCAAAGTGAATTTTGAACTTCCTGGGTTACAAATATCTTTCTAATATTACCCATAAGGGTTACTGATGTGAATATCTAACTTTATATATGAACAGCAAATTAAGTGAGAGGATTGTTTGGATTAGAAGCTGTTCATTAGACTTTCTCTTCTCATGTTAAACTAACATCTGTGTGTTTTTTATTTAAGATTTTATAATATCCTAAACAGTGCAGGGTAATTTCTTACCATGAAGAAGTTTTAGATGGACAGATTGCAATTAAATGTGAGCTGCCTAAGGAGACATTTTGAGATTCTTTATTTTAGCCTAAACTATCTGATTAAACAATCATCAAAGTGAGAAACAAGGACTTGGACTCATAAAGCCAAAGCCAAAAATGCATCAGAAATTAAGTCTGTGGAGAGGTGGAAATTTGCTTCTGTAGGTCCCTCGCAGACTTTTGTTATGTGTGGATTTGGCATAGGGGTGCATCAGGCAGAGGTAGCTGTGGTCAAACAAGCCCTCAGAAAAATCCAGCTACACAAGTTAATTACATTACCTTACCAAAGCAACTGGCTGTGAGGGCAGTATGGCACTGTGTGAATGCACCCCAAAGATGCACCCCATGACAGCATAGAGACAGGAAAAATGAGGCTTGGCATTTTAAGGGAATGGAAAATTTGATCTGAAGAAGAGTAGGTAAGGTAAAATACTCCTTCCTCAGTTAAAGGCAGCAGTCACACATCCAGTTTTTCATAAGTATCAGCAACTCAGTCCATACACAGGAATGTATTTACATTTCTCTCCCTCCATAATCTCTGTACTTCATGGAGGCGGCCTTCCCTTCACTGCTCTGTGGGACACCAACTCTTCACACCCAAGACCATTTTGTGAGACAGCCATCAATACTGCCCAGTCAAACACCTCATGGCTCCCTGCAGCACCTTCTGATCACGTAGCATAGGAATGATGTATTATCCCAGGGACTTGCATATGCTGAGAGCTCAGCTTCCCACAATACCATTTGCTCTGCATCCATTTATCCCTTAATTGGTGTGATGCCACATGAAAGCCCATGCTCTCCCACATTTTCTCTTCTCATTGAAGATGTTCCCAGTGTATTTACATCCTCCTTACAAACACAGCATAGAAATGGTTTTTTGCATTTGTTTTGCTGGGGTGGTATAATCACGAACAAGGGGTGCTGGTTTGAAGCCAGGGCAACAGAGGAGCAGGAATGGATGCTGTAGACTTTGGCCTCACAAACATGGCAGTTATTTGAACCTGATGTTTTCTGACTTTCTGAGGCCATCAAGCTCTATGTTCATATTATGATGCAGGTCTAGCTAGAGATATTTTGTATGCAAGCAAAAATTCTTCATGATGTTGTGTGTGGTGATGCATATTGCAGTGCTCAGGGGACATGCCTGTGGTCATTAGAACCACCAGAAAAGACAAATTACATCAGGAAAGGGGCAAAACAAGTTAACAGAAGGCACTGTGTGGGTAAAAACATAGATGATAGAAACATAAACGATAGAAACATAGAATCATTGATGTTGGAAAAGACTTTTAAGATCAAGACCAGCTGTTATTCAAGCACTGCCAAGACAGTTACTAAATCATGTCCCTAAGCACCACATCTACACATTTTTAAAATATCTCCAGGGATGGTGACTCCATCACTTCCCTGGACATTCTGTTCCAATGCCTGACAATCCTTTCAGTTAAGAAGGTGTTCCTAATATCCAACTTAAACATCATCTGGTACAGTTTGAGCCATTTCTTCTTGTCTTGCCACTTGTTACCTGGAAGAAGACATTGACCTCCACCTTGCTTCTCTGGACTTGCTCCAGCACCTCATGCTCTGTCTTGTAGTGAGAGACACAAAACTGAACACAGGATTTCAGATGTTACCTTAGCAGGGCCAGGGGAATGCTCATTTCCCTGGTCCTGCTGGCCTCACAATTGCTTATACAAGTAAGGGTGCCATTAACAGAAAAGATCAGATCCACCTCCATGCCAGCACTCTGTAGATCAAGAGAAAAGAGGAAATATTTCTTCAGATGCCAGTCCCTGCCTGAGTTTTTTAGTTGCTCTGATTGGTGTGAGGCACAAAGGCAAGTGCTCAAACCTGCTCCTGTTCCAAGGAATCTTCCATTGCTTCCATTGCTTCCATTGAGGAGACCCACACCTACACAATGCATAAACTTTGAGGAGGTCCAGTAGATCTCCCTGATGAGTAATATTGTTGATTTGCTTGTACAGATGTTAGCAAACACCTTAAAACCTCACTGGGGGATTTCTTGTTGCCTCACTGTCTGGTTTAAGAGGCTTCCCACTTGCACATAAATTTGGTTGTTTGCTTTTGGTTTTCTGTAACCATCCTTTCAGCTCATTATGTGTCTACAACCAACAACCAGTACTAGACCAGTGAAAGTTAACCTCTTAAATATTTTGTGAATCTTGTTGGGAATGTAACTCCATGAAGGAATTTGACATTCCATTTTAGAACACTGATGCTGAAATGTAGAAATTCTCCTCTGAACTATTTCAAGTCTCACCTGACTCCTATTGACAGTGTCTTTGATCTAGCCCACCAAAAAAGTGTTATTTATCCCACTGAATAGACATGGTTTGTGTTCCTGTGGGAAAAGACTTAGCAGTTCTGGTCAAAACTGAAGCAGCTGCCTTAGCTTTTGCTCATGGCCCAGTCACCAGAGGTGAAACAAGACTGTTTACGTGCACCCTCAGAAGAAACAGCCACACTGCTCAAAAAGCAGAGATCTTTAGTTTATATAGGTATCCAGCAGAACAAGCAGGACCAAAAACTCTCCAGCTAAAGTGGACAATCTTGTTTTACTTGCTTAAAGATGGACCAAATATTTATCCCATGAGATTGATTCTACTATTGAATTGTGGCGACTACATCCACTAGTGAGAAGTGGATTAAAATGTAGAAGATTAATAGATATAGTGATTTCAAGTGACCTGGAAACCTGGATAGTGTTAAAAGGATTTTGAAGGACAAAAACCTATATATTGAAACAAATATATGGAAAAGAAAAGCTAAGTGGTTTAGTGTTACTAAATGGACTCTAAGTATTGCTGCTATCTTTGCAGTAAATGACAGGAACAATGAAATTAATTTAAAAGACAGTATTTTCCCTGTCTGGATTAAAGCTGTACTATGTCTGTCAACTTCCCTCATCATCTTTTTGAGAAGCGGGGACATCCTTGCTAATTGAACCCTGGAGGAGTAAGTTTCCAAGAACTACATCCACAGTTATCTTAAGCATGTTGTACTGCACATCCTAGCCCCAAGCCAACTCATCTGCATATCTAAATGCCATTTTCTCTCCCCCCTGATTAAAACCAGTCCTGGCCAGACAGACACAAGAGAAGAAGGGTGCTGTTAAAGTGACTTCTCTGAGCCCACCCATAGGAGAACAGTTGCTGGCATGGGTGCTGGTGGACAGGAGAAAGCAGTGAGCCTTCAAGCCACAGAAGGAATTTGATTTTGCAGATGGTGGTCTGGGCCATTATGCTGCCCTTCGATCATGGTCCTGGAGCTCTTTGAGGACGTGTGCGGAGCAGCTGGAAGACCACAGTTTTGCTGAGATACCAGTGCAAGCTGGAGGCATGGGGAAGGAACAGAGCTGTGGTCCAGCACTAGCAATGCCTGGCAGATCTTCAGGGCACAGCAAGGAAGCAGGACAAAGCTCCTGGAGAGTCCCTGCAATCTTTCTCCAGAGCAGTGATTCTGCTTTGAGCCATCAGGTTGTGGGGGATCCCAATGCTAGGGCAATTGCATTGCCACAGAGTGGAGGCAATTCCAACAGCCATGAGCAGCACTACACAGTTAAAGTTTAGCTGTCCTAACACCTCTTTTCTAGAAACTCAGTGCTGTAGGTGCTGTCCCATTGTGGTCCCTCTCATGCCTCATCTGGATATTGTTTGCACAGTACCCTGCCTTTTACTGGAGCATCATGTCAGCTCATGCCCCCTCCCATGTGTGCTGCTGGCTCCCCTACAGCCCGCCTTGCTTTCACCTCCTCAAGCCCAACTCCTGGCATCACCAGCCCCCAGGTGAGTCTGTTAGAGCCAAGGTCTATGTCTTTGGAGGATCCTTCTGTCCTATAATGGCTGCGGGAGCAGTGGCTCCCGTGTGTACCTCATGCCTCACAAATGCTGTTCCTTTTCTCTTCAAAGAGCAAAAGAAGGAGTATTTAAATGAGTATTTCTTTTTTCGCTTTCTTCATTCTTTTTGCTATTTATTCACTTACTCTGTGTTTGGAGGGGAACACAGCAGAGGAATACAACCGCATTTGAAAGGCTGTGCAGTGTTTTGAACTAGATCCAAAACATAGAAGAAAGGCCCTCTTCACTTCCCATAATGTCATGAAACCTCTATCAATTCTCATTTAGATATTTTATTAGGTTATTAAGTTCTTCTCAGTCTTTTATCCTGGTACAAAGATCTTTAGTACCACTTAACCAGAAAAAGAGTGAAACAGTCTCAGTGGGAACCATCATTCTCTGCCTAGTTTCTCCTGTCTCTTGGAGTTTGTATATCATAAAATAGTCTCCCTTGCTATGCTTAAGATTCCACACACCAAACACCCTCCATCATGTTCCAGACAGAGGAAAGGACTCTGAGTTGTAAGTTTTAAGCTTAAATACTCTATGAAGCACAGGTAAAGTTGTCATTGTATTTTGCTGTATGGAATTGTAATTAAGTGTGCTTGTGTATATATAGTTTCAATATTGTTGTTATGCAAAGCTTCAGCTGAAAAGTTTTGCTCTTTTTTTTGTCTATTTTCAAGTTTATTCTAGCATCTAAACTGATGAAAACCCTAATTTGACTGAAATAAGATGGACTCAACTTGGAATCAAAATTATTAACACCACACACAGTTTCATCTCTTCAGGGACTAAGTTTTCATTTACATTTGCATCAGTCCAATCTAAGGAACAAAGACTTTCTACAAGTTTATCTTGCTGCTTCTCTCTGTTCTGTGTCTTGTTATCATTCTTGTGGTCCAAACTTCAGGGAAGCACAAAGTCCCTTCACCTTTTCCAGTGCTTTCACTCACTCGTCATTACTACTTTTCTACACAGGCTGCTACAGATTCTGGACTTTGTGTAAAGGTACCTTATTAGGTGTTGTGCACATAAGGCACTGTACACATCAGCAATGAGTCCATCAGCAGACATATCTGACCATTACTTTGATAAAATCCTCAAAGAGAACAGTGCATAGTACTAAAATGAAACTGTGTTGCAATAGAGTAGTTTCAGCAAGAGAGGTCTGTCATTTGGCCTTGTATCTATATGAGCCTGTATACTCCAGCTCTGGCTGCTGAAGTGAGTAGTGATAAAAGATTTATTTTGAGACAGTACATTACCTTGAATAGCATCACAGTCCTGGGTACCAGTGACAAATGAATAATGGAAGTGCTTTTTCTGCCAACAGCCTGTATATTTGTCTATTGCATCTCCTGCCAACAAGTTTCTGAACTAGTGTTTGTGAATCTAGGGCGTGAATTTACATAGAGTATGAATAGATATTATTTACTATGGCTTGTTTTGCGGATGCAATACATTTTTATACTTTTATTTCTTAAACCGTATTTCTCAGAAACCAAAAAGCAAGCAAGCAGTCTTTTATCTGATTTTTAAACTGAGGAATGCAAAGTGACAAAGCTGATCAGTCTTAAACTCCACAGTAAATCTGCTTTTGACTTTAGAACTTAATATCCTTACACAAGTGGTTTGTCCCTTTTGTATGCAAACTGGCAGCTAATTTGCACACAGGAATTACTGCTTCACAAAGGTGACATTTTCTGGTTTGTGCCAGAAAACTTTTGTTTCGATCCTTTATCACCCAACCTATGCACTGAAGGGAGATCAAAAGGAAAGTGACGCTTTAAGTGAAGCCCAGACAAAGTTACTCTGGGGTGCTGTAGGAGTTGAACCCCCACCACTGCTATAGACCTTGTTTGTGCAGTGTCTGCACCATCTGCCACACAGCCAGGATATAGCTGCATGATGGAAACTGGGGCTACGTCCCTTCTTGAGACCTGGATCATGAGCTGGAGGCAGAAGGGAAAAGATTAAGATCAACTGAACCTTGGTCTGTTTCCCATCTCTTTCTGAAGAGACTCATGCCTTGGAGAAAAGAAGGGAAAAGTTCTCACTTGAGGGGACAGGCCTTGGCAAGGCCAAAGAACAGGTTTGAGAAACCACTGCGTGCCCATGCCCCATCCTGTGCAGTCTGCACGAGAGCTGCCTGTACTTCAGGTCTTGATAATTGAGACAGACGGAGACAGGATTTTTAGAAATGAGTCTGACATATCACATTCCCTTGGCAATGGCCAGTGCCAAGTCACATTGACTTCTGATGTTTCCCTCCCAGTCTGGACCTTATCCCAAGGTTATATCAAGGGGAAGGGACCATGTTCCTCACTGCTCCTACCCTGAAGAGCTGATCTGTGTTTATGCTTGTTTGTGAAATGACTTCCTCCCTAATTATTGCTGTCGTCTTGGAAGGATGGTATATTTATTTCAATTGAAAATTACTGTTATTGAAATCCCCATATTGTTTGAGTTCCAGCACATATTGCTGGCTATCAGTTTGTGTTACACATCCTTTGGTGACTTCAATGCTGACTTCCAAACCTGCAACACTGTCTTTCTGTTCCTTTCCCTTGCCCATCAACATCTAGTTTCTGGTCTACTTCACTCACCCTCTGTGCCTTTCCTAAACTCCACCCTGAGGGCCCATCATTTTCACTCCTCCAACCTAATCCCCAAACAGGCCAGAGGCAGATCCACAGGAGAGGAGCTACAGGGATGGAGTGAGGAAGCGGCTGTCACCGAGTAAAAATTTTATCCTGCATGGTCAGGCAGTGCTTTTTTCTGATGAGGAGAAGCCACATGATTTTTTTTTTTTAATCTTGTCCTAACCAAGGCTGCCCGCAGCACACAAGTCTTGTCTCCCCTCAAAAGCTTTTATCACACATGGAGAGCTGCTAGGTCAGGGATCATGAGATGTCTGATTTATTTGACTCAATCTGCATAGCTTTCAAGGCTTCTGTGCAGCTGTATTGTGTCACTCATGTCCCCTAGGTTTTTTTCTGTATGAATTTTGATTACACATAAATCAGCAGAGTATTTGAAGGAAAAATTGTGACAAAAAACCCCAACAAAATAGCATCAGTGAAGCTGACTGCACTGCCATTGATTTCAAAATCAAATTTTACAGGACAGCAGATTTGTGCAAGTCTCTTACTCCAATTAGACTTACAGTTTCAGTGTGCACTGTCAGCTGAAAAGAAATGTGTTAACAGTTCAGCAAATACTGAATCACAGTGGACACCTTATAACTAGCCTATACTGTTCCAATGCACAGAAATTGGCTGCTGTTCTTTTCCCTGTAATGATGGGTGACATAGTACACTAACATCAAGACACAGCTGTAACAAAGCCTAACTGAGAAGAACACAGATTTTAGCAAGTGTTAAGTTTGAGGAGTGATTTATAAAACTGCTGCAGCAAACTAGTGCACAATCTTCATTCAATTATTGTGCACAGAGAAGAGCATGTCACTGAGTATAGCAATGCCTCAGACTCCCCAGCCATGCCTGATGGCAGAGAATAACCCAGTCTGCAGGCCAGTGCTATGGATTTGTCTCCAGGTGCCTTTATATTTGACCTATATATCTATGCTCCATATTGAAGAGCAAATGAGAGGAACAGTTCATGTTCAGACCATCTTCCTTAGGCCTCTGATCTAAACTAACCCCACTCACTGACAACAGAGGAAAGTTAATGTTTGATGTCTCTATTTCCCCTGTGTATAAAAGGAGACAAAGTGCTTTTCCTTCTGTGAAGACACTGCTCCTGTCAGAGGAGCCCTGTTATGCTGTGGCAGCACAACCTGGCCTATCCTGTTCCTGGAGGAGAATGAGATGCCTGTACCATCTGCCCTAGAGAGGCTGGCCCTCTCAGGCACAGGGGGGCCGAGGACTGCTGCAGCCCAGCTCACAGGTCACTACACCATGTAAGCCCAGTCACATCCTAAACTACACTTTAAACCAGCTCATCCTCTGGTCTTCCTGTTTATGAGAGTCCACCACAGAATTTAACTGCTCTGATTCCATAAAAACCTTCTTGTCTCCCAACTAAATATGCTCCTGACTGGAAAATACTTGATGTGATCTGTAGACGATGGCCAAGCTCATGTGATTCCCCTGCCCACTGCAGCCCCTTACCCTGCCAGCCACAGAGTTCTGGGCTAGGGGCAACTTGTGCAAAATGCCAGGGATTCCTGGGAGAGAGCTGATGACAAAGCTCTGAGGGGCTGCTGGCTCCCTGGCTCTCCCTGCCCAGCCCAGCCATGAGGTCCTGCAGGGCAGCAGGGAGGTAGTAGGAACACCCTGTGGGTTGGGCCAGCCTGTGACACATTCTGGAGAGGACAAGGGAAAGCTCTTTGCACTCTTATCATCTTTGCACATTTGTTCAGGGATCTGGCTATAAAGACACAGATCTGTGTTATCTGCTAACACATCTGGAGAGAAGAAAAAAAGACATTAAATTCCCATTAAACTGACAAAACAGCAGACGGTCTGCCTCTGCTGACAGTCTGAAACAAAACCTGAAGCTACTCTATCCTCTAAGCAAACTGTAAAACCACGGGCAGGATCCTGATCCCCCCTCCCCATTTTACCCAGGGCTGCCACTGGGAAGCTCAGTTGTGCTGCTGCCCTGGTTTACTTAAAGGCAATGGAGATCTGCACGAGATCCAGAGTATTTTTAAAGGCTTAAAATAGGCCACAGCTTGGCCAGAAATCTAAATTAAAAATCTGTTTCCAAGGTTTTGGCCAGCAGCTCCAGCCGTCACAATGGCGGGCTGGAAAGCTGGGCACACAGCTGTGCACGGCTTCCCACGCCCAGAGCTGGAACATTTTAACTGGGGAAGTGTGGGGGAAACTACAGGGCCAAGAACCCACTACGGAAGAGGAAGACTTGAGAATTCTGGGGGAGTCTGAGGGTTTGCTTTAACAAAAGCAAAGCAGTGGGCTGCAGAACCATTCTGGCCCTGTTGTTAATCAAGGGAAGCATCCCAAGAAAACAACCCCACAGAAACAGACACTGTAGAATTATTTCATTTGCCACAGGGATGTCCCCTTTAAAATATATAAATAGAATGAATGGTGTGGAATGCCTGCCTAAGTTATACACTTTGGTTTTTGTATCTCCTTCCCAGTGTTGTACCCATAACTGAGCTCACTGTTGGCAGCAATTAAGTTTTGCCCACTTCCCAGAGCAATGAATTCGGTCTGTTTATTGCTCTTTTCCTTGCCCAGATGCCTCCCTTAACCCGTCTACTTCAGGCAAAAGTTTCAGGCTTCAGTATCATACTGGCTGACTTCAGCTAGAGGAAATGACTGAAAGCAATGTCATGATAAGGGAGCTCTATGCATGGAGGGACCAAATTCTGAGTAAGTGGCTTTGGTTCGCTGCTAACTCTGGTTAGCTGCTTTGTTTCAGACCTAGCAAAGATGATACACGCTAGAAATCCTGTATAATCTTTCCCAGCTATGCCATTTAGTCTAATAAAGGACAGTCTGTGGGACAAAGTCTCAGAATCACAGAGAGCTGAAAGCCACTCAACTCCCACTACTCTTAATTGTGTCTTTGCTGTGCAAGGAGAAGGCATGAGTGCACAAAACAGAGATGCTTATTTGTGAAGGCAGCTCTAAACATATACCCTGTCTTACCCATGTCCTTGTACTACCATGGTTATAGCATGACTCTTATTGATGTATTTCAGTCATGTCATCCATGTGCCATTATTTGGGTGTAAGAGGACTCACATTCCCACTGCATGGCTGCACCATTACAAATAGGTGCATGCATATCTGTGGAAATTTCCAAGGCCAATACACAAGGTGTTTCCTCTTCTCTTTCATAACAAGCATATCTCTGGCAACTCCTGGACGCAAAGATCAGTGAGAGAATCAAAACAGTCAATTTTTAACTATTACATGCTTTTCTTTTAATGTTCTCAATAAAAGCAAAAAATAATCATAAAAAAATTTCAATTGGATGTAAGCAAGCCTTACAGCATATGAGAAGACACGTTTAAAAGTGCAGAACTGTTACAATTTTTCTGCTTGGACAGGAAGAATCCTTGAAAAGCAATAAAAGTCTGTAAAATGAGCTCTAGTGTTGAAAAGTAGATCAGTTCAAAACCTATGATTTATTTCCTGGAGAATTCCATCCGTGTCAGTCCAAATATCCAGAGGCACATGCGTACACACACAAATATCTAAATGTTTTTGTTAATATAATATTTTTATGACTTTTTATTTTTATGACTGTTTTTCAACAGAAAGATTCTGGACTGCTCCACCAAAAAGCTCTTTTCTAATCAAAGGAAATTGCGGAGATCCCCAACAGTATGAAATGTGCTTGTAACAATCCTTTATTATTAACTCCTGATGGCGCATCTGTTTCATCCTATTCAATAAAGTCTTCTATAGATTTTGATTCTTCTCTCTAGCAGCAGGCTAATGCTTCTTGTTGTAGGCTTTGGATGTGCACCCTTTTGCTTCCGTGTCCTTCTATGTGCTGTTGCTGCTTCTATCTAGTGATTGCTCTTGTTCCTAGCACTTTGGTGAAGATCAAACAACCTACGTATTTTTTCTTAACTTTGCTCTTGACTTTGTTTGTGCCCTTAGAAATATCTCGAGTAGTTCACTTTACACAACAGCCCATTTTCATAAAACCTGTGAAGACCGGTGGGGTTTAAGCAGTCACACCTCACACCTCAGATATATACCTGATTGCCTTCCATCTTTTCTTTAACATGACACTTCCTCTTTACCTTCCAGCACTTCACACCATCTATTTCTTTTTCTGTTTTCACGTTATTACTATTTTTTTAGCCTTTAGAACTTCTCAGGAATCATTAAAGTAATTCTTACCAGCTGTGTAACACCTTTGAAGGCCTCTGCGGTACCATGTTTGAAAAGAACTTCAGCTCCATCACTGAAAAATCTGAAACATCTAAGGGCTCTGCACTTACCTGTGGGTCTTCCTTCAGGAGGGCAAACTCCCTGCATAAAATCTCATGCTTTCTGCTTCACTGCTGAAGTTATGAACCTGTTACTTTGGAAGAAAAATGTGGCCACACTAAATGTGTAAGGGCAGATCTTGGTGATGTGGAACAGTTTCCACTCAATCCATCCATTTTTAATATTGTGAGGCAATCTTTCGAACAGAACAAAGGTGTTTAAGCTTCACACATATCTAAATAGGAGTATACGTCCTGAACTACCTTATTGTGCCATCTGGATTGCTACTAATTCTGGGGACCTGACTGGGTGTCTTAGCCAGACCAACCGTAGTTTTCCTTTCCTCACCTGGGCTATGTCCAGGCATCCTACACAGGCTTTTGGCACAGACAGAGGCATGCTGAGCTATCAACTTCACCATAATCATGAATCGTAACTGTAATTGAGGGGACCATTCCTACCATGAACTGAAGGAAAGGCTGTGGCCACCAGAAAGATTAGATCATATTTACCCAGTCCATAGACAGCTACATCACTTCAATGATGCTCAGTGTCTCCACTGAAGAAGGTCATGTGCAAATCAAATAAGCCATTTACAAAGCATTTATAAAACTGTTCCAAGAGATTGTTATAAATCTTATGTCTCTTGCCTAGACAGAGCTGTGTTGGAGATGATTCAGGCTGATTTCACAGAAATGTCTGTCAAGATCACAGCCAAAGGGGCTGTTAAAAACCACTTTTGGCGAACTCCATTCCCTGCTACTGAACCCCAGTCTCCCAGAGGCAGTGCTGCTACCGTTTGCTAGGAAAACTGCTTCTTCCTAGGTCACCACTAAATCTCTGGTCTGGAAGTCTCTAGGTCAATTGCATCAAGGGAGTGGGACATTGTTTTGTCAGGTTGCTATGCTGTGGCCCCTTCTGCTCCCACCCTAGTCCTGCCAAGTGCCCTCAGCCCCAGAAAGGGCTGTTCATCTTCTAGCAGTGCCTTTTGCATCCAGATGAGCAGTAAAATCACTTCTTACAGCAATATGGAAAAAGTAGACATCCGTGCCTGCATCTTATTAAAAAAAACCCCAAACAACCAAAAAATATATTTTCCAATGTTAACAACAGTGACATCAAGTTTTGTGCCATCTTATAAGCTCTTCTCTGTGGTCTTTTTTCTGCCTTTGTTTAATGATGTGTTTTATTCCCTGAACCCCAGATTGCCTCAAGAGACTTTTTCTCAGTAATTCTTTTGAGAGTCCTCAATGTCATTCACAAGTGACCTTCCAGATGTCAGAAACAAGCCTTAAATACAGTCATTGACTGTTTCATCATGAGTCCAGTAATTCATGGTCTTAATTCTTCCTCAATTCCCTTCATTCTTTCCTCAGTGCTCCAGAGCAATGTTAAAATCCAATTGCATTGCATGTGCAGTGCACAGACATGTTGCCAAAATCTTGTGACTTGGACCTTAGGGAAGATGGAGACCACAGGTCCACAGGACGCACCATGACCAGGGAGGCTCCCTTGGGGGCCAAGCAGTTATGACAACATAAGAAATGGCTGAGACTGTCAAATAATGTAATTGTCTGTGCTGGGGAACTGTGTAGACATGGAAGAAAAATGGACTGCACAATTTGTCTTCTGTAATATCTCTGGGGGTGCTCCTGCCTTTCTGAAGCATTAGAAGTCATCCCTCCAAGTTCAGACAGAGGGAACCAAGGGCAGGATGTTTCTGGGGGTGTAATCTCAGACCCTCACCTAACCTGCATTTTATATTTGCTGTGATTGCTCTGAAAACACTTTTTTTTTTTTTCAAGTACATTCCATTCAAGCAGCTTTCTGAAAACTAGAATGTATACACAGAGGTTTCAGCTTACCTTAGGAAATTCCCCTCGCACAGAGAGGTTGCAGCTCTGTGTCTGTGCAAGTCCATCTGTGCCTCTCGGGTAAATGTGTCCCTCCAGCCCTGACCCCCAGCAGCAGCACCAAGCAATCTTTCCTGAGCAGTTTCACAGAAAAGCAGTGCTTAAGTATATCTGTGAGCAGCCGGTGAATCTGAGGGTATTGCATGGTAAAGATGTTTGTGCTTTATGAGAGCACAAAGAAGCCTTAAGGAATATGCTTGTAGGAATTTTTGCTGATGTAGTTTGTTTTATTGCTTCCTAATTGGAAGGAGGCCTTGTTATCAGCATTTATGTCCAATTGCACAGATTGCTCACCTACTGTGAGGGAGCTACAGCTCCTTATATTCTAAGCCAGACCTGCTAATACCATTATTTTTTGAGGACAGCCAACAGAAATACCAAAGCTGTCTGAGGTTAATATGATGGCACCTCCCTTCAGCTTTGGCCTCCAGCTATAAGAAGCTTTGTGGTTTCTCAGGGAAAATCTCCCAGTTCTTGGGAATTTAAACTCTGGTTTAAATGGATGAGAAAGAGAATGGATTTATGCCGCTAGGGGTTATTTCAAGAACAATGATGGTTTCAAGAGCAAAGTCCTGTTTACGCTTCCCAAACCCTTCTGAGAATCTCTATTTAAACCCCAGGCGACTGTCTGAGATGCAGTTGTGAAGGACTTTGGAGACACTAACCACTACACACCAATATTGATAACTGAGACTGACAAAAAACATTACTGTGTTTCCTGCATTTTCAGCAGGATACAGTGAGACCAGGATCCCTTCAACCTCAGGTTGGGTGGAACACAGTCAAAAGAATAAGACCCTGCCCTGGAGGACGGGTGGATCTCTGATCACAAGGCAACAAGGAATGAGTGATTCATTGCATTTCTTTGGAACTACTCAGCTTTACTAGGAATGGCCCATTACAAGGAATGAGAGAAGATATTTTTTGATATGGAAAGGCTAAGAACAAGGAAGCTAGTACTCCCAGCAACTGAAACTAAGAGAAACTAGAAACTATTGTTTAAATGATATTATCTCAGAAACCTCTGTTTAATTTAACATTAATGCATTAATCAGCCTCTTTTTTTAATTGATTGTTCTCAGTAAATTTATCATCTTTTCCCTGAAGCATCCAGGAACATGCTGTATTTACATATTCAATGCTTATACGTAAAATGGGAAATATGTGTTTATTAACCCATTACATTCCACTTGCAGTGGGAGGATAATTTTTTCAGGCTGTTTGCAGATTTTTTGGCTTAATTGAGTGTATGTGTGCTATCTACACGTGTGATGGCAGAGCCCCCAAATAGAATGTGAAATAGGGAAGTGACTGGAATTCAGCCAAGATCACCTCCTATTCACATGTTTCTGTCTGAAACAGGTGTATCTGGAGGGAGTTATTTTGAGCTTAAGTTAATGCTGACCTCAGCTGAAATAATTTGCCCTTTTGCTCTTCCTCTGATACAGAGTCAAGAGGGAGTTGTCTGACTGCTGAGTGTGATTGTACACATCTGTCAACAGAATTGGAGATACGAATGCAAAATGTAGCACTCAGGAGCAGCGTGTGGGCTTCCAACACTCCCTGAAGGACACAGGGACCATAAACCAGTGAATGGATTACAATAAGGCATAAATAGAGCATTTTTATCTGTGACAGATGTAATCCTGCTCCAGCAATGCTTATGCTATTTAAAGGAACATGGTCTCTATTTCAGACCCACTCTCTGAATTCTGAGCAAGGAAAGAAGTCATAAGCTTTCTTTCCATGCGAATAATTGTGAGGCTCCTTTGGAAGTGGTTTGACAGCTTTCTTTTGAAGGGGGCTGGCCACTCCTCTTGCAGGGCATGCCCTCCCCACAAGCACAATGTCACAGAAGGGACCACAGGCTTTCATGTGTATTGCTGCTCCAAGAAGGGGAAGCCCTGCTTTGCTGCCCTGCTTCTCCACTTGAAACCTGAAGCACCACAAGCCAGCCAGGCAGTAAGAGAGTTACAAGAAATAATATCCCAAAGCCAAAAAGCAGGTGTGAGACACACTTCTCACTTGCACAGACATATGCTACAAAATGTTGCAACCTTTCCTGCATAATATCTTAACGTATAGTCATTAGGCAGGACAGAGTGGAGAGCGCACATATGGAAAATGTCTCTTATTTGGAGACAGGAGCAAGTAGTTTCCCTTTAGTGCTGGCACCTACAAGGAAATACTGATATGCCAACTCCAAACTGCCAATCACAACCTAATAAAGAGACAATCTTGAAGAAGGCAGAAATTTTAGCAGGTTTTAGGTTAGAAACAATTTTTAATTAATTTTTCCCAAAAAGTGGCACAGCTGGATTCTGCAAGACTGGATTTCAATGCACTGGTAATTCTTACAGGGGAAATAAACTGAAAGAGGAAGACTGGAAGTTAGGGCTGTGCAACAGGTAACAAAAGCATTTGGCATTGGGGTAGCTCACTGCTTTGGACAGCCTCCAATGTACCCACAGCTTTTGAGTCAGGAGGAAAACATGCATGTCAAATAGTGGGCAAGAGTATGTAGCTGAGTGGAATATTCATATGAATAAATGGCCATATTCTATCATCTTTGCAGTGATGGATTATTTTAACTTTCACTAAAAGTAGATCCTGATTAACTCCAATGAAATGTAAGATCTTTAGCCAGCCAAGAGGCAGTCAGGCACTGACTTGCCATGGCAAACAAAATCACAGAGCAGCGGATGGCTGGGGTTTAAGGAACCTTGCACTATATTACCAGGAAAAACTGGTAGAATTCAGGCAGGATAAAATAATTATATCATTGAAAAGACTAATTGAAAGAACCATATTGATAAAGATCTGGTAGACTGTAGATTTTTGAGACATTCAGGCATTAAGTAAGGTTCAGAATGATGCATCTATTAGAATTGAAGTGAAACTAGTAAGTTTAAAATTTTGACTGATTTTTAAAAATAAAAAACAAACACCATGAGCATTTTCAATGCGGTCTGTGAAGTAATTTTTCATGGGAAGTTTCATTTCTTGAGACATTGAAAAACTAGTCAAAAACTGTTGCAGAAAATGGACATACATCTTCATAGAGATAAATTAGATGAACTGCATGGCACAATAAGCATTTTTCCACCTATGCCTCCATTCATCTTTAGCTACAGAGACATATCATACTAGTGTAACAATCCAGTGATTTTGTAGACTTGATCTTTTGACACAGACACATAAATATACCTCCACAGATGCCTCTCTTTCTCTCGGCCATTCTAGCTTAGATTTTTATACAGGTCACAGAGTGTGCTGCTGTTCTCTTCCCAGCTGGGGAGATGGTCGGTGACTTCCAGGTCAAATAAATTCAGTGGGGTCCAGCAGCAAAAATAATGTACTGGCGCAAATCCCTGCACATTTATTCAGCTGCCATTGAGCCCATGCTCAGGCTCAGTCCTGTTGCTTGTACTGCCCTTTCTGGATATGTGCCTGCCAGGACAAGACATGGGCACTGGAGAAATGCAGCTCCAGATGCCACAATTCTCCCTCTTTTCGTAGCCTTTCACTTCTTCTGCTGAGATCCCAGGTGTGAAGTCTTGGGCTTTCTCTCAGTAGTACCTGGAGAAGCACAGAAGATATTACCAAGGAACCACATAGTTCTTTCACTCTCCAATGAAGTCTATTTATTAAAGACTAGGTTTGTGCAGCATGAGCTATAATTTACGCGTTTTCATGATGGCATTACTTTTACTGACTGTGAAGCTTTGACATGAAATGAAATAGGCAAACCTTGCCGTACTTATCGACTTCCCAGTGTATCTTTAGCAAGTGACACCTTATTGGCTTGTAGGACAAGGAATTTGTGGATGATTGTTGCTTCAAGAGCAGTTCCCAGGTAGGCAGTAAAGGAAGGCATGACACAAACTGATTGCAAAGAACAGTCTCCCTGTCCCTTGGATGCACCCATCCAGAGCAAAGCACACTCATACATCTGCTCATACAAGCCAGCCCATACCTTGTTTTCTCTGCCATGAGTGTCAATGCACTGAAGTCATCCCATAACTCGCTGTTGTTTATAGCACTGATGCATCTTTCCAGCCCCTGCCAGGGAAGGAAGGCTCACTGGACTTGCCACAGTTTGTTAATGGCACAAAGCATTTGATTTGTTCCAAGCACGAGGGCATATTCAGTACAGCCAAGACAAGCTGCAAAATTCTTCTGTTTTTTTTCCATGACCTGTCATCACCTGCCTTCTAGCCAAGATGTGGTTTGGAAGAATCAGTGGGTAAACAGCATGTGGAACAAATTATATTGGGAAAGAGCAGAAATCTGAAGTAGTGCTGCACGCCATGCTGGCTCTTGTGCAGGGATCTTCTTGCTGGTCTCTGTGGGCAGTTGGGGAACAAGCAATGATTCTTTTATTAACATTACCCTGTGCTCTTCTGTTTTATCTCTAAACTGTACCTGCTAGTAAGAAGTGATGACTTTAACACACATGACACGAAATCAGGTTTTGCAGGGAGAATAAAAATTCACCTCTAAGAAGGAAAACTCCAAGCCCATAACCAGCCTTTCTTAGTTTGTTTTCTGTTTGTTGCCATGTGCCTATATGCAACCTGTGTATTTAACAGAGTTGCATGTAACACAATAGGGATCAAACTGTCACAGACAAGCTTTTAAAATCTAATCTTTTTTCTTCTGAATGATTCAATTTCTGTATTTTATTTGATGAGTGTTGAGAATGCTTTTTTTAGCTTGGACAGTTAAGACAGAGTCGTTTTCTTGCCTTCTTTTCTAGTTCCTCTATGCCAGAGAAAAGAGCTGAGTTTGATTTCAAACAATGTAGAACATTTTGGTTCAGAATTAGAGCAACATAATCTAAACTAACAGTTTTGTTAAATGCTATACATTAAGATCATAACATAGTGTGTAAAATCCACTTCAAAACTCATTTAAGCTAGTTAAATTTCTTATCAGAGTCAGTATGACAGGAAAGAGGAAAATAATAAAATCACCTGTGCCTGATTTCCCTTGCCCCTGTGTAGGGAATAAAAGTCATGAAGTTTCCCATCACCACCTCACTATCAGGTAACACTTCCTTTTCCCTGCCAGACACATCACAGCAGGGAAAGGGTCCCAATATTCCCTCTGTGCCCCACGCCACAGCAGGGAGGGAACGCTGCTGAGGTAGATTGTCAGGGATCAAGTTGATGCCACGGTGGGTAGGAGGGATGGGATGGAGAAGAGGAGCAGGCCAGGATGGAGGTCTTGGAGAGAGATGCCTTGCTCCATGCAGCATGTGTCACCCAGGAGAACAGGGCTGGTGGGCAGGTGTGGTCCTAACCCCACATCCAAAGGGCTGCATGTGGGGATCAAGGGAAGAACACCTGGTGCAAAAGGAAGGAAAGGGAATGGAAAGAGAGCTCCTCCCCACCATTGTGCAGGTGCTGTGCCCCCTGATTCTTATTTTCTGAATGACTGCTGGGGCCAAATCCTGAATGTTTTTCTGCAGACAGCAGAAGGGAGCTCTCTGTGCTCGGCTGTCATTTCCCCCACCATGAGCTTGCACGGTCCTCAACATGTGCTCATTTACACAGGAAGTCAATGAGGTTGCTCAGGAAGGGTGAATATGCTCAGCTAAGATGAAATGCTGGTCTTTCTTGAGATTCAGCTTCTTCTTCACCTAGTTAGAATCGCAGTGGGAGAGTGTCTTTCTCAGCCATGCTCAGTGGTGTGTCTGCAATTGCTTCTTAACCTCTCTCTACCTCCAGGACTATGAGACCAACTAATATTGGATCCCTGGGGAGGGCTTGCTCTGTGCAGCTGTCCTTTTAACCTTTTAATTCTCTTCCAGTTTAAGCAGTTTGTGGCAAGATCCAGACTTAAATTGCAGAACACAGATGTCACAAATTGCTTTTCAATATGCTCTGGTGATGCCTGGAGCTGCTGACAAGACCTGAAAGAGTGAGTTTTAAAAGAAGGTTTTAGTTTGGACAAGCTTTAAACTGCTTTCCCCTAGTTCAGCATCTGGTCTCACATGAGTGATGAACTGACGAGTAGAAAGAAAAAAGGAAAGTGCTTTCTCAAAGAAGAGGTTCATGGCCTGTGAAACTCTTTGCCAAAAGATAAAAGTGAATGTTATAAAGATACAGACAAATCTGAAGAGGACAGGAAGCCTCCTTCTATGACAATTTTCAAAGAGAGTTTAAGAGAAAATGTGAAGCAGGACAGTTGGCAGATGCAGATTAGTGCTGTATCCCTCCTAAGCAGTCTATGGAGGCGACTGCCAGATATGGGTATCTGAGTAAGAAGAATGCTCCCTCCAGTTGGTTGTGACAATTCCTGTCTCCTGAGGGACCTTTGATGGCTCAGCCAGGAGACAAGGAGCCTTCAGAATGCCATCTGGAAAAGGCACTGCTCCTGCAGCACTACCATCACCAAAACCAACAAACCAAGAACACATTTAGGAAAAAATGTGCCTCTTTGGTGCTCAGCAGCAGAGCAGCAGAGAACGCAATGGAAAAATCCTCCCTCCTGTACACATGCCTTGCAGGCATTGCCACAAAAATTCTCCATCGAATCCTCTGGGCTTTAATGAAAGGAAGAAATGTACCAAAATTGCTCGGAGGCAATTGACATCTCTTTTTGCTTATTATTTTCTTTATAAATGTGTTCATCTCAGTGTTAATGCTTGTGATTTGTTTTTCAGGTTGTATTCCTCTTTTAATTATGAGAATGCCTGTATTTTATTTTACAAAGAATGCTTTTCTTTCTTCCTACCCCTATTCTCCTCTTTCCACACAGATTTCTGGAGATGCATGGGGTTACTGGTCTGCAGTTAGTAACTGGAAGGTCCTACTGTGCTTATTAAATTTGACATTTGATTTTTATATCAATATTGATATTTTATATAAATTTGGTAGGCATGATCCTAGGGCAAATGTCTATTTATTTGCCATTTTTTTCCTGAAATGAACAAATCTTGTTGATTTCTACACTGTCAGCTGCAGACAAGTCCAGACTAGGAACACCTTGCTGACAGGTCTGTGTGTGAAGGCATAAGTTTTTCCCTGTCAGCTGCTGCTGGTTCACTGAAGCTGTGTTTGTGCCACCAGGCCCCAGCTTGTCCTAAACACAATGGAGAAGTGAGGACGGGGGACACAGCTACCAGCCTGCCACCTCCTGGTGGCAAGGCCTCTGCCATTTTGGGAGAAACAGCATCACAACATGTGTGACTCAAGAGTTTGGGGCATGCTGAAGGGATTACACTTAATTTTGGGTCATGCAGATCTAGGATTCAGAGAAGGACACAAAGTTATTCATCTGTCCATGACCAGCAAAAACAGGCAAACCCTCTCCACAGACACACATTCCCCCAGTCAGCAGAGACTTGGCTGCCTACCTTGTCAATCTTTGTAAGAGGACCCAGCTCACACTGTACCTGCCCAAACGAGCTCCAAAGGCAGGAGGACACCCTGGCACCTGCACCCTGCACAGCAGCTCACAACTGCGCCCAGGTACCAGAACCTCAGGGGCAGGAAAGCACTGCACACTTGAAAGCATACAGCTCAGACGTGGGGTTCAGAGCAGAGGGACAGCTGGGAATTACAGGAGATGAACTGAGAATACCTCCACATTTGGGTAGGCTACCAAGCAGGGGAAGGGAGCTGCAGGCTAGCAAAGGGATCTGGGCATAAATGCGCTGGCACAAGCAAGGCAGATCTCCTTATCCCTTGCAAAACCAGACCTCTGTCCTGGCTGGATACAGCTCTGTAACTTCTTCCTGACTGATGCTCAGAGGCTGCGAGTTTATTTATCTTTTAAATACAAAATCTCTAGGATAAACACCAGGTAGCACACAACACTGTGTTTCATTGCTTCTCCTGTGAGCAGATTTCTTAATTGTCTAGAGTGATGACTGTATATTGCACTAACACTCTTTGTCCCCATGAGACCTCATGCTTGCCTGCTCAGAGCAGATGGTTTTGGTCCCAAAGGCTGCAATTTTCTAGCAGGAGGAACAGTTATGGCCCAGCAGCAGAGCAGTCCCCAAGGCAGGTGTGG
Source organism: Rhabdornis inornatus (assembly GCA_013397075.1). Taxonomy (NCBI): domain Eukaryota; kingdom Metazoa; phylum Chordata; class Aves; order Passeriformes; family Rhabdornithidae; genus Rhabdornis; species Rhabdornis inornatus. Next base: position 319,422 of record VWZS01008822.1, on the reverse strand, counting down.
GACTGTCTCTGGAAAGAGCCTTCTGGCAGGAGTGGGAATGGATCATAGCTGGGGCTACTGCCTAGCAAGAGAGTAGAGGCTCACAAGACAGGAACAAAGCACAGCAGGCTGAGCACAGCCCATTCCCACAACAGCACTTCCAAACCTTCAGAAGCTTATTTTAAGTAATATTTTGTGAAAACAAAAAAACCTTGATGAGGTCTCACTCCATCCAAGTACTTCACCTTCCTATCCTTCAGAGCTGCACCAGCTAATCAGGCAATTTTTATGTATAACAACGAACAACCCTTTCCTGGAATGATTTTCTGTGCTTCTGGTGCATTTTGCTTTGTTGTATTGGACAGCACTCAGAGACACAATTATACCCACTCTGCAAATGAGGAAGATGAGATACTAAAAAGTTATGTGACCAGGTCAGGACATAATCACATTCACAGAAATAGGCAAGAAAATCCTGACAGCTGTATAAGGTTGCTTGTTCCTTTTTCGTGACACCAATAGTAGCTCATTCCCTAGCACACTGAATGAGATAGGGACATTTATTACTGGTATATTTTGTTTTCTGTACTTATTTCTTATACAATGAGCACTCACAGAGATCTGTCAGTCTTGAGAAGGCACTGTGTAAATAATTATTTAGCCTATTATCAATGGTTATGGTCATGTGGACACACATATTTGTACATCTGACATGAACTCTGCGTATGGAAACCATTTTGAGAACATACAAAGCAGCTGCTTTTGAAGTGTCATATTTTAAGTAATTTCTTTTAAAAAGCAAATGTCAAAGGAATGCCTCCTCAAGCCCCTAAAAAATTCAAGTGTGCATATTTTGACTAATCTCTTGCCAAAGTTTGCTTTTAATTGGCTTTTTTTACATTTAATTACCATCTATAAGTGCAGAAATACAAGTCAAACCACAAAAATCCCCCTATTTTACTTCACACTCATAATAAGTTACAGTAAAACTGTCAAATGCATATATTTTTTAACAAATTTGGAAGCTGTCTTGAGTAGGGATAGTTACATTTTTGCATTGAGACCACTCTGCAATAAAGCCATTTCCCCAAAACCCTCCTATTCTTAGACTGGGGAAAAACTTTGTGAGACTCTCTCTCTTAAAAATAGTAACAATACGTGCTCAGTAAAGCAGCAGGGGTGACCACAATGGTTTCCAACAAAAATATCTGACTTATATGTGGCAAAGCATTTCCACCAACATTTTGGAGGCAAAGTTTTGGAAATGAATTTGACCTCTGAATTACACAAACTCCAAACTTGAAACATCTTTGGGTGCTTACCATTATGATGTTCCTGAGACTCATTTCAGGAATGCCAAACACACCTCATCCTTGTTGGCACCCTGGGAATTAGGGATACTTTCTGAAGGCTGAGTTGGTAACATCTCAAGTATCAGTTGCCTGCTAATAGGTTGCCACATCTGATCAATTTATCTTGAATTTTTTAAGTCCTTTCAATTATGAAGCTGTTCCCCACCTGGCCCTGTGGGCCTACAACATGCCCCTCCACTAACTTTAATGGCTTTTGGAGTGGCCCAAGGGAGGGGATTCTGGACCTTAATACCAGCCTGCCCTTAAAGATGGGAAGGATGGAGAGGCACAGCCTGTCTGTGAGCACGTTAGAGGTTTAACACTTTGGTGGCCTGAAGGCAAAGCTTGCTGTGGAAGACTCCAATCCATGGCTCTGCTGTGAAGGATATATGGAGTGGAGGGCAGTGGAATGCCTGTGAGGGTTAAGCCAACGTCTTGAGAAACAAGAAAGTACAAAATTGTGAGAAAGGGGCTTTCAAGAGGAGTGATATATGGTAACCTAAATCTACCCAAGTCAAAAGCCACCAAGGACGCTGTGAAGTGGCTCATCTCTGACTCCCCTATAGCCCTGCATTCTTTCTGTTCAGTGGTCACAGTGAAAGCCTTACCAAGGGTGGGCTTTAAACTGGTTGTGATGAGCAGGGCTCAGCAGCCACACGCAGGTGCCCTGGCAGGAAGAGGGAAAAGCACCATGGCTCTAAGTGGGTGGACCGTGCCACATGCAGGTGGCAGGGAGCAGCCTTGGTGGCATTCTCACCTCGGAGTGGTGGCTTAGTCTGCTGCCTGACATGTGGATATAAAAATAGGCAGCCTTTCCTCAGGGCCTCATTAGCAGTGGACTAAAACCTCCTCTAAGCACCAGTGCATTTATTTTTCCCCCAAGGCTTCAAAGGTTTGTTAATTGTCATGTTATGCTGTGTAAGAAGTGTAGTCCCTCTAGCAACAGGATAGAAACATCCTGGGTGACGGATAAGCAAGCTTGCCTGTTCCATGCTCCCCATCCTTTCTGGACAGATGAGTTTTGTCTCTAAACCTAACTAACCACACGTGCAGCAGTCTGTGGGAAGAGCAATTTTATCTTGCTCTGTAGTGTCTTCACCGAAATTAGTGGAAATTAGTTTGAGCCATGGGGTCTGACAAAGGTTGCAGCAGCTCCTTTCCATTACTTCCGAGGTACAGATTCCCAGAGTGTAACACAGCACTGAGAGTGGTGAGCAGAACCTCCTCAGGGTAGGGGTCTTCAGAGGAACTACTTGCAGCCACGCTGTCCAGCTCTTCTCCATCAGCTGTGAATTAATGTGAAATTTCACCATTTCCTGCTCTTGTTTTTCATCCACGGTCTTGTGATGGATGATAATTTAATGAGAGTATAGCTGTGGAAACAAAAGGTTGAGGACTACTTTCTAGTTGCTTCTTTTTTTTTAACACATTTCTGATTTTCACAAGAAAACAAACTCCAATCAAAAATGATGTTTGAATAGAGTGCAACTTTTCATCTGGTTTTGTGGATTTTGATGCCTGTCTGATTATTTTGGAGAGAGAACAGCAGTTGCAGGATCAGGAGGAATGCAGCTAGGCAGAAAAATCACTCAGACTTCCTAGGAAAACTTCAGGGATTTTTAGAAATAAGTCAATTTCACATTAACTGCCCTCACACAGTGGTTTTATTTAATGCTACAGCTATGTTTGTTGATACAGGGCTATCTTGTCTGGCTGACTGCTTAATCTCAACCTAGTAAATGTGGGTTTGTGGACTCATAGCAGCAGATGGGTACCATTGTTTCAGTAAATATTTCTTACAGTGTTTGTCTTTGTTTATAGTGTCAAGGAAGGGATGCTGAAGGAATCCAGAAAACCAGAGATCTCAAGGACTTTGCAGATTACTCACGAAATAGATGCACCACAAATCTGACTGAAGGTGGTGGGTTACCCACTGTAGCAGTTGCAGTGGCCTATGTGCAGAGGTGCCTCACAGGCAGATGTTTGTGCTGTGGACATCTGGGTTGCATCAGGAAGGATGAGGAAGAAGCAGTGCAGAGCAAACAGGTTGCCCAAACTATCTGCTCTATTTAATTGAGACCTTTGACATTAGATCAAAACCAGTTTACTTAGATGTGATTTTTTAAATTGAAGTCTGGCTAGAAGTAGTCGTTCATTACCCTCCATCCACCATACATTTCTTCAAGAGTTATGCAGAAAAGGCACCAATTAATAGATAAAGATATATAGATAGACAATTGAGAACTGATTATAATTGCTTTAGTATATTTTTCCCTCTTCTGACTCTAAAAAAAAAATATTTTGAAAAAAACCAAGATAAATAAATCAAGCTGTGAAGGGGAATTGAAACCTCATCATGGAAGCTAACATCATCAGCCTTAGTTCAAACAAAATGCATCATAACAACAGCCAGAGAGTCAGAGAAGACAGGAGCTGAAATGCTTCCCTCTTTGCACCCGAGTTCATTCCAGATCCAAGATTCCAGCTCCTTGGTAACTGGTGCAGTGCACCCCTAGGACCATCAGTACAGGAGATGGCATCATTTTGCACAACAATAAAAGTCTTGTAGCTTGGAAACCTCATTTCCAGAAAGATAAAGACAGTTTCTGGGTGGTGTGTGTATGGTCCTAATTCCAGTTAAGAGATGTATGGGGTGTAAACTTTTCTCTTTCAATAGAAAAGCTGAAGTAATCGTGGCTAAGGGTAAAGCTCTGGTATCCTCACTACGAGGCAGTCATAGTCCATAGACACACTGGGATACCTCCAGCTAAACCCATGTAGATTAGCCATCCACGAAGCAGACAGCTACAAGGCTGGACTCCAAAAGCAGGACAAGTTGTTGGAGCTTCTCTGGTCAACAGAGTCATGAGCACCTTCATGGCACATGGGCCCCCACTCTGAGTGTGCGCAGTTCAGCATGTCACAAAAAGCTCCCTGTGGCTGCACAGGTTGCTACCTGCTACGTGTGATGGACTGGTGGAATGTGATTTCAAAACAACAGAAGTTGTTCAGAGGCCAAACACTGTTTCTAAGTCAGTTTTCTGCTTAGAAGCAGGTCACACAGATTCCACCTCAGCATGCCCTCCCTCTAAGAACCTGGGAGGCTCATTTCAGAGAAATTGATGATGGCTCTTACAAGCGGCTGAACTTGTCTTACTGTGTCCTCGAGCTGGCCACGACCCTTTATTTTGTTGGAACTGAGGCAGGTTCCTTCTCCACCTGTCCTTGCTGAGAACAACCTCGAGATGTCCAACAGTACCACAGTGGGGCTGTGTTCGTCATTCCCTAATGCAGCTGACACTGTGATGCATTTTCTGCCAGGTGAAATTTAGAGGCGCATTAACCTGCTTGACAGGAACAGTGAGTCACAAACAGCTCCTGAGGAGAAATGTCCTCACAGTGGAAATTGTTTCAGGATTTTTTAGGCTGCAGTTTGAGACACCTACTGATTATATGCACAGTCTTACAGATATTCCTCCCGCCGTGCAAAAAACCATAAAAATACATAACCTTCCTAGAAACACAACTGATTCTGTTGCCTGAATTTTCTAGATATTTCTGTCTTCTTTAAACAACCAAAAGCAAAACCAGCCTTGAGACACTCTCTTCATGCCCACTATTCTGCTACTAATTTCAGAATTGTTTGGTCTACATCATGAGGACTGGTAGTGTCCAGTGCATCTGCCCCAGAGTCAAATCAAGACTTAAGAATAAATTACCTTTATCTGGCTGTTCTTGCATATGACTGTGTATCCTGCAGAGTTTCCAGTGCTGCTGGCACTGGACTTGGACATGGTGCCACCCGTAGCTGTGGAGGGGCCTGGCTTGGCAGCTTTGGTTGCAGCTTGGCAGGGCAAGGAGGCAGAGGACATGGTGCCCTGGGGTGCTGGCTGTGGCACAGTGCAGGGACTCCTGCCAAGCACTGGCTCTTTCCCAGCTGGTGCACTAGTGAGACATCACCACTCAGCTGATTTCTGACAGGCTTCCCTGGAGACAGGCCACTTCCATCAAGCCCTCAGAGGAGCCTGGGAGTGATTTGAGCATACCAGGCATCTTGGGAAGAGCAATTGGTACTGGTTATCTCTAGTAATTGGCTTTAGGAGTCATTCCTAGCTGATGGTGATGGCTATTGTCAGAGATGTTTGAAATCACAGTCAATAGAGCCACTTGGTATCTTTAACTTGAAAGAGTCTGTAGTTGGAAAGCAATCTATCTCCAAAATCTCATGTTTCCTGGTTCAGTTTAATCTTCTAGCCAGTAGTGTAGCCAAGCTGCATTAATCACTTCTTCCCTTCTCTCGCTCTCTCTCATTCTATGTACTTGTATGGCTTTCGTCACACTCATATCTAAATGCCTTTCCCTCAAAGGAATTTAAGAGTAAAAATAACTATCTCCTTTCCCAGGCTGAAGAATGTATCCAGTTTATAGTTTCCTAAAAGACTACTGCACATACTTTATCCCAAAAGAGCTCTATTCTTTGACATGTGTATGTGATGGGAAAGTTACATCAAACCACAGTCGAAGGTAAAGAGGATAGGAAGAAATGCTAGGACCTGGGTCTGCTCCTAGACACCAAACAGGAATGTGATCTCTGTTATGTTTGTGTAATCTTTAATTACACCACAAATTATGCTAAGGAAATAAATACTGACCTGCAGTACTGCACCTATTTATTTCAAGTGCAGGATGTTTCAGAATGCATTAGTTAATGCTGTAGGCCACTATGAAGATGTAAAATGCTATGTCTGTACTAAATAGTAGTAGTAGTAGTGTAGTATTAAAGCTGAGGTGAATAATATAGCAAAGATACTGCAGAGCAATTAAAAATAAACAATTTATTCTAGTTGTTTGGGGGAACAAGCACAGAATGATTAACGCCTCCTATAAAGAATTAGCAAACTGTTAACTGCTGGAGAGAGATAAGTATTTACTTCTTGGCAAAAAAGCCCTTTTATAGATAGCCCCATCCGTTAGATACTTCCAATTAAACTGAACAACACGTTTATTTTTACAGATTCTTTACTGCCTGTTACGGGTGCTAACAGCTTCTATGAAAAGAATTGTCAATCCTAAGTACTTGAAAGTAGTGCCACCATAAAGGAAGGTATTTGTCTACAAAGCCTTGTAAGGTCTTGAACAGAACGATCAGGAGATATCTGCAACTACACTTCCAATGTAAGGAAATGCACTTTGATCAATTTATACCACCATTTTTCTATCTTTACAGTCAGTTCTGCCTTGTTGCCCTGGCTTCTCGGGAATGAATGCAGGACTTGGTGATGATCCCGTGTATGATCCCATGTATCTCAGGCTCTGAGCTTCCGTTGGCACCTATTTTCCGTTGGAAATATATAGAGGGTGGGGATGGGGTGGGGGCGTGAGTGCAAGCCAGTATTTTGTACTAGCAGTGGCACATTCTTCAGAGGAAGGTGCAAAGGACTGGACAGTGGGTGTTTAAAACAGAGTGGCTGAAGAGACAGGCCTCTAGCTTGGATTTTTAGACGCTCCTCGATGGGTAACTCCACTGACTGCATCAGGTGATGAGAAGTTAAGAGCACAACTAACAAAAGCTTTTGGTCACCTATGAATAAAAAGGGCCAAAAAACCTTAGAGTACTTGTTTAGAGTAAAACACGGGTTTTACTATTTTTATCTATGATGGAATCCTATTTAGGAAAAATCCTATTTAGAAAAAAAAAATCCTATTTAGAAAAAAAAATCCTATTTAGAAAAACATGCTTTTGTGTATATGCCCATTTGCTAAGAGAAAGCATACAGCATGTGGAAGAAGAATTTTAGATTTCTCTGATATGTAGATGCCTGCTTAGTGGCAACATACACTGTTTCTAAGATTACCAAATCCCCAGGTGATTCAAATTTGAAGGATGCAACTGAGCTGACTGATGTGTGTGAGAGTGCATCTGAAATCAAAGAGATCATCCTGAAGAGCTTTGCCACGTTTTCCTTTCAGGGGAGGCAGGGAGGAACCCGCATTATTCTCTGGGAGTGCACAGCAAGCTCACCAAAATTGAATTAAACCTCTGAAAGCAATCTTTAGCCTGTTATATCTAAGTGGCTGAACCTTGTGTGAGGTTCCATACAGAAAGAAGTTATTTTGCATTAGCAAAGCAGATCAGATTTTCATATTTTACTCTTTGTTGTGACCTCGGCTATGCATAAAATCACAGCAGGTGAGAACTCATTGGGGCTTGCTCCTTAGGGAGAAATGAAAGGAAGTGTGTGATAAAATTCTTGATTCTGCTATTATGTGGGAGAAGACCCTCACAACCTGAACTCCTCCATTCCTGCACATTGTGGCTGTGGGCCAAAGCTCTTTTAACCCCTTCCCTTGCTTAGATCACTTTTAAAATCAAAATAGCTCAAGATATTTTTGGAGTGGACTTGAGCCTTAGTTAATGTTGGTTGGGGGTCCTTGATAAAACGAGATTTTGTTATTTGCTACTGAACTGGTTTGATGCAATAAATAACAGGACTTTATCCTAGAATAAGGAAGCTCTCCTTAGGACTTGCCTACGTAAGAGCATTAGCATTTCAGTCCCAGTACGTGGATCTGCAGTCATTCATGGAGCTGCTGGACCTGAAGAAGTCAGGATAAAGCACAGGGACAGCTACAGTGGCATGGAATTATTAGTACACCTACTCCTCAGCACCAGCATTTACTAAGGCTCTTATTACCATCTTCTCTCAGAGAATTTTGCCCCTCTGCCAGCTCCAGCCATTCCCTGCTAAGAGGACCCTGGCAGCCAGTTCAGGCACCAGGTCTTGTGGTGGGACTTCACACTGAACCACTGGCAATTGCTTATTCTCATGTACCTTCATGTCACAAGTATTCCATGCATCTGATCCTGTACCAGCAATTAAGCCAAACTTGTCACTGAGAGCAGAAATAATTTTGCTTCAGCATAAATACGTTCAGTATTTCTGTGTATAAGTTATCCTTAAATGCATTCTTACTTGGTTCCATACAATTAAGCTTGCTAGTTAATAAAAACTGACTCCCCCAAACCTTTTACTTCCTTAACTTAGGAATGCTCTGGTGTCTTTAAGTGATGGGGGGCTTGGCTGACATCCAGTATCTCTCATTTTGGGTGGACTTTTATAACACACTTTATAAACTGAAGTTTACTGAACCTCGAAAGAAAAAAAAAAAGAAGCAGAAAAAAAGGCACCACAAACAAAACACTTTCTTTTCCCCAAAGAAATAAATTCACACTAGGAATTAATACAGCAAAACTAAATCCTAAATCAGTTTGAATTCATACCTTTGTTTATGCCACTGTAAGTTTTCCATGTAGACAACCCCATATAGGGAAGTTACATTTTACATTATAATGAGGTTGCAATGTGCTAATCCCCTTGGACTGAAGCAATTATCACCTGACTGCTAGGTGTTAAATGCTGCATTACAAGGGGATTATTTTCTCTTTTGTTCTGACTGAGTCCTGGTCTACCCACAAATTCACGTTGGTTAAACTGATTCAGGAGGGAGTTTGCATTTTGCTGCTTCTGAATCAGTTATGTATTATATTAATAAAACTGGACTCAATGACAATTCCCTTGATATGCTGTAATTCAATGTGGTAAAATGATTATTTCTCCACTACCTGGCCATTTACCATTATTCTCTAGGGTCTGTTACTTGATTTTATTCACAGCACCTTTCATTTCATGTTGGACATTTGCTTTTCCACAGCCTAGTTTTGAACCAAGCATTGTAATACAGCTAAATAGTATAAATAAGGCGAGTCTGGGAATTTTCAATCCCTGAAATGACACACAGAAAGTGTTGGTGCCACAAAAACTAGGTCAACAATTGGCCTTTTTTTCCCCTTTATCACTCAGTGCAATCAAATAGTGCCAGGGGACAGCTGGCTGTCAAAGGTGCAGTCTTCTGAACAAGCTACAAACATCTAGGTCCCGTGTCAATCTTCATAGCAGTAATGAAAGCTTGTTGCCTTGAGCGTCCTGGGTGAGTTCCAGTTCTATTATTACAGTTTACATGTCTCAGGTTCCTTATAACTTACTAGTATGAAGCACTGATCACAAACTTTCTTTGCAGACATGCATTTAATTTAGAGGCATCCCTCTGCCACTTCAGAGCAGATTGTGGTTTAGCCATGGTGAGTGAGCTGAACCTGTGCACACACCACACACCAGCAGCACACATCACTCTTCACCTGCAGCCTCACTGAGCACAGAAAAGGAGAGAAACACCCACTCCAGTATGTGCTTCAGATCTTGTATCCTGAGCTGGCCCTTTGCTGTTCACTTCAAAGCTGAAAGACATATCTTGGCATGAGCCTTTGCTCTCCATTCTGCTGGGTGTGTTCATAATGCTGCTGGGCACAGCCCGGACCAACAGCTCTTGAATGCATCTCCTACCTTTCTCTCCACACTTCTTCAAAGTTCCATGACAGACATTTTTTCTGCAGCCAGGCAATTCATGACTATATACAGTTGTATTGGACTTGCCCAACCTTTTGAGAACATAGTCATATTTGGTTGAAATTCACCATATACCACCAGTGTTCCCATCATTTGTTAGTTGTATCCAAAGGCTCCTTGAAGGCTAATTATACTGTGCCTATTGTTCCAAGGACCTGGAAAAATTTATGTGAAGTAGCTCAGATAAAAATAGAATTTTTGTGGCTGTGCAAATGCTCTTCTGACACTGTCAAGAAGAAGGTTAATGCCAGAAATTGTGGTAAAAACATCTTGAAATCCACTTATTTTTCTTATTGGTAAGCTTAGACCCATGCTTAGTGCAAGCAGTGTAAGACCAGCACTTTTAAAAACAATGTCTGGCTCCAAATAAGTCAGTAATAATAAATCAGTGTTTACCTCACAGATTCCTACTGGTTTCATGGTAGGCACAACCCAGGTATGTTACAAGTGCTGTTTTTTCCCATTGGATAACCAAAATAGCAAGATTCACCAAGACGGCCTGATACTGCTGTTTTATGAGGTGGCACAAATCGAAGCCCAGCCCAATTTAGGCAGGAGATTAAGATGCATTTGCAGTTTTGAACCATATGAGTACAGCAAGCTTCTGGCACTGCCTTGTTTATCATCCTGAGCCATGGCACTACAAAATCAGGCATATGGGATCCCTGAACAAGCTCCAATCTGTCACAGTAAGTGTTTATCTGTGGTAGGTGTCTGTGGGTATGCAGCAAGACAGCCTTGGCCCCTGGCAAAGTCCCNAGGAAGGAAGGAAGGAAGGAGTTGACAGCACTGAAAAGAGAATGGTTGCTCGGTTACCTTTGAAAGCTCCCCCCCTCCAATTCTTGTGTCTCTCCCTCTTTGGAGGACAGTAGTAGTCAATATTCTGCCCCTAGGGAGAGACCTGAGCCACCTCTAGCACAGGGAGAAGAGCCTATCTAAAGTAGCTGAAGTCAGTGAAGGCTCGTGGAAACATAAAACCAAAATCCAGCAATGTATCTGGATGTTTCCTTCACCTGCACATTTCACTACCACTATTATATAATTAGAATCTGGCCCTCTGCAGGTTTCTCACAAAATAAGAAGGAACTGTTACTATTTTTTTCACTAATGTGTTGTTACTTGGCTCTCATCTGGTCTAAATCCAGTAGGAAACCAAAACTGGAAGTGTCAGCACTGCTGTAAGATTTTTCTTTCTGCTGATTAATGAGGACAAAGGAACCCTGATGAGGTCCCTATATTTCATCTCACAATAAAGCCCAGAGTCCTATATATCATGTATGGATGCCCTGAATTGCTGCCTGCTTGTGCCATTTTAATGAGGAGCACATTAGTGATGGTCATCTTTGGCAACCAAGCACTTACCAAAATTCTTAACTACAACAGATGGGAAAGAAGGAGGAGGATGGAGTAGGAAAGTCATTGAACCCACTGTGATGGAGGCAGGAAGGAGCATCATCTCTAAGCGATTCACACCCCACTAGTTGAGGTCTTTCCTGGTTTCCCTTCTGGCTGCTCTGCCTGTGCCACTGCCCTGGGAAGCCAGGCTGGTGCTCCTGCCTGGTAGAGAAAGTTAGAGAGTAAGAGGCAGTGACTATTGTTGGGGCAGGACTTTTAACAAGGCCAGTCATTGTCCTCATCCTGTCTAATTCTCCAGTAGCAGAAGGAGTAATAAGACTGGTTTTGTAAATCCCTACTTGCCTGGGAAACCTTTGGCCAGACTTTGCTCCCTCCCTATGTTCCCTGCTTCCCTCATAACTTAAAGCTGCTCCTCAGCTGACTGGTGAACATTTCCACAGCCATTTCTGCTGACTGTGGGCTATAACTAAGTGCTTTTTCCTCTGGTTAAGAGCGGGGTAGATCATTAACATACTCCTTTGCTAACAGTCCTTCTGAATGGCTGGAATTCCTGGTAAAATATTGATAAATTCAGTTTGTACGTGACATGATCTCCCCAAAAGTCATCCTTTTCAGAATGGTTTTCTATGTCTGGAATGGGGCACTCATGCTCTGATTTGGAGGGACAGTCTTTTAACTTCAGTCCTTGTAAACTTCCTGCAGACTTGTGAGCCTCTGACACTACTCAGAGACAGGTCATCATGCCTAAAATGGGGACTGAACAGCTGACAGTGCCCCAAAGGAAGGAGTAGGCATTTGTGGAAATGTGACTGTAAGTGTGCAATGAGCCTTACTTCCAGGCATGTGAGAGAATTGCTGCAGAAATCCTTGAATTCACAGGTTCTGTCTCTGCAATGGAGCCTCAGAAACTGAGGAGTAGGAGTAGGAGCTGATCATCAGCTCATACTGAAAGGTATTTGAGCCTCCTGAGTTTATTTATCACTCAGGGAAACCTTGTACTTGCCCTTTTTCCTTCAAAACTTGTAACTATTAAGTGTTCTGTGACTGTGAACTTTCATGTTTTCAGGGTCATGAACTCCCTGTGCTGTCGCAACATTATTGAAAGAAGCAGTTTTGCTTGCTCATGTCACCTCTTTTGCACTTAGGTCTGGGTGAGGTGGCTCATAGTTGGACAGCAAGGTAAATGATACAGCACTAAAACAAGGAGATCATATTTAGCCATTGAGGTAGAAAATCATCTGTTTTCAGACTGACAATGCTTTTTCCCCCTCAGTATTGACTGTTACAAAACAAGACATGCTGTGGGAGATACCATAATTACAATTCATATAAACGTCTCATCATAGTGATGAAATTTCCTTTGGTCAGACAGCAAAGTAGGAAGAAAGCCTTGGCTGCAGGTGCCCCAAATAAAAGTTGAATGAACAACTGGTTTGCTTTAAATTTCAAAGGTCATTCAAAATCACATCACAGTGCAATGTGTGGCCTGAATTCAGGTATTTTTTCTCAGTGTTATTCCTCCTGAAGTATGGCCCAGATGCCTACATCTACAGCTGCCAGTCAGAAGGATGTAGGCATTCTCTAAGGATCCCATTTCTCAGGGATATCAACTCTTCTACAGCTCTCACAGGAGCCACGGACTTCCCAATTTTTGCCAGAGACACTGTGAGTCCCGTTGTGGCAACCAGTCCTTACCTTAGGCTCTGGTTCAGTAGTGCCTGCTCTGCACCATTGGACAGCAGGTGGATCTGCTCTAGGATCAAAAGCAGAGAAGCCCAGGGAATGAATAGGGAAATGACAAGTGTTATGGCATTATTAGCACCTCCTCTGGAACTCACAGGTTCAGCTGTACTGTCCTTCAGACACACCTGTATGTTTTCTTTTGTGCCTGTTTCCCAAGAGGTCTTTCTTTCCTGGGAAGTCCTGAGAAAGCAACTCCTGGAGGGGGTCGGCACAAATTCTGTGATCCTGATCAGCCTTGTCTTCCAGAAAAGACTGTGTTGGGAAGCAGGATACCCACACCAGGACCCCTCCTTAGGTCATAAAACTTTGGTTGAGGAACATGTGTCACATGTCACCTGATTCTGGATAAATTCAACTATCAGATGAAATTTAAGGGAAAAATATTTGCGACAATGGAATAGAATACAAACAGATTAAGTAATAAAAATGCTGCTGTTTAAATAATACTTACAGCTAAAAATCCCTTGTGGATCTCAGCCATTCTTCATTTTCATTTTTTTTCCTTATGTTGCGTGCCAAAATCTTCTTTTACTGACATAAGGTGGAGTTTCTTTGTCAGAGATAGCTGTCACCACCACTGTCTCCCCTGTCACTCCCTATTCACCCAAGGCAGGGAAGGGTAGAGGGCAAAAGCTAAAACTGTTTTGCTATCCCATCCCAAACTCAGATACCCCAACTTACTTATGAAAACTGTCTTCTAAACATCTGTGATTAGTTTCTGGACTCTACATGGCATCATATAAAAGGAGTTACCTGACCCCTGCCTTCCCTCTTTCTCATGATATTTTCATTAATATTTTTTATCTACATCTTAATTAACAAAATCCTAGCCCTGGAATGCTTGTCTTTGTCACTGTCTTCTGCAGACAAACAAACCACTGTGCCTGTGTAATTCTTCTTACCAGATTTATAACCGTTGTTTTTTTGGTGACTATCTGATTAAAAAAATGCAGATTGTGTTGAGCAACACCAAACACTACCCTCTACATTTCTCAGAGACACTTTTGATAGATGCTATCACAGATACTACATGAAAAGCCATCTCAGCTTACGCCACATGCTGGAAAAAAGCAGCCATCTCATTTTCTGCAAATGGATTTTTAAACAAGATGTTAGATCTGACATTGCATTAATGCAAGAACTGATTAGTATGTGAATAACAGTTAGCAACAAAATGGCAGAAATTAAAATCTATTCATACTTCTGAAAGAGTGAGATGTGTAGGCACTGCACTCCTCCATTCTGTGCTCTGACACCTTCTCTCTTTCTCTTGAATAATCTAATAATAGCTGAAATTTCCACTCCAGAAAGCCCTCTGCATTAATCATTTGGTCTGTCGAGATCTCAGCTCAATTATTGTCAGTCTGCATCTCTGCAACTAGGAAATTACATTAGAAGTTACTTCAAAGTGATGTCAGAGTGCAAGAGTTGAATGGAGAAGGGGAAGCTGGGCTTCACTCTGTATCAGCAAAGCATCCTCCCCAGGACAGTGCTGAGCTGGGATGCAGTACCATTTCCAAGGGGAAAAAAAAATTAATGCAATCAATTTGCTTCACGTTTTGCCTTGTCTCAAAAATTATTGAGTCATTAATCTTAGCAATGTCATGGTGTTGTCATTCACTGAATTCAATTAACCAGGAGCACACCATTAGAAATCTGTGTATTCTTCACATGAAGTAATGGCCTTCTTGACCATAATGAGTGGATCTCCCCGTATTGAATTAGGGGTAATTTAAAGGAAAGGATCTAATGAAGATGAATAGGGTAAACTGCTTCAGAATACTGCATCTTGTACACACCTAACCCTGACAGTACTGGGGGAAATTCTTCTAACGTGAGCAGAGGCATTAAATGGAAATGCAAGCTCCCAAGCTTCCTTTCAGGGCCCCTAGCTCTTGTGCTCTTCCATTCTCTACTTCCTTTTCCCACTGAGCTAGTGCACAGTTTCTGGACCAAGAGTTCAGGGGATTTCATGCTCCAGGATATCCTGCAGCCTTCCTCAGAAAGCTGTACTGTGACATGACTTCATGCCCTTGTGTCACAACCAGCACTGCTGAAACAGCACAGTATTGCAATGCAGAGAAATGCTCACCAAAGGAGCTGAGCACTGATGCTCTGAAGGAAAACTAGCAAGTCTGAGGAGAAATTGGAAAAAACAACATATGTCAAGAGGTTAATTGAGCTGAAGCTAATTTACACTGCATGAGCAAGCAGAAGTTTCTGTGATGCCAGACAAGAGTCAGATTAACATGGGAATATCAATGAAACTGCAGTACATTAGATCAATAGATCATTAGGGGGAAAAAAACTGATTATGTCTAAGGGAACTGCCAGAACAAAATGAAGGAATAAGAAACTTGGTTTTGTCCAGCAGGTTGAAATTATGTCACTGGGAATACTACAAAAGGTGGCATGCAGACTCTGATGAAGGGAAAGCACTGCTGCTGACCATCAGGGAATGCCTGGGGTGGATCTTGGTGTTACCTCTATTTCACACAAGAGCGTGGTGCCAGGAATCCTAGGCTGCCATTGATGGATTCTGGGCCACCGTGTGACACAGGCTGCAGGTTATTAACGATAACAAATGTTAGTTTGACTCCCTAAGGACGTTCAGGTGGAAGATAACAGGGTTGTACGTGAGGTAATTAGTCTTGCTTGTCAGCAGAAATAATCAGCTACAGCAATGGTGATAGCATAATGACAATAAGGTTTCTGGCTTTGGTGCTGGTGGGGATGGGTGTCTGTGATTTCCCTGCCATTCTGCAACACTCATGCTATCTCACACACCAAACTTGGGCTTAAATTCACCCCTTAGGCTTGGATGTGCTATATGCAAAACCTGTGCTGCCTACCACATGAGGCACTTTCTCAGCTGCTTCCTACAGTTAGCAGTATGAACCAGGACCACAGCATATATTGGCTGCACTTCTGTAGTGCCGTGGGGCTGTGTGGAGTCACTGGTAGGCAGTGGGAATGCATATGCTGAAAGGGTTCTGATGCTGAAGACTTTCCTTCAAAAGAAACAGAAGTGGAGGAAGGGACAGAGTGCACAGCTACACACGCAGAGCATACCATAAGCATGTATACATGGGACACAGTCAATCACTATAAAGCCATCCAGCCCAGGCTGTGATGTTAATGCACCTAAACTACAGGGTGTAGAGTGTGTTAAATCCTCAGGTGAGCAGACTTTTCCAGATATGTGCTATGTTTTTAATGCAGCATCCTATTTAGAGAATGGCTTTATTCCCAGAGGAGGGCATCTGCGTAGGAGCTGAATGCACTTGAACTTCTGCTTATTAACTTTGTAACATTAAATGACTTGTTTTCACTCTCCTGGATGTACCTGTGAAGGACCAAAGGTTGTATCACAGCACCTCTAATCTTCACAAATAAGACCCACCTGTCTTTGATGCTATGGTGATGTCTTAAGTTCTTAGCTTTTATATTTTTCAGATCCTGTACTGCATTAGTGTATAACTCTGAATTCCATATAGAGTATTAGTAAGCTATCTTTACATTTTGGTCAGACAAAACAATCCTTCTAAGCCTGAGAACCAAGGTCATCCTCATAGCCTCAGGCCCTGAAAAGTATAAAGAAAAGTGAATTGGGAAGGAACAAACCGGGGGAATATGACTTCATTACCAGAAGCTGTAACTGAACAATTAACCCCTAATATGCAAATAGACCAAACTTATATCTGTCTGAGAAACTCATGACCATCATCCGTCCTGGATGTAGCCTCTGCAAGGCTTTTGCACTGCCCAGGTGTATCTACTGAAGGCCTTTAATCAATATCTATTATTCTCTAACTCTGTCTAGCCTCTGTTGTAGGTAGCCATTCCAAGTCATCTATGGTCCAAAGAGATGAGGGCAAGTTATTGCTCACACTTGTGCTGCTAAGAGCAAGAGGTGTGATTTTGGAGTTGCAAAGGCAGTTGGAAATGTCATTGAAACTGCCCTGGTCCTGTGTTGGAAGAGGAATACCAAGACTTGTGGAGCTTTGCTGTATCCCTGATCTGGTGTAGTCACTGGAGGCGTACTCAGGGATCAAAGTATGTATCTTCATCTCAGGTAATTTCCTGGCCTCCCAGGCCAGACACAGCTTCCTTCAGAGAACAGATTAGGTTCTGGTCTAGCCTGGCACAGTAACTCAATGCATGCTTTATGTATTCAAAGTATTTCAACAGGTTTTTAATGGATTTGGGCACTGATTATTGTTCATATAGTAAACAGTTGAAGTGGATTAACACCTTATAATTCCCCATCATTTGATTAATGGCCTTTTTTTAGCGATAATTGCTTAATCAGAAGAGAACTTACAGTAGAAGAGAATAATGTACAGTACAAAATGTTGGGATATTAGAAGAATAGGTGATGACAATCTGGTGAGGATAAAAATGGTCTTAATTCATGTAATTATGTCATAATTTTGAGTAGATTTTTCAAGTATTTGAAAATACTAAGTCTTGTGTATTGGTGCCTTTATCACCTTACACAGTTTTCCTGCATTCTGCTCTTGTTCTATCATTGATAAAATGCCTCTGACTAGAACAACTAGAAGAAAAAAAGCAACAAATGGACATATCTTAAAAATTAACATTTTTAGTTTATATATTTGCACCTTCCCTTGCGCTTCTAATAGGTTCTCAGTTTGCAGCACATTTTTTCTATTTTGCAAGATTTCTGACAGTGTTTGCTATTATTGAAGTAGCCTTTGAATTCTCACAGTGTACAGTAGGAAACAGTTTTTATCTGTGTGTGTGTGTAACCATTTTAGTTTGTTAGCTAGTTTAATTTGACTATTAAGGTGTCAACAGCAGTGAGGAGCTGCCTCTGTCCACCCCTGTGGTCTTTCAGATGAGGAAGCCACCGGCCTGTGCTAAGCAGAGGGTATCATCCCAGCTGTCACCCCAGCCCAGTGTGCCACAACCAGGCTCATGGCACACTGCCTTTGTCACAGGAGGTGGCTGGTGTGATGCCTGCTGCCACCATCTCCCTGCAGAGTCCCATCTGAGGCAAGGGGAAGGGAGATGGAGTGGGCAAGCTGGGGTGGGGAGGAGGTGGAAGGGAAAGCTAGCACCAAGCAGAGAGGGGCTGGTAAGGAGAACAGGAGCACAGCTGGAAAGGGAAGGCATGGTCCTGCAGGTGGGGGCACTGGGAGGGATGGAGATTTGTCAGGAGCTGGGGAGAGGGGAAACTGGGACTGTAGAAAGGGAGCAGCCTGGGCAAAGGCACCAGCATAGGAGAAACTCAGGGAGATGGGATGGGATGGAAAGTAGATTTAGTAGAGGTGTCAAGACTGGGGAAGAGAAAGAAGCCTCATCTGCTGCAGAAATCAGAAGTTGCAGGATGAACTAGGTGTTGAACTGGAAATTAAAAAGGGTTAACTAAAATTAACCTTATCACAAGGTTAAAGCGACCGATCATTGTTCTAAAAGATAAACTTCTGTCCTTACAATCATTGAAGAGATCTTGTGCCTTGTTTGACATGTTATTTAAGCCAAACCTAGTATTAGTGATCACTGATCCTGTATTTTTCCTATTTTTTGCTGCCTGACTTGAGATGCTGTAGCTCTCCCAGCTGCAGAGGCTGACAATGGAAAATGCTAGTGGGTGTGTTTCATGCTCTAAATTGTCAAATATGCCCAAATCATTACACCCTCATCACTTCTACGAGGTGCTGAAATCAGTACTACCTTTTGACCTTATCCTTTCTATGCCTCAGCTGGGAACCATGATCAGACAGCTTCCAGCCCTCCCAGCAGTGCAGTGGTGCAGAGTCACACATAAACACAGGTGTGAATGAGCCTGCAGGGAGGCCAGTGGCCCGTGGGACACACCACAGGGCCGGCTGGAAGCAGTGTCAGAGGATGCTGCATTGTCTCGGCCACAGAGCAAAGGAAGAGGGATGTTACAGGGCTCACCAGGAAGGCTATAATGGGAAAAGCAGCTTGGGATTGTTGGACCAACGTTCGAGAAGTGTCCAAAGACTGAAGTGCTTATCTGGCAGACAGTCAGACCAGAAACACACAGCTCTCTGAGAGGGTTTTGTATCTTGAGCAGAAAAGTAGATTTCATTTGCAGACGGCTGCACTGGAAACAGAAACTATTGAATATCTGCCCATCAAGGAAGCACAACCCACCATGTACAGCCACTGCAATAGGCTCTAAGATAAGAAAAGAGATGTGGGCAAGGTGATCTCAGATATGATGCATTCCCAATTACCTAAATTTTGAGCACATAATTTTATAACCTTAATGACACTTTTCAGTGTTGCTTTTCCTGGAATGACTGGCATCTGGGAAATTTTTAGCACCTGGCTAAGACAAAAGCAGAATATATTCAGCTTCACTCTGCAGGACTCCTGAAAGTATAGACTTCAAACAAACAGTGCCTGTATTGAACTCAATTAGTCATTTATCACCTTTGGGATGGAATGAGATTAAAAGTATCACTATTGCTGAATTCCATGTTAAATGATCTAATCTCCTAAAGAAACTATTCTTATTAATGACACTGCAACAGGCCCTAAGATGAAAAGAGTGCTGATTGAAAATGAAGTCTAAAGCTGACATCTTGGGGACAAAGCAAAAACCAGTCTGAAGCACTGTCTTACAGAAAAGCAGACATTTCTCTCCAGATCCTTTTCTGCTGCTACTTTTGGTATCTGGTATTAGAGATGAAATTTCTTCAGAAAGTTGCAACTGTCTCAGAGAAAGAAAGGGATGGGTAGGTGGGAAACTGCTGCTATGTAACTAAGGTAACACTGTAAATCAGGATAATTTCAGAGAAAAAAAGAAAGTGGTTAGGTCAGAGAATTTAGGGTCTTTGTATCACAGGATGGCCAGCTAGCTTGTCTTTGTGGCATCTGTATAAGTGCAGGAAAAGGAAAAGAGAAGATTAGACAATGTGGCAGCACTATGGCTATCTTTCAACATATTTATTATAGGCAACAAAAACTGAAAATCCACAATAAAAAAAGTCAGTTTGAAGAAAAATTGTCCTGTGTGTTCAGGCCACGTACTATAGTGATGATATTACAGTCAGAAAGTAAACAAAACAAAGCCTGGCAGTGAGGTAAAGAAGCCAGTGGTCTTACCCTGGTATGTGGGCAGGGAGAGAAAAACCATCTGCCAGTGATCATCCTGCAACAGCAGTGCCACCCCTCTATCAAGTAGCTTCCCAGGAGCCAGGGGAACGTGGCAAGGGTTGTATAAAACGCCCCCAGATTTGTAGGTGAGAGGGGTTATTTCTGATGGCCTCTCTGGGGCACGTAGCTGTTGCAGTTGGGCATTTGCCACCACGTTCCTTTCCTCCCATTCTACGGGCTTCAGTTTCAGCCAGTCATAAAATGAGAACAATCCAGCATCACCCTTTGGTTGTTTTTTGGGAACCATTTTCCTGGGTTCGGCTGAGATAATTTTCTTCCTAGTATCTGGTACAGTGCTGAATTTTGTATTCAGTGTGAGAATAAGGTTGATAACACACAGATGATTTAGTTGTAGTTCAGTAGTGCTTACCCCAAGTTTAGGACATTTCAGTTTCCCATTCTCTGCCAGGGAGCACATGCACAACGAGCTGGGAGGAAGCACAGCAGGACAGCTGATCCAAACTGGCCAAAGGGATATTCCACACCACAGAACATCATGCCCAGTAAATAAATTGTGTAAGAGCTGGCCAGGAGGAGCCCATCACTTCTTTGGGTCAGGCTGGGCATCAGTCTGCAGGTAGTGAGCAACTGTATTGTACATCACTTGCCTGTCTTGAGTTTTATTCCTCTTTTTTTCTTTTTTTTTTTTTGTCTACCTTTAAATTACTACTATTATTATTATTAATCTAATTTTATTTCATTTTATTTCCTTTGATTTTAATTATTAAATTGTTCTTGTCTCATTGATCCTTTTCTTTCTGATTCTTTCCCCCCATCCCAACAGGGTGGGGGTAGGGGAGTGAGCAGACAGCTGCATGGTACTTAGTTGCCAGCTGGGGTTAAACAACATAACTGTTTATATGTATAGTTTATGAATAACAGGGAACACCAGGGATGCCACTATATTTTTAAAAGCAGTCAAAACACTCTGCTCATCCTTCCAACTTCAGAAAAAAGAGAAATACCATAGCACTTAGTGAAGAGGCAGCACAGTGATAATAATGAGGTACTTCTTTTTTAAGGCAGTCATTGAAAATAACCAGTTCAAAAGTGAAATAGGTGGGACCAAACACATTAGGCACACAAACCTAGTAACACTAATTAAACTTATGTTCCTAGCAGGAAGAATGTGACTAACAAATGACAATAAATTTTTTTCAAACAGGAAATTGTTAAAAGACCTTTAAGTGGAGTAATACAACACATGAGTGATCCCATCTCTTACTTGTTTCCTGGCAAACTAAATTAAGTTTAATAGATACGAAAGGCTGCAAGCAGATACATGATCTTCCTCTACAAATACATAAGCAGATTTTGACTCTACAGTAACCTGTGCACTTCAGCAGGGAGTAAGCAAAACTCAGCTCTGATTCCAGTTGTCAAAAAAGGGGGGAAAATGCAAATTTGATGAGGAATTATAGAGTGTTTTGGGTTGGAAAAGATGTAAAGGTATCTAGTTCCAAAGCCCCTGCAATGGGCAGAGACAACTTCCACTAGACCGGGTTGCTCAGAGACCTATCCAGCCTGGTCTTGAACACTTCCAGGGATAGGGCATCCACAGTTTCTGTGGGCAGCCTGTTCCTGTGCCTCATCAGCTGCACCGTAAAGAATTTCTTCCTAATATCCAATCTAAACCCACTCTCTTTCACTCTAAAGCCATTCCTCTTGTCCTGTTGCTATATGCCCTGGTAAAAAGCCCCTCTCCATCCTTCTTGTAAACCCAGTTGAGATACTGTGAGGCCACAATAAGGTCACCCAAGACACCTCCCCAGGTTAAGCAACCCCAAACCCAGAATTGGAGAGGAGCTCCTGTCCTCTGATCCTCTTCCTGGCCCTCCTCTGGAGTGACTCCAACAGGTCAATGTCCCTCTTGTTGGGGGTATCAGAGCTGGACACGGTGAGGTCCCACAAAAGCAGAGTAGAGAGGGAGAATCACCTCCTTTGATCTGCTGGTCATGCTGCTTTGGATGCAGCTCGTCCTTCTGGGCCACAAGTGTGATTTTGTTGCATTATGCTGAGCTTCTCATCTATCAACATTCCCAGGTTGTTCTCATGAGGGCTGCTCTCAATCCATTCTCCATCCGGCCTGTATTTGTGCTTGGGATTGCCCTGGCCCAGGCACAGAACCTCGTATTTGGCCTTGTTAAACCTTCATGAGGTTTCCACAGGCCCACATCTCAAGCCTGTCATGGTCCCTCTGGATGGATCCCTTCCCTCCAGCCTGGTGTCATCAGCAAACTGCTGAGGGAGCACTCTATCCCAGCTGCTCCATGATCTTGCCAGGCACAGAGGTGAGACTGACCTGCCTGTAGTTCCCTGGGTCTTCCTTATCTCCTGTTTTAGATGAGTTATATTTCTCCTTTTACAGGGGAAATGTTTTCCTTATCAGCCCCCTTTGAAACACAGAAGCCTGGGGCCAGATTCTGAGCTGTTACCAAAGAAGATGGCTCCAGCTCCCTGGCTCCAGTTGAACTCTTAGATTCCCAAAGGTTGCAGATCTGCCTGGGAGATTTGCAGCCCATGTATTCCTTCCAAACTGTCCTTGAAACCCCAATAAAAGCAAAAGCAGCAGCTATACAGCTCTTCCCCTGCCTTTTTGTGTGCTCCTCTATTACTACGTGCAAAATACAAATAGTGGAAATCAAAGAAACTAATCTAGTTTTTCAAAAGTCAGTGGAAATCTGCTGGTGGCCCGTGTGAGGCCTCACATCAGGAAGTTTCATCATCTCCAAAGCTGGGGCATAGGGGATTATTTTCTTTTTGAGGGGAATATTTTAGTGAGGCTGAGTCAGAACGTGACATGATCTAGAAAGAAAATGAGAAGGAGAAATGGAACGCTGCTCCTGTATTAGTTGCTAACACATTTGGTTTCCTCATTAAAGATGTATGACTACCCAGACTGGCACTTGCATTTGAACAGCACCTGCAAGGTTCATCCAGGAGCAGATGTTGGCCTTCTGGAGATCAGGCCATCATCAGTGTCCCAGTCTCCCAGCACCTTTCGATAAACTGCCAGAAAACCTCTGTGTGTCCTGAGGGTAAATTTTCCCTCTGCGGATTCTTCAGGAAAACTTCTCCTGTTTATGCTGTCATTCAAAGGCATCAAGCTGGAAAGACCTAGGCTTCCTCCATAAATTATCAGCATAATTTAAATTTCTTTCTTAGGAAAACAAAACCAGGAGTCTGTTTCAATCTCAAGTGCTTCTGACTCTCATATCTGTATTCAGTGCACTGGCTCTAAACTTGTAAACAGCTATTCCACAGAGTCATATCAGAGAGAGATCTGAATGTTTCAATTTTTTTTTCTCAGCTAACTTCTAATAAAATGTCCTAAAGTCACAGGCCATGGAACTTCAGATTAATGTGTACAGAATATGTTGCCTCAGTGCCATAAAGAAACCAAAATAAATTACTGAGTAACTAAATTAACACTTTAGCTCTTAGATAAATATGTAAATCAATTATTGATTAAAACAGGAACTTCAGCATCTTTCCCCAGTGACCATTACCACCCCCAACACCTGCAATGCCGCTGTGCCTCCCTTCTGTAGTGACCATCTGTGACCTGGGGCAAGATTCACAGCAGAAAAGAAGTCACAGCTGACAAATAAACAAAGGCTTTCTCCCTCCTTAACAGCCTTGGAGAGGAGAAGGGAAGCTGCTGACAGGCTTGCTGCTGTCATGAATGAACATAATGTAAATACCTTGACAGGCAGAATCTGAGATTTTGACAGATGTAATACAGCTGCAAAGCTAGTAATAACTAAGTGTTAAACCCCTGTAGAGAGGGCACAGCCCATCTCTGCTGGCATTCTCCTTATCGTCTCTCCCCCACCCTGCCTTTGTAAGATCATCTTTGTGGTTTTTAGCTTTTTCTTCCACCTCCTTTCCCCTTTCTTCCTTTTGTGCTCTCCCCCATCCCCCTCTCCCTCCTGGGAGCCGGCAGTTTGGGCCCTGTGATTCTTCACGGTTCATTGGGTTTGCTTTGCAAGGCTTCATTCCTCCACATCAAACAAAGATTGCAAGGAGGAGAGCAGGGGCTGTGGAAAGGAGGTTACATCAGGCGTGTTGTAGACAGCACCGAAATGCGTTTGTAGCCTTGCCAGATGGATGGACAGCCCCTGCACAGCAGGGACTCTCGAAAGCAGATTCAAAGTCATACATACAAGAGGGTGGGGAGGGGGACAGAGAGGCGGGATGTCAAATCTCCATATATTTCCATGAGCTTGCTGTCATTTCTGCCTAGCATGTCACTAACAGCATGTTACAAGGCTTTCCTGCTATAGTCCTGCCTATTAAAAGAGTATCCTGACCTAGTTGCTTCATTCCCCCCCCAAAAAAATCAAACACACACTGTAGAAAGATTGTAGATGCTGCCTGGAGCTGGTGAGCAGCATTCCCTGTCATGGTTTGCTTGTTTGTGGATGTTGCAGTGACTGTCCTAAGCCATGCAAAACAATTGAACAACTACAAACAGGGATATCCCCGTCACTCTTTGAGCTTATTGAGGGTTTGATTCAACACCATCCAGATACAAAGGAATATATTGCACACAGGCAGCTGCTCATCACACTGGCGAGTTGTACCGGTGCTCAAGTCCAGATTGCTCCAGTGCCTGTGGCCACAGCCCCGGCTGGATACCCATAAATGCCGTCGAGAGGTCCATGAGGAAGAGCATGGACCAGGGAGCTCCCATTGCAAGCACATCTGAACAAGTGGCATCATTACAAACAGTAAATAAGAGCGTTCAGCATTGGTTATAAAAGGGGCTTTCAGCAATGGCCAGTCCTTGGTACTTCTCTTCTGTCAGAGCTCCAGGGAAGAAGCAGCCTCACAGATACCTCCTCCCAAATTTGGTCTGTCTTGGACATGGTGGGCAACACAAGCCCAGCCCTCCTTCCCACCACCACCACACCACCAGCAGCAGCTTTGCTCTATTGGAAACCAAAGGGATACCTCTGCCCGGGGAGCCTTGAGGATGGGGGTTTCAAAGCAGGGTTTACTCTAAGCATGCATTTGTCAGTGTTTCGGAGTGTGCAGTAGTGACTGAATCCCAAATGGACAGATGGACTGCTTAGCAGTCTGCATTGAAGGCTGAGCAATGCCCTGCCTGCCTGGCAGCTGAGGCTTGTAAGGAACAATCAGAAATCTCCTCTCCCTTCTGCCGATTCCATGATTCCTTCTCCTCCCTGGAGGAGAAGGAGACTGCTCTTCTCTGCCCTGAGAAGCCAATGTCAGCAGCACTTCCTCACCCACCAAAACTCACAGCTTCCTTCATCCTTTCAGGGTGGTGGTTGGGGAACAAGTTTTTCTGATTCATATTCCCCAGAACAATGTAAGGTATGTCCTAAATCACATCTGCCAGCCTTGGACTTTACAAGTTCTTATGTCAACTGAGCCTTCCTGAGTTGTGATGCCAAGAGGGAGATGGTTTAGCTGGTTAGTTGAAGTGCTCCCACTGCTCAGAAAGGCTCAGACAGATTCTCAGCCACTAAATAACTGGAGAGATACACTGGGAGAATTCATTTTCTCAATGTTTGTGCCCAAGAAGGGCATGACATTTTTTGAGGAATTCCTGTCTTAAAAGGTTTGACCAGATTTTTAGTACCTAAAAATAGTATAATATTATGTCTATCTAGTATTCACTTTAAAATCAAGTCTAGTTCAATGCACTTAATTTATCTGCTTACAAAACTGTGCTGGTTTCAGCTGGGATAGAGTTCGTTTTCTTCATAGTGGCAAGCAGGGGCTCTGTTTTGGATTTGTGCTGAACACAGGCTTGATAATACATTGATATTTTTGTTATTGCTGAGCAGGGCTTACACAGAGCCAAGGCCTTTTCTGGTTTTTGTACTGCCACATTGGGGAGGAAGTTAGGGGTGCATGGGAGGCTGGGAGGGGATACAGCCAGGACAGGTGAACCCAAAATGACCAAAGGGGTGGTCCAGACCATATGACATCATGTCAGTATATAAAGTGGGGGAAGAATGAGAAAGGGGTGGACATTTGGAGCGATGGTATCTGTCTCCCCACGTAACCATTACATGTGATGGAGCCCTGCTCTCTTGGAGATGGCTGTACCCCTGCCTGCCCATGGAAAGCAGTAAATTAATTCCTTGTTTTGCTTTTCTTATGTGCGTGGCTTTTGCTTTTCCTATTAAGCTGTCTTTATCTCAACCCATGAGTATTTCAGCTTTTACCTTTCCTGTTCTCTTCCTTATCTCACTGGTGGAGGAGTGAGCAAGAGGCTGCATGGGGCTTGATGGCTGGCTGGGGTTAAACCACAACAAAAAGCTAACCTACTTTTGAAATAACTTTTCCTGTATTTTGTCTTATGCCAGTGACAACTATGAGTGCATGTGTGTGTTTGAGTTTAGCCAAAGTCAGCCAATTCTTTAGTGGAAAAAAAAAATCATCTTGTTCCTTCTTATTTCACTGTCTACCTTCCTGCTCCTACTGCCACTTCCTGCTCCAGCAGCTGAAGACCAGAATCCTCAAAATTTACGATATGGGCCTGGAGACAGCAGGTCCTGTGGCTTGAGATGGGTCAGCTGGGGCTCTGCCCTTTTTTCCAAACCTCAGGCCCCCACGTGCTCTGGCACAAAGCAAGCTGCTTAGCTGCTGCTGCACCACCTCAAGGAGCTTAAAAGAGGACCTTCTCTCAGAAGCAAAAGGCAGTGGCTGAGAATGAGCAAGAGCATCAGAATGAGCCTGGTTTTGCTTTTACACACAGTGGCTTTCCATTGCTTTTCTAAAGGCACTTCTTGTCTCCATGACACCTTAGAACAAGGAGTATCAGGCCCCTCAAATGACTTCAGATGCTGCCAAAACATTTGTCACTGGATGTTAAAGCTGTTGTTTAACCACTTTACTCACATCCAGACTCTTTCTTTTGCTTATAGAAATTTCTGCAGTCTGGTATGTGTTTTCAGGCAAGATCAAGCTGTTTTCCAGCAAAAAGGTCTTTTTAAATCTGCAGTCATGTCTTATTTGAACTCCAGCTGGGCTCTTTTCTGAGCAAAACTTGTTATGGTCTACAACACATCTCTTTGTAGCTGTTGTTTCGCCATTCACATTTGAAGCTGACTCTGAGCTCCTCCCATTGTGTGCCCACATCACCTCCTGGTAGGAAGTGCTGGGAAATGGGGGCTGCCACCATGCCATGCTTGGTTTGTTTTAATGCAAAGAATACATCAGGGTGCCATGTTACATTACATTGTGCTGTGTTATGCTCTGCTATGCTGTGTTATGTTGCGTTATGTTGCAAGCAGAACGCTGCAGCCATCTGTGCAGAGCTACAGCCAGAAATTGTATGATGCCATGCTCGATAGACAGCTGGTTTGCCCAAATATCTGGTGAATACTTGACAGTCTGCTATGACTAGTTACTGTCTAACCACTGTTTCCTACCCTCATTCACTGGTTAAATGCCAGTAATAAATCAAGTTAACATTTTTGGGAATTACAATTTTTGAGACTTTTTTACTTCACAGCTCCATATCATCTGATTTTGCAAGCTAAATGACCAGTCTAGGATCTCTCTTAACCTACTGTCATGTGTGTGACATGCCTAATTATTTTTTTTCTGAGTTGTATGTAGGTTTGATGAGACTTGTGGTTTTTTTTTTGTTTGTTTGGTTGGTTGGTTGGTTGGTTTTTTTGGGGATTTTTTTCCTTGTCACTTAAAACAAGAAAATTCAATGAAAAAATGCGCCTAGTAAAGGTTAGGAATCTCTCAGTGATAGTTTAAATGATCTTTTTTATTCCTCCTAACGTCTAAATAATTTTTAAAAACTCTTCCTAGTTTCCTAAAAAACCCATATCCTAGTGGGTATCAAGTGTAGAAGCAAATTTTAATTGATGCTTACAATAAATGCTCTCTAGGAAATGTAAGCTCTTTCTGACTAGGAAATGACAATTCTTCCCAGGATGTCTTTAGAGTGTTCAGAGTAAACAAATGTAGACAGGAAAGCCCAGGTACATTCTAAAATTTAATGCAGCACTGCCAACACACAATCTAGTGTTTGGGGGCTGTGCACAGCCCATTTTCACTGCATGCAGACATAGTTTGCAGAAAACTGTTTGGTCTTTTATCTACTATTGCCCTTTTTGGCTGTATCCACAAAGGGGATTAAAGCAGAAAACAAAATCTGTGTACAAACAAGTTAGATATTGATGCAGTGACAGGATCTGTAAGACAACTGCTAAAAGTAGGTAATTTCAGGGCTCACAGGTAGAATAATGTGTTAATTTACGTATCGCTACTACCCAGCAGTAGTGGTAGGTGTGGATAGATAGAAAAAAGAAAAAAAATCTACAAAGTTTACCTTGTTTGACTGTGTCAGCCGACCAAAGGGACCCAGCAGAGCAAGTCCCAGGCAGGTCAGGCAGCAGCAGGGGCTGCCCAGCACGCAGCCACTGCTGTCTGCCACTGCCTGCACTGCCCTCCTCTGCCAGGGGTGACCATGCAGGGAGTAACACTGCTTTCCATCCAACACCAGATCCACACCTCATAGGAGGAGACCTGTTTTCCCCCCAAATTTCAGTTAATCCTGCTTGGAAAAAAAAAAAAAATCGTGGATTCTACCAATTTATTCTGATTAGTTATGTATACAGACAAACCAGTCACAGGAGAGTGAAACTAAATGGGTTCCAAAGCCCTAGGTTTGGAAGATCTCAGCTCCTACTGAAATCACTGGGATTTAGACACCTATTTCTTCTTGGAGGTGATGAACCAAAGTACAGGAACAGGACTGTAAAGCTTAATTTCTAAAAGCAGCAGTGTACCCTGTCAAAAAAGTCGTGTTATATTTCATTTGGTGGCTGCTCCAGAAATACTCTCAGCAGCTGTTGCAGCATCTTGGTTGGGATTCCTCTCACCTAACTTTAGTCTTCCAAGTGAGGTCTCAAATCTGAATTTGATCCCTTGGCCTCCCCCACAGCCAGGCCAGATGGTGATTCAGAACTCAAAAAATTTGGTAAGGGGAATTTCTGTGGCTTTGTAGTTGAATCTGTTTCAAACAACTGCTTTAGGAAGTCCTGCTCTGAGGAAACACCCATTACCTCATTAAATATCATTGCCTTTTGTTACATGGAGCACGACATACACAGCAACCTTGATATAAAACAAAACAATTGTGTTTACTATTTGAGATTTCAACTGCTCAGGAGCTGTAAACCAGCAGGGACCTGGCTGGGGATGGCCCCCAAGAGCAGAGTGCTGAGCTCCTAGGGATTCCCAGGGACCCAGGAACAGAAAATAACTAATGCTGTGGCCTCATTTCTGTCTCCAAGAATTAGCAGATGTAGGCCAAGATGCTTTTACTTCAACAGCATTACTATTTTTGAATTGAGGGTAACAAAACCTGTAGTATCACTCTAGCTAGAGATGGAGTCTTTGGCATTATAGTAGAAAAGCCTTTTCTGGGCACAGGGGAGAAAAGGTGGAGGGAGGGAATTGCTCTCTGGAGCCCATGGCACTCTCCCAGCACTGCAGAAACACATCTAGGACAGCCCATCAGAGCTAAGACAGCTCCCAGGGAGCTAAAGAAATGCAGCCACTTCCTCAAGGAGCACTGGTGAAGTCCTCCATGCCACAGCTTTGACACATTAGCAAGCTCTGCTTAAAAGCAGCTTATCCCTCCAGGTAAAATATAGACCTTCCAAAACATTGAGCTCCTTCAACTCTGGGTAAAAAAGCGGTGTATAGAACATGCAAAATTGAATTCTTTATTGTGCAGAGATATTGGGAAAAAAAATGAGATTAAGACAAGCACCAAGACTTTTAGTAGTGTGGTAGACTGAGCGATTAACCTGGGCTGCTACTGTTGTAACTGTGTATGAGGATGGGATATTTCTGCTCATTCAGGCCACCTGAAGGAGATAATTCAATTTACCAGTGTGGTAGTCAAAGCTGTAATTAATCCTCTGACTTACAGCTATGGTGAATGCTTGTCAGCTGTCTCTACTGATAAGGTGCTTCTGGGCTAAGGAATAAGGTCAGTCCTGCTGGGAAGTGAGGTGGGTTCTGATTGACTTTGGGTGCCTGCTGTAGATGCTGAGAGGTGCAAATTCAGTTTTCTGGATTGAGCTTCATAGGTATCTGCAAAAAGTTGCTGGTGAGTGTTTATTTCTACCTGCTAAACCCGTGTGCAGCAGCTTGGCTACAATTAGCAGAACAGAGTGTGGTAAAGCTGGCTGCTGAAAGTGTTTGTGTCCTTTCTACTTGTATCTGAGCATTCCTTTAGCTGTCTGATTGGTAAAGTCATTTGAAAAGTGTTATTTTCAGATGAGGCAGTTGTATTTTTGCATGTTGAAGCTCTGGTGCTCTGATATTTAAGTTTGCAGTACAGTTAAATTTGAGAATAGTCTTTTTCTAGTCAGACTTTTCTTGACTAGTGAGGTCTGGGCACCTACCCCTTTTGCTTGGAGGGACTGGTCCTAGCTATGCTGAAATAAGTCTGCTGGAAGAGCTGTTCTTAGTTTGGCCTGGGGTGACTTCTTCTTTCCCCTCTGAAAAGGGAATTGCTCCTTTTGAACTGTTTTTTTAATTTCAGCTTTCAGATCTCTTTCATGTGAAGAGGCTTTGTCCGCCTGGGACATGGTATTTCCCTTTCCTCAAAAACTCCTACAAATTTCCCGGCTCCCACAACCTCCCCAGCTGGTGCTGCTTCCAGAAACCAGCTTTTTCTCTGTGGGTGAAGAGGGATCTCAATTTGTTTCTCAGTGAAAATACCCCCTCATTCTTGGGGGTCTGCGTGTCTGAATCGTCTGAGTCCCTGTGCCTTGGCCCAGGGCCACGTGGCAGAGGGGCATTTCCAAAAAGACTTTAAACTAGGGAAGAGGAGGCAGAGAGCTGCTGGGGTGTGACCACTATCACAGCTGTGCTGTGCATATCTCAGCTTTGTGCTGTGGCTTCTACTCTGTTGGCAATTGAATTGAAATCAAAACATAACTGTATTGCTCTGGCTGCTAAATAGCAGCATTGTGAATAAATCAGTGTTACTTCACAGAATCGCTTTAATGTGGCAGAATTGCAGCAATCAGGGTTTAAAGTTAGATTTAAGAATATCTGGTAAGGAATCTGATTGCCATTCAAAGGAAAACTGCTTTTGTTCACTCTTTCTGCAAGTGGGGGTAAGCACCATCCAGAGGAATTAGCAATGCTTGATGGCCAGGATAACTTCTCATTCCTGCTCTGCCCCTGACTTTCACCCTCTAGTCTTTATCTAGACAATTTTGCTTCATGCCAATTTTTTTTTTTTTCAGTTTTAAGAACACTTACTTCTTTGGTTCTCTAGTCCTGCATGAGTCTGTTCATTCCACTGTATAAAGAGCTACATGGACAATGAAGTACCTTGCCCTGCTCAATGCCAAACTAGCCATGTTGAAGGAAAGGAAGTGGAATTGCTCCATAGCCAAAACTGCAGGGTGATGGCTGGAAGGACACAGTGGGATTTAAACTGTCCCCCAAGATAACCATGTCTTATCTTCTAATGATAAATGATGCCCCATTCAGTATTGCTGCTGTTGATGTCTGCTCTGAGTTGATCTTGGGTGCATCCCACTATGTTTACTCTGTTCCCATAACCCATCTTCACCATCTGCTGCAGCCTTTAACCAGACCATGCTCTACAAGCCTTGAACAAAAGAATTAGCTTGCCCAGAGCCTACCCCCTTTACCAGAGAGGGGGTAAGGAGAGAAAGAGTTTAGTCTGCCTTAAAAATGAAAACACCTCAAGAGATTATTATTGCTGGTTGGCTTGTGAGGGAAATGTGTACTCCAGGTGTGCCAGGCTGAGGTGGGCAGGGAGGGATGCTGGCTCTCCTGGCTTATACCAGTGATAATGGGCAGCAGGTGAGCAAGCATTTGGTGATGAAGCCTGATCCTCAAGCAGCTGCACAGCAAAATTTCTGGCTTCAAACTATCCTAGCAATACAAATGGTGACCAGGAAAGTTGATTAAGGGGCTATCTGAATTTGGTTTTAAATATGAGATTATCTTCCAGGTATTCTGTTTAAAACACTAGTTTTTCAGGTAGGTTGAGTGTCTGCAATATTATGGTAATTGAATTCGTCATGTTTGGGAACCTCTGGAAACTTTCACCATAAGGCCATGAATCCAGGACGTTTTTTCCCCCCTCCCTTTGTTGAACCCACAATTGTTTTTTTCTCTCCACAATTTGAAATAGGCACAGAGACTTTCCATGTAGGAGGAACTGGCAGGGTGAAAGAAGTCAAGGCTCAGTCATGATATTGTAGGCACATTTTAAGAAATGCTAGTAAATGGTCCTGTGAACAAATAACAAAAATACAACTTGTTTTTTCAACTTCTTTAAAGATAGTAGAAAAAACAAACCTCAACTTGCCCATTTTGAAAATGTTTTTTCTCTTCTGGGCATATGCTAATTAGGATTTTGCAGATTTTATAAGGAGTTATCCTAATTTTATGCAGAACTACCTCTAACTTCTCTGGAGTCACATTAATA
Organism: Rhabdornis inornatus; assembly: GCA_013397075.1. Classification (NCBI taxonomy): domain Eukaryota; kingdom Metazoa; phylum Chordata; class Aves; order Passeriformes; family Rhabdornithidae; genus Rhabdornis; species Rhabdornis inornatus. The sequence goes on along the minus strand of VWZS01008822.1, from coordinate 286,885 downwards.
TTACCAGTCAAAAATAAGGTCTGTGGCTACATATGCCCCCTCAATCATATGATGTCACATTTTTATTGTTTTAAGATAGAGATAACAGATATCTGAGACAACTTGATTTATACGTTCATTAACAGACATGGATGAACCAATACTTGGTTTAATATTTGGGGTTTCTTAGCTTCATCCATGGAAGTTGTATAAAAGAACACTTCTGTGTCAGTATGTGCAAATTTATTTTGGTTTTTTGATGGAAAGGATAGCCTGTAGTTTGAGATCTTGCTGTGGTATGTTGGTACTAATCTGCTTCAATCTAGATCAGGCAAAATGACTTTATTGTTTTTGGTCCTTAGGACAAATCTGTTGCCATTTATAACTGCCTGTATGACAGCTTCAGTGTAACAGGCCTTTATGCTTCACAGCCTGGTTAAAGACACTGAGAATAGGTTTTGGGGTTTTGTTTCTGTTTTCTTTTTTTCCATTCTTGAACTAAGGAATTAAATGTGGTTTTGGGATCTGGCTATCCATAACACTAAGGTATTTCTTCCTCTGCCCAAAATTAACCTGTTTGTACTGGAGTATCACATGCTTTGAAATGTGTACTGTTATCTTCAATGACATTCCCAAGAAAAAAAAGAGAGTGGATGGCAAAAGTGGCAATTACTGGAGTGTTGTATAGGACCAAGTACAGAATTGCTTGCACCAGGATATTCCTGACATTCCCGTCACGTGAGTAAAGAAGGGAGATTGAGAGAGCACACAGGGAAGTAAAGTTCTGTCTTATCAGACTTCCTGTACAACTTCAAAGCAGTATGACAAATAGTTTCCAGAGATCTTCTAGCTCAGCAATTCTGGAGGTCTTTCCAAAACACCTTGGCTGTAATAGCTGTATAACTTGGGTGTCTACCTTTGCTGGTTCAAAAGCTCCTGCCTACCAGTACAAGCATTTCCCTATGCAAAGCTGCTAAACTGGTTTTGTCCTGCCTGTGGAGTTTGCCTGTCCCAGTTTACAAGGCCAGGCATGAGCTGGAAGAATCCCTGAATTTGTATGGTGTGAAACTCCCTCTCAAGTTTCATAAGCAAGATGAATACATTTGACTGAAATACAGTGAGAACAACAGGCCAGGGCACTTTTCTTACCTGGCTCTGGTAACTTTTTTCCTCAGAAGTTGCAAGGTATTTTGCATATGTCTGGTGATCTCTTGCACTTTGCTCATGAATGGTGTCCTGGATAACAATCTGGAGGTGTCTGTCAACACCATCAAAAGCTCCTTGGGTTTTGTTTTGGCAGTTTCCATGGCTCTGAGTTATTTGCAAGAAGTGAACTCTGTGAACTTCCCTATCCCAACTCCATAGCAGAGGTCAGACTCCAGGCAGGTTTGCCATCCTGCAAAGAATTTCATGTCATCGAAAACTCCTGAAAATATCGTTAGCGAGGTATCAGCGGACTGGAGACCCATGAGATTTTTTAGGAATATAAAACAAGACTAAAGTCTTTCTCATCTGGGGACATCAAGAATTTAAACTTGATCTCCAAGCAAGGTGTGACACTTGGGATGGTACTGTGCAGGACAAGGAGTTGAACACAGTGATCTGCATATTCTTTGTAATTGCTTGCCCGCTAGCTATGGTGAAAAACACAGGTGGTTTCTTAATTTATGGGATTTTTTGTTACTTTGTTTTGCTTTCCTTTCCTTGTGTAAGAAGACTGACAAAGCACAATTTCCTCACTAGGGGTACAGAAGGAAGGTTTCTTTTAATAGGATAGGAAAAAATATTTCCTGCACAGCTCTAATGACAATATTCTGTACGTTGTGACAATACTTCAGGTAAGGAGTGTCTCTGGGAAGATGGGAAACTTCCAGGAAAAAAAGGATCCCCCTAAAAACATCTGCTTCCAGTATTTTCTGGCTCCTGTTCAAGCACAGAATTAGTCAAAGATGGCCCCACATTTACATCCACCCTCAGCTTTTGCATGATCCAAGGAGAGGCAGAAGGTGCACAGGAAAGGAAGGCTTTGTCATTCATATTTGTGGTTAGTCAGGCTTGAGAGGCGGCTCAGCCTTGATCCAAGCTGAACTTTGTTTTGGCTGATGGCTCATGTTCTGTCAACAGCAATTCCCCCGTCCAAGTTCATCAAAGCAATTTGTAGGCGCCTGCACCTTAGTGCTCTTGTCAGTGGGGAAGGGGAAAGACATCAGCTCCCTCAAAAGTAGGAATTTTGCTCTCTCTGCTGGGTGACAGCAGCGAGTACCAGCAGGGCAGAAAGCTTTATGGAAGGCAATGAGTAACAGGGAGCAGCAGGGCTGATTTGGCACTTGGAGCATGTCCCTGCTGCTGTCCCAGCCTCTCCTGTAGCTTCTCAACACGCTGCTGTGATGCTTGCTGCTCCTGCTCTTCCTGGGGGCAGCCGGCAGCAGCGCAGGCTGGGGCAGGGTGAGATCTGGCTCTTGCTGAATTGCTGCAGTCGGGATGGGAACAGTCCTGGAGAAGTCTGTGCACACAGGTTGGTTTCAGCAGGCACTGGCATCCAGTAAACCTGCAAAGAAATCCTGTGCCTCAGTGCTTAGCTGCCAGGGATCCTACTTCATAGAAAGCTCTGTTGCTTACAGTATTACTCCAAGGAAATGGTGGGTTTGTTTTTTCCCCTGACTTGGAGCTTAGCTTGCTAGCTACCCCCCATATAGCAATTCCTTGTGCATAGCAAAGATGGGTACAGAACACAGCATTTGTCAATAAAAAGAGAAGTTGTAGCTTTTGCTGGACCAAGCTGAAGCATTAGATGACAAATAAAGGTCATTAAAGCTAGGCCAGTTCATACCTGTATTACTAGTGAAATTCAAAATGCTTTCTGCTGCCTTTGTACAAATTGTCAGATGCACACACCTTGAAAATGACAGTACTACTGGTGATGGACCTTTTAGTCTCGATTTTTGGCTGTCGTACATTTATTTTTGCTCACCATGAGCTGCTTTGCAGTCATAAAAGCACAAACATCTGCACAGGATCGCCTCTTGGCCTGCTAGTTCTGTCAAAGGAGCATGAAGCCTCTCTCCTCCTTACCCCTGAGTTTTTTACTGTGAAGTACTGGGTGAGAATGAAACCCCAAGTTATGCAAGGTCATACTGGAGAAACAGCCAGGACAAGCAAGTGTATGGAGGAAGCATTTAGAGAGTAGGGAGGTTTTTAACTGTGGGATCTGACATGCTTCACATGCTTAAGGGGCAGTACAATCCTCTATATATAATAGAGGAATTCTATGTATATAATAGAGGAAAACCCATGATAGCTATCCCAGACCTTTCGCTTAATGTTTGGGATTTCCTGTCCAGGATTGTTCATTTATTTCAGGCTTAAGTAAATGAAAAAACATAAGCTCTACTGGGGTCCTGTAACCACCTCCTTGAGCAAATTGTGGTGCTCCAGAGCAGCAATTCCTATCGGTGAACTCTGAACCATGGACAAAAGCAGAGGGAAGGGCATGTCCTGCCTCAACAGCCAGGGGGTGGCATGCTGAGCTCTGGGCCCAAACCCAGCTGAGAGTGGGACCACAACAAAGGGATCCTAGCAGGTGGGTTATCAAGGTGAGCTAGTGTAATTCCCCAGAGCATCAGCTGGTGCAGTGTGAGGTCGGGTTTTGGAGGCAGCTCTTCCTGCCCATCGGTTTGGCCTCGTAGCCCTGGTCTCCAGAGGGCTGCTGCATGCCACCACAGCCTTTTGGCAAATGAGCATTCCAGTTTTAGCTTTGTCCTCCTTTCTCCCCACCCTTCACTAGTTACTTTCTTGCCTTCAAGGGTCCCCAGCTACCTGCCAGTGATGATGGCACATCGATGTACAAAACAGCATCTCCTATCCCGCAAAGGGAAATCCCATCTCTCTTGCACACAGTGCTGGATGAGTTAATTCCCAGCTGAAGTATGTTTCCAGGGTGTGCTTGGGTGTTCCTCTGAGCTGGTGGCAAAGGAAACTGAACAGGAGGTGCTAACAAAGGAGGAAGGGCCTGTCTGCAGCAGGAAGCTTTGAGAAGTAGGAATTTGAGGGATGAAAAGTTGTTGACTTGCTGTAGCTCACATCAATCTCTGGCAGTTCTGTGTTTATAGATCTTGCATCCTCTTCCTGTTTACAACACGCTCTTCTGAGCTTTGCACCTTGCATGAGAAAGGATCTTCAAAAGTTGACACCCTTTCTGAAATAGATGCTTTAAACTATAAATTCTTTGAAGAGAAAAAAATCTTTACACAACACCACCCTTGATGGGTTTCTGGTGAGCAATTTCAAAACAATTGTTCCTTTGTAGCTTCTAGCTGCTGCTCTGTGGCAGTAAAAATGTGTAGTACAATGAAATTCTTAACATGCTACCTTGGGGTTGAAATGGCAGGGAAAAGTGTAAATGTTCAAAATAACAGCATTCCGAAGTAGGAAGTCCCCCATCCAATCTCCTTTGGAAGATGTAAAGTTATGGCTTCTGAAGGGATGTGGGTCCTTTGAAGTTCTGTACCTAGCTTTCCTTGCAGGAAGACCCAAGTTCGATTTCTCATCTGGACAGTGTATGGAATTTAACATAGAGGTCTTGTGTCAGCTTCAGGATTGAAAAGCCATCTTGTACACAGTTGTGAGAGATTTTGAAAGCCTGCAGTTGTGGGTGCTGTGACAACTGGCTGAAAGTACACCATGAACTTGTGAGGAAAGGCAGCAGATGCTGAGCACACGGTCTGCGTGCAGCGAGGGGGCTGCAACACACCAAGGGAAATTAATTTGTTGCAGATGCTCTGTGACTGAGCCAATGAAGGAGGGCCAAGAGGGCTGTACTGCCTCTGACCTGTGTGCTACAAATGCTCTTTCTACCCCCCTCACCAGCTGCATTTTTGGTGTATGGTTGGGACTTGAAACCTACTACTGTTCTGTATGGTAAAGAATTGGGTATCCCGTGCATCCTTTCTGTTCTCCCTTCTCTATCTGCCCCCGATGTCTGTAAGAGTAAGACAGAGTGTGCAGTGTTTGAGAGCTGAATACAGCAGCTCTCAATAAGGGAGAAGCTTTCAGAAGTCCTTAAAGCTGTAGAGGAAGTGTGTACTTTGCTAATCTTAGATAGCACCTTTTATGTCAGCATTTCAAAAAGAACTCTGAAAGATCCCCTTTCACCATAACTACAATAAAAGAGAAAATACAGGAGATGACTTTTGAAATGGAACAAAAGCCTGTAATTGAAGTTTTTTTCCAGGCACCTCAAGGAAGTGCAACAATACCTGGGAAACCAAACTGAAAGGACTCAAAGTCAGATTGAAAGGTTGAATGGCACTTGCAGGATTTTACCATCACTAATTCATTGAGTATCTTCTATTAAACAGTTCTTAAAAATGAAGCTATTTCCAGTGTAACACTGGATGGTCAAAAGCAGAACCTTGCACTCCTCTTGACTCTGTTCTTTCCCAGGCCTTCCAGGGCATGGCTCTTCCGGGACTGCCAAGCCTTTTTCTGCTTTGCAGTCATTTTGTTCTACCCTTCATGGCTGACCTTTTGAGCCTCAGTCTAAACTGTTTCTAAATGGAACGAGCTAGACTCAAACTATGCATGTAAGCACCTGACCTGAAGGATCCTCATCCTCACAGGTCATAGCACCTGCAGCTTCCTTAGGAACCAGTGAGAAGCCTGAGTACTCTTCTCCTAGGAAAACCAGTAGAGCCTCTTTTGGCTCCTATAAGACAAACAGAAGGAGATAATATAGGAGAATATAGGTTATTGTATTCCTACCGGGATAGAATCTCAAATGCTAGTGAGATGCAGCTCTTCACAGAAGTCTAATCACAGGGTTTTACTGCTGTTTGAGAGGGGAGCAGTGTTTTTTTTTCTATTCTGTTTTATCTGTGGGGTCCCACAAGTAAAAGATAAGCAAAGTCTTTACTCCAGTGTCCTGGTTATGCTGTTACATTTGGCAGCCAGGGGTGCAGACAGGAAGGAGCTGCCATGGAGGACAAGGACAGTCCTGCTTTTTCACTTGAAATACTATTACCTGAGTAAGTTCTGATCTGTGGGTTTCTGTTGTCCATGCACAATTTGGGAGGTGACAGAAGCCTGAGGTGTCAGTGTACATTCTGGTCTTACAGGTCTGGAAATGCTACCTGTTTCACTGGGCTGTCAGGCAGAAATGTTAAGATCATTACCATGGGAAACTGCACTCTTGGCTTAAACTGAGCTCTATGGTAGTTCTAACCCAGCTACCTGGAGGAAGCAAATATTTTTCAGGTGTTGGAAGACAGCAAATGGAGGTGAGCCTTGAATTTAGAAAGAGCAGCTCTTGAGAGACCATGAGCATTTTCTGTTTGTTTTGCTCTAAATGGCCAGAGGACAGATAACTAATGAGCCAGTACCCAGATGTGGTCCTTGCTGGTAATGCAGCATCAGCTGTTTGGGACCTGGCTGTTCAGTGAAGTCAGGCAGGCTGTTTGGTTTCTGTCCCAAATGCACGTGTTCTCATCAGGAAGAAAAATCAGTGCTGATACTAATTGGCATGGTAGAGGCCACCTGCATGTGAGGGGAGGGTGAGCAGGCCCAGAGCACATGGGCTGGGAGAGGACTGGCCCTGAGCAGGGAATGCTGTGTCTGCTGCTGACTGGGCTGAAAGCAGAGGACAAGTCAGACTGGCACTGATTTTGCTTTATTGGCCATTGAAGCTTGCTGGGAGATATGATTCATAATGTGAAAGGGGAAGCTCTGACTTCAGACTGGGGAGGGATAAGCTCTAACCAGCTGGGAGCATATCATAGAATCATGAAATGCCCTGAATTGGAAGGGACCCACAAATACAAGTCTTAGCCCTGCACAGGACAACCATGACATGGTTGTTGAAGTTAAGACCTTTCTGCCTGCAGAAAATGTTGTCTGTTTAGAAAAAATTTTGTTCTTGTCCAGCATGCCTTGAGCCCTGTTCTGAGCTGAGGTTTTAGGGCTACTGGCATCTGTGCAACAGAGCTGCTGCTCTGGTTCAGATGCCAGTGCATCTCCCACCTCTGAGCTGTGAGTCTGTGCTAAAGGAACATGCTGATACTGATGCATCTGATACACTGGTAGAGAGTAAGGCCAGTTGTTACTGGCTGCATACTTGTTTTTCAAGTGAAGTTCACTGGAAGTGAGGCCTCCCTCACCTGCAGAGGAAGGTGGGAATGATACCTGCATTTACATCTACTGGAGTCTGGGAAGAGCTTTACAGCTGAGCAGTTTACCAGTGAATGGCATGACATTTCTTCCACATGGGCAACCGTGCCTCTTCTCTTAAAATACACCTGGGAAAATAAGTGAATCATTTCTCATCAGGCTACAAGAATTTTGAAACTCGTCTCCAGGGTTCCTTCTACACTCTTCTGTGTGTGTCTTAATTTCCTGTAACAGTCCTAATCTGCTTCCCATAGGTACCCATGGGAGCCTTGTTATCGACCTCAACTGGAAAAAGAATTGTTTCTCTCCCTCATTACAGCTGCTATTAACTGGCACAGTTCTTGTCTGTCTCCATCGCAGGGGCCATTAATGTAATAGGTCAGAGAAAGCAAGCTCTGCCTCTGCCCCTCAAGGTGTCCCAGCAGTGTGGGGATGGAGCGTGTTGTCCGTGTGAGAGGGAGCTGCTCCAGCTCCCCATCCACTCTGGAGTGCTGAGACCTGGGGCTGTCAGAAAGGGCATCCTTTGCTGGCATTAACACCCCCACAGGATGTCTGAGAGAGTGATATGGGTGACAGGCTGCCCTGACAGCTGCTGTTTAATTGCCTGGTCCTGGAGCAGCCTCTGGGCTGAGCTGGCATCGATAGCTTGTTACCTGCCTGGCCTCCATGGGCTTCCTGCAGAGCTGCTGGGTAACAGAGATGCTCAACTGGCCTTAGAGCTTGCCTTCCTCCTTTGCATTCCCAGAGTAACTAGGCACCAGAGCTGCCAACTTAATCAGTGCTCTTCCTCTCCAAGTAGCATCACAGAGCACCGTGATCTTCCTCTTCAGCACTGCGAATATCCCAATATAGGGCCAGGCCTCAAGTGGAGGAACTGGAAGCAGGTTTGGTGGACAAAATACAAGGATAGTGGAGTCCCATGAATGTTCAAGGGTCAGGTCACAGGTCTGACAAGAAATATTTTGGGTTAGCTGTGGCACCCAAAAACCCTGCCTAAAAGCCTGCCCTAGTTTTAGCTACCTAAACTAGCTGCATGGAAGGCCAGAGACAGGTGTAGAACAGGCTTGTCCTGGTCTTGGACCAGCCACTGGAATGTGTCTCAGATCATGGTGCCTCCCAGGGAGATCCCTTCCTTCTTGAGAAGCAGCCCCTTTCTTCCCTGACTGCAGACGAGGAGGGTGATGCTCGTTCCTCTGTGTTTGTGCTCTCATGTTTGCAGTGCCTTGGGCCAGCCCTTGCCCAAGGCATTTGAGACAGGAGGGCAGGGCAAAGAGCTGGTCCTTCTGCCCTGTGCAGCCTGCTGGCACGGGCCAGCTACAAACAGCTGCAGCAGTCCCAATGCCCAGGTCTTGCCAGGTATGTCCACACATGGCACTCAGCCTGAGACCAGCACAGTGTCTGTGCTAAACCTGGGGCAGGCCTGCAGTTAAAATCTGGCTGATGTCACAGATCTCATTGCTTGATGTCTGTCCTGAATGTTTTCTTGTGCCCACACAGACTAAAAGGGATGTGGAGGAAGAGATAAGAAAAATAAGCTTCTGTGGTAAGCGACATAGTCTTCAATCCTGAGAGATCAAAAGCATCAAACTTCAGTCTGGAAAAAAGGAAGACTTGGTGATGTGCTTTCGGAGAGAAAAGAAAATCAGAAAATGAGATTAGAGAAGTACTCATAGTTCTGCACACAGCCAGTGTGCAGAGCTTGCTAAGAGCCATAGAGATCTGTAATTACATTTGTATGGATTACAATAATCCATGAATTTGTAGCCCATGGGACCTGGCCATTTTGGGCTAGAGAAATACAGAATTATCAGGTAGTGCTTCATGATGTGCTAGTATGTGTCTTGTGGCTTTTTCTTAACCCTAGGACGACCTTTCTAGTAGAGTGCTGCTGCTCTCCCACACTCTGTGTTCTGGTTGACAGTGATAATTTGTCTTTTTGGGAGTGTAGCTTCAATTGTACATTTAGGAGGAAGGAAAACTTTACCACCCTTTGAACTTGCTGTAAGGCATAGCATAATCAGGGATTTATTTAAATACAGTCCAGGAATTTACCTACATGTTCTTCTTTTTGTACTGTGGTGTTGGTCATGCAGAGGCAAGCAATCTTGAAAGTCACTGGTCATGCTTTACGTTGTTCACCTTTGGGATTAAACTCAACCCAACTGTAGGTACTCATTTAAGAGAGCCAGTCTGAAAAATATTCCAGGCCGGAGCTTCTCAGCTCTGTTCCCAGCCTGATAAGCTGGTCCAGCTGAAGGCCAGGGAGAATTTCTGCCAGGATGATACCTTGGTCAAAATAGAGAGGAATTAATAACAAGATAGAACACCTGTTGTGTGTGTAACCAAGCCCTGGGAACGAGGTGTCTTCTCTCTGAACCAATCATCTTTTTCTGCGCCTGGAGTTGCGAGTCATGTTATAAAATCCAGTGTGTTTCTGAATAAACTTGTCTCTCTTTTCTATCATGAGAGATGGACATGTAGCTGTGCATCTTATTTCTGCTGCACCTAAAGGGTTAATACCCCTTTCCACAGCTACACCCAGCTTCATCTGTTTGACTTCTAATATTCTTCATTCTCTGTCTTAACACTTTGATTTCAGGGTCCAAGTCCCCACAGGGAGTGGCTCAGCTCAGGCTGCCCACTAGCATTTCACTGTTTGAATCCCAGCTCTCCCTCTTGGCTTTGGTAATTGCTCAGATAACTCTGACAACCAATTTATTGGAGATTTTTTTTTTTTAACTTGCTAATGTCTCTGCTGGGACAGAGGGAACATTTTCATAAGCTTGTGGAAGAGTAGTATTCACTAAAGAGACTGTTGAGGAGTATGACTACTTACATATCCATCTGCAACAGGAGGTCATGGCTAGGTTGTAACACCTTGCACGTTATTAAATGGACTGAAAGATGAATTTGAAAACCATCAACATCTAGGGATCATGGCATGGGTTAAAGTAACTGACCCTTTCACTAAGATATTGAGCATCCTTCGTGCCTCCTGAAACTGAGGATGCTGAAGGGGTTTGTGAAGTGACCATCTAACACATCTGGTACTGAACACTTCAGGCTTAATTGGGAGCAGCAATGGCACAACTTCAGCTGATAACACCAGCTCAATATTTGACTGGACTCTGGTTTGTGTGACAGAGTTTGCATTACTAATGTTGTTGGCAGCCCACTAGTGAAGGTCACATTTCTGTGGGTCCTGCAACCATTAAAGTGTTTTCTTTAAAGATGTACAAAACCAGGCAAGGCAGATGACTTATGCCAGGGAGTAACCCTGAAGCGTCTTTCTGAACAATCATGCGTTTCTAGGAATTCACACTGGGGGAAAAAACACATAAAATGCATCTTCCATTTATGGGGGGCAGGGAAATAGCAATGTAGTAATGGAGGGGCAGCAGGGCTCACAAGTGCCATTTGGGAAGTGTTAAAACAGCAGTAAATGAATTTCTGAACTCCAGTGTGCTTGTGAACTGCTAACCTGATGTGACTGCTTCCTGGCACATAAAGCACTCTAGAAAATGCTTCAGCATGTGATGCTGCCATCCGCTACAAGATGGTGGCATCTTCATAGTGGCCTATAACTACAGGGTTTCTCTCAGCAGACTTCATGTGTTTCTCTGTAAAACATGGATGATTTCAGTACCCCTCTCCGTACCCTGGCCCAGATTCTTATTTCAGACCAAAATCCAGGAGCTGATCCACACATGCATCATGGCCAGCCTTTGTCCCAGACACTAGGGGCTGTAAATTGCCATTGATTTTGGTGGCACTGGGATTTAGTACCTCTAGCAAGAGGTATGGGACAAGGGAAGAGACAGATATACCTAGACTGGTCCACCTGTCAGACAGCCAGGAGAGGGGTGCAGACAGACAGCCCTGCCCTCCTTGACTCAACACAACCACAACTGGACCCAGTTCAGAGTGTGTGGACTGATGGGTGTTTGAGAGGGATAGTTGTCTTTGGCTTGCTCCAAGAAAGTCAGTATTCCTTATCCTGACAAAATTTAGAAATAAAAATAAAATAATTAATAATAAATAGAGCAATCTCTTTGTCTCAGTCACATAGTACAGATGTTCTGGGCAGAAGACACCGTTTGTTCCTCAATATTATTTACCTACTGCTCACGAAAGAGTTGAGAGAGTTACTAAGACTTCATTAGAAGTCTCCAAGCTGGAAATAGAGAGGAGGGAAATATGGTCCTGAGGGTGGGGAATGGCGGGGGAGGGGGAAGGTGAGGAGAAATATCATGTTCTGTAGAGCATCTGAGATTTAAAACTCCATCACATCTGTGGAGTAAGCTGATATCTGTGGTTCAAAATGGCATGTGCAATGCTGCTTTGCCAGCTCTCCTGGGGATGTGCATCCTTTCCCTTGTTCAGTAGGGCTCAACAGAACTGTTATTCCTTCTCTGCAGACTATTTGGCACCACTTGCTGTGACATGGCTATGGTCAAAACAGGCTTCTAGAATCACAGGGCTACTTTAAAACTGGCTAAGCATCATCTGACACAGATATACATGTGCCAGAGCTTTCATATGAAACATCTGATGTGTTGAAGTAGCACTTGGCTCAACAGTGGAGTGAGTTCTGAGGCAGATGTGGACATTTTCCTAGTCCTACTGTGTCCTTTTGCATCTGCTCATGCAGAGCATCCTGTCACTTTGTGCACAGCTGCTCTTTGGCATCATGGAGAAGTGCAGTGCAGCGAGGCTGCCCAGTCACACCCAGAAGCTTCCCTGGCACGAGAACTACAGCATTTATGTTAAGTAAGAAAATGTAGACCTACTTTTACCAGCTAATTACTATGTCAGAATCAGTTAATTAGCTCATGTCATGATGAAAACAGGGTCTTTTATATGCAGATAGAAATTAGTAGTATCAAAGTGAAATGGCTCTTTGGTTTGGATATTGTGCCCTACAAAGAAGGAATTGCAGTCTGCCAACCAGTCCTGACTATCTTACCCTCATCTAGACAATCTATCCCTGACCGCTGCATGAAATGTGGTGTATCTGCCAATGCACTGGGGTTTACTAATCACTTCATTCACTTGGTTTTGGTGGGTCATTGGTGAGACAGGCACTCCCTCCCCCTCTCAGTATGAAGTTGATGAGACACAGTGGCAGGAGTGGCAAACTCCTTACTCCTGCCCCTGAATGGGTGCTGTGGAGGGTTTCTCTAGTGCCTTGGGCTGGGCAGCTTCTTGGCAAGTGTATGCTACTCATTTTATTAACTAGGAGAGAGGATAAGAAGGTAGTGACAGAGGTGCCTCCAATGTGGGGTGCAGAAATGAGCAGTAGGTGGAGGAAACCCTTTGAGCAGGAGGTCCCTGTGCAGAGCAGGCAAGAGGTGGGCAGCCATTGTTTTTTGGGTTCTCTCCACACTTGGACGCGGGTTTTGGTCTTAGTCAATGAAACTGCGAGAAGGTTTCAGCAGGGGAGAAAATGTTCACAACTTTGTTTTGGATGCAATATTAAATAAACAAAAAAACAAACTAAGGTGGAATATTTTTTTAGTGAATCTGATTATGTCATTGCTGCTACCTTGAAATGCTGAAGTCCCTGAGCAGAAGGATCCAGGCTTTGACTTCACTGCTGAAATGCCTGCCTTCTGGTGCAGAGTTTCTGTGTCAAATGTCATCATTCCTGTTATTTTATGAGCACAAAAGAGATTAATTTAGAGAGGACCATCTTATGCCAGTTTCAAAAGGTAAATGCACATGAGGATCCAAAGCAGAGTTCAGATGCTGAAGGGGTGTGGTTGCAGACACTGGAACTCTATCTTCTTGTCGCCTTAGGTCAAGCTTCCCTTAAGCAGCTCAGTTGTTACTCCAAAAGTAAATTGTAATTTTTTACTTGGGTTTAAACCTTATGTTTGGGTCAGTGCCACTCATAAAGATGCAATTCAGAAGTGAAATGCACTTACTGGTTGCTATTGCAAGAAACCTGTGTCAGTGTCTGTCTAATCTCAGGTTTCTCTAGCACATTAAAAGCAGAGCGTTGGAGCCGTGTCAGTGGTGTGCCTCTTGCCTGCATTTTTTTCCTGATATCACTTTGTAACTCTCCTTGGAGAACTCCACATGATCCTGCACACTTTAATGCTCCCTCCAGCAAAACCTCTTAAAGGATTACTTTGACTTGTGATTAGAAGTGGCAGGGAACACTTGGCAGATCTGAAACTCAACAAAGCAGTGCAGTTTGCTTTCTTGGACTTCCCCCCCATCCCCCCCCCTCTGATCACAGAATAGTTGTGGTTGAAAGGGACCTCTGTAGATCTTCTAGTCATCTCTCTCCCCCCACTTCCTCAGATTCAGATATTCCTTATGTTTCAAAGTTGTCAGATTGCAAATGATGCCTGGTAGGGGAGATGGGGTTTGGTTTAAGACCCAGTGTTTAGCTTAGGAGACAGAGGGAATGCTTATTTTTAAGTGCAGGAGAAGCTCTCCTTTTGGCAACTGTTCATGTAAGTTCTTATACTTTGTGTTTTGCTAGAGAAGGTCTATATCTGCAAGGGAAAACCTGAAGAAGGAGGCAAGGTGTTCAGAGGACACCAGAAGGTGGAAAGAGCAGCTGAAAATCAGTATCAGGCCCTTGGGGGAGTAGTTGAAGCTGGACTAAGGGGATGCTTGCTGAATGCATCCATGTTAGGGGCTCCTGTTGAAAGTCATTCCCTCCCAGATGCAGAGTAACATGTTTTTCCATGTGGGGCATAGTAAAAGCTGTCAAGTCCTAGTTTTATCCCCAAATTGCATGGGAGATGTTGTTCTGCCTCTTAGTGACTCTCGATGTAACTTCCTAGCCACTGATTGGGAGTTGCTGGGGAAACTTATTCAATCTGGGTGAGAATTAAGCAACACTCAGTGGCCCACTGATGTTTACAACAGCATATGTTGAAATCCTGTCACCAAGTCACAAGTGAAGGCTTGTCTTCTGGTGGGTGCTGACTTTTGCAGTCTGTGTAGTCACACAGATTCTGCCTTTTCCTATCCCAAATGCTTCATGGAGGATGTCTCACAAGTTTTATTTCCTCTACATCAATCCAGGGCTATGCAAAGCCCTGCCTAACTGCAGAGGACCATGATGCCTTTTTTAATTACCCCAGCCTCACTGAAGCCCTGTAGGTCTTTCCAAAACCAACATGGTGTCCAGAGTTAGAGACATACATGAAAGAAAGAGTCTGAACATCTTGTGCCTTGATGCACGATGCATCCTTGCCTAGAGGGTCCCCACAGACTGGTCAGGAGACCTGACTCTTGACTGGTGAGTGGTGGGTTCACAAAAACCAGAGAGGCACGTGGGTTTCATCCTAGCATTAGTGAAGCAAGGGTCACCAGAAAGCTGACCTTGGACAGCCTTGACAGCATGGAATGTTTTTATTTTAAGGGCATTGGTAAAATTTACTGGAGCTTCAGGTTTACATTCTCAAAATCACTGATGTGCTTAAAAGCCCTGAGGGACCAGGACCTCTGCCCTTCAGCACTGGGCAGCATTTCTAATTGCTAATTTGAGGACAGTTTGGAGTTACCAACCAGGTGTGAGAGGTTCAGCTCTCCTCTTTCTCTAAAGCCTTTAATGATCACTAACTGAGCTGCAAGTGATCACCCAGCACTGATGTGTTAACTCCAGCTGAGGCTGGTACAGTGCTGAAAGCTCGTGCTCACACAGCCCAGCTTTGGTAGGGTGGAGATAGAGATCCAGGCTACCTTTGACTTTTGAATCTGCTTTTGCTGTATCTCGAGGAAGATGAGTTTGCTTAGTCCCTGTAAAGATGGGAAGGAAGGTGTGTGAATGTACCACTAGAGCTGATAATCCCCTGTGAGATCCTGGGCTTCCTAGTTTAAGTGTGTGTGGTGCTGACAGGGTCCTGTAGCTCTTCCTGTGATTCTGTGATGAGATTAACTCCTCTGGGGGAGCTGCTGGGGCAAGCCCCTCAATGCCTGCCTAAAATGTACCTTCTGTCTCCTATTTCTACCAGTGGAACTAAACTTTCTTGCCTGTCTGGTGGTGTTCTGCCAGTGCTTTCTGCAGTGATAGGGAGAAGATTAGTAGACACTTTTGGTGTGGGGTTAGAGACAAAGGGCTCTGCTCTCTGCCTCAGCCTCTCAAGAAGCAAATGTGTGTGAGGTTTGGATGAAAACAGCTCTCTTTGACCTGAGCCCTGGGGATCCTTAATCCCTGGTGAGCATGCCTGCCTCCCCTGAGCATCAGGCTTTGACCAAAAGGAGTGAGGCTAAAGCATCTGGGCTGTGTTTTTTCTCGGGGATGGAGGATGTGTGCGAGGGGAAGGGGTGTGCCCGTGCACATGTGCCGAGTGCAGGGGTGAGCACTGCCACCACCACCCGTGTCCCAGAGCTGATGTGCCAGCCCATGGCAGAGGCAGGATGCTGTGCAGGGAGATCAAAGAGGAAAGCTGAAATGAAAAGATGGCTACCAGCAGTGGGGGAAAAGTCTTGAATTCCAGCATGAATTTGCTCCTTTCTTTCAAATCAGTGCACCACTTAGGACAGGCATAAACCATATGTTAAAAGTGTTAGAGGGATGAATCTGGAGCACATGTGTTTGCCTGAGCCTTTACCTCGAGGTGGACTGACTGGAGAAAAGGATAAGCACTCTGGGAGCTCCTGACCATAAGACATCAGACACTTTGCTTAGTTTGATCAGTTTAGACTGTCTGTGCACAGGAATTAGGAATTTTTTCTTCTACTAATTCAAGCCCTAGAGCTAAATAACACCTCCCATAACCCAGTAACCATTAAGAGTTTGAGGTAAAACTTGAAGCGTACTAACATCTCTTGCAAAAGATAAGAAGGCTCTGTTAGCAACTTATGGGGGAAGTGCATAAAGAAATCCCCAAATTATCCTTCTGCTGACCTCAGTATATCTTGTGGGAAGAACTTCCTAAAGCCCAAGAAATAAGGCTGCAGAACAGGAGACATTAACCAGGTGATTTATTTCCCTTTCAGAACACAGCATTGCTCATGGGGTTTTAGTTTGGTTTTTTTTTCCTTTATTCCCCACTATGGTAAACCCAATCTATATTACATTTCTAATTCAGGATAATAAAAACCCCACACATTGAAGGAAATAAAGCTGGTTATAGTTTATTGTTCCCATGTCATAACCAGGGAGCATTACTGTGCTGGAAGAGCTGCTCTGTGTTGCTGCCTTCAAGTTCACAAGACTAGAGAGAAGTTCCAAGGACAGTTGGGTGTTTGGTACAGCTATAGCATATATTCATTCAAGGAATTTGGGGTAGTTGATGAGAAGACAGAGAAGAAACATTTCCCATCAGGATTAATGGGGAGAGACTGGTTTCACTTGCTACAGTTCATTGTAGAAAATTAGCAGTGACAAATCACTCATGGCTGTGAGAGGCAGGGTGTTCTTTTCACCTTTTCTTTCTCATTTAACAAAACCAGGCAGCACTACTTTGATCAGCACTACCAGCCAAGACAAGGAGTGCCTGATGGCTTGGTGCTGATTGGGTTTCTTTGGATTTTCCTCTGTTGCAGAGGATGATGAGCAGTGCTGCAGGTGCCTGTGCTGCCCCTTGGGCTGGAGCCTTGTCCAAGTGCTGTGGCACTGCCTCTGCTCCTTGGCCACCAAGCCTTGGTGGCCTGTGCTCCCTGGTAGTGGCTTGTGTCCCTAGCTCCCAAGCCCATTTAACCTGCCTGCAGCTGGGAGGGAAGATATTCGGCTCATAACCCTAGGTTTCTCCCTAGCTGGGCTGTGAAGCATTTTGTAATAGTTTCAGCCTTTGCTTCCTGGGAAAGATTTACAAGAAGGCCTTTCCTAGCATTTGGTTTCACTTGCCCTTTTGGGCTAAGGTCAAGATCAGAGAGTGGGTAAAGAGGCTTCCCCTACTTGTTGACATCCAGCTGTCCTGTCCTCCAGCTCTGCCTCTGAGCTAAAAATATTTTATGAAAGCATTTCTTCTTTCTGTGCCTCTATTTTTTATTTTTTTGAGCTAGTAAGGAAAATGCATAGAGTCCTGTGACTATTCCTCAGTTCTACAGGTATCATGCAGGATATATAAAACTGAATTGAGGTGTTTTCTGAGTCAAGTGCATTATATCTGAGATGCAGAAGGGCTTATTCACAATGTCTGGGGGAAAAAAAAATCTCATTGGATAATTACTCTCCCTGCTAAAAATATCCTTTTTTAAATTTTTTTTTGTGATTTCTGCTAGATGAAACAACCTGTAGGCATTGCAAATCTTTCTCCATGTAAATACTAAAGGACGTGAGTGGCTCACACTTTTGGGTTTAGCTGGTAAACCGTCTGTCTTGAATTTTGCTGGTCTTTCTTGCAACTTAAAATTAGTGAGCCCTAATCTCCAAAGAGGTTCTTGTATCTCTTTTTCTGAAACCTCGCTTGCTTTTACTTTGTAGGGGCACAGCAGAGTTGTCAGTGCTCATAAAATCTTGTCTGTACTGTGTACAGATGCAATGCCATGTTCTTGCTCTTCAGTGTTGCCCATCCAAATGAGGAAAATACCAGAGTCAACCAGCCATCTGCTGCTCCAGGAGCTCATATTATTGAAATTAAAGGAGTAAATAGTGAAGCAGCTCTGAACTTCTACCTATAGAGCTGTGCCTGGCTCCCTGCTGCTGCTCCTGAGCCTTGCCCTGGAGCTGCTGCTGCAGGGAAACATAAGAGTGGGCACAAAACTCTAAGTTTTGGGATTGAGCTAATAGACAAAATCTTAAGCCTGCCTTGACAAGGAAACAGAGAGGTCTTTCCTTTGGTGTTTCAAAGTCTCATTGTAAGATAAGTAATAAATTCAAGGTAATTTTCTTCTTGTAATTTGGATCATCACTGTGGAAAGGTCTCTTAATTTTCCATTTCTCCAATGAGATCTATCATGTGTCTCCTACCTGGGCCTGACTAGTTTAATATTCCATCTCTCTAGCCACTTAGTATTCCTGTATGGCTTCTTACTGTTACAAACTATTTATTCAGCTTTGCAGGTGATTACAAGAACAAATAGTCTAGTGTTGTGTTGCCATTATGTGTCTTTGACAACGCCTCAACAACCCCTTCCCAAAGACACTGCTCTTCCAGATAAGGAAACAGGGAAAGTGTGACAGAATACCATGCATGTGCAGAACTCAAATATTTTCTTACTCACTCAGCCACAGCTGTTCTTTTCCCAGACCTCATATCCAAGTCTTCATTAGAAATTTGAGAGAAATGCTTTAGTGTTGCTGCTGGCTTGGCTGCTTTTCAGGTTCAGGCAGAATTTCCTTTATTCACAGGCTCTTTTTTCTTCTCATTTTTTAATGCTTCTCCAGAAACTTGTATCATCTTTAGCAGTGCAGGAGAATATCTAATGTTTTATTTTAGAGCTTCTTTGTAGCATGTTAATCTCTGAGGCTGAAAAAAAAGCCTTCTGGTCCCAGCCTCATTTTTAATAGGATAGTGAACTAAGAGGATACACGAGGATTATTCTAATCTCACCCTGGAGCTCTCTCCAGCACTGCTGCCTATCTGGGACCCATTACTGAACTGCCTTCTCCAGTGCTCTAGAAAACAGGCACTTATCTTGATTTAACAAGTAATGATAGCAAAAGCCTGAGCTGTCATGCTTTAGAAATAATGGATTAGCTAATTGATTGTGAAAAGAAATATTAGGTTGAGCTGAACACCCTTTGGAGTGCTCTCTTCTCCTTGCTTCAGTCTTTAGTCCCTTGAGAGCATGTTTGTACATGGAGGGGGGGTATATTCAACAAAATCAACTACTCCCCCTACAAAGCACGTGCAAGGGACTGCTGGAGGTGAGCTACTTTTCCTCATCTTGCAGCTCTCCTGGAGCAGTCCATTGTGTGTGCTCTGGAAGAGCAAGGGAGTTGGTGAAGGGTCTGAGGAACAAATCTGATGAGGAGAAGCTGGGGTTGTTCAGCCTGGAGAAAAGAAGGCTCAGGGAGACCTTATCTCTACAACTCCCTGAAAGGAGGCTGTAGCCAGGTAACAAGTGACAGGATCAAGAGGAGATGCACTCTAAGTGCCAGGGGAGGCTAATCCTGGTTACCAGGAAAAAATGAAAGGGCTGTCAAGCATTGGATCAGGCTGCTCAGGGAGGTGGTGGTGTCACCAGTGCTAGAGGTATTTAAAAGATATGTAGACATGGCACTTAGGGATGTGGTTTAGAGGTGGACTTGCTTGGCAGTGTTGGGTCAATGGTTGGGCTCAGTCTTAAGGACTTAATCTAAATTATTTTATTATTCTGTTGGTGTGGCAGAAGATAAATACAAAGGCTTTATTTGTCTTATACAGTCTTTGAACCTTTTAGGTCTGGGCTTTAAACCTCTTGGGTCTAGGGACATGACCTGGGCAGGAAAGGAACTTCTTTCTGGAAATGCTCATTGTTTGCAGGTGGTGGGAGACCAGCCTGCCCAGAACAAAGAATTGTAGCAAGCATGTATGAAACTGGTCTTTGGGACACCATATACATCCTCCTACCTCTCATCATGGCAATGAATGTGTGTAAGAGCATAATTTTGACCTCAGATATTGCTGTAGGCAATGCACAGTCACTGCTCATCCTTCAGCCCTGATCCATCGGTGAGGAACTGACGGGGGGCAGGCAGGATTCAGTTGCACATCAGGACTGAGTCAAGCTGGGACCTAAGTGCAGGTTTTACCTATGTGTACAGCTCATTGTGTGATACTTATTTCTCCCTCTCATACTGAAAAGAACTGCATGTTGCTGTCAGACTTTAGTCTTGAATTTGTCTTTAGACTGCTTTCAAAAGGCATAACAGACTACCCCAAGCAGACGAATTACTGCTGTCAGCACTACAATAATAGTCACACACATGGTTTCTTTCTCCTTTTCTCTCCTCTACTCCCCACGATGAAATTTCTAAAATGTTGTACACTGCACAGAATGCAAACAGACATTGGGTTAGTTAAAAACATACTTCTCTTTATTTGAAAGTTTTCTATTCACAGATAAAAGGCAGTTGATACATTGCATAGTATACCTTTTTTTAAAAGTATGCTTATTATCAAATGTGTCTGAGAAAAGGGATAGTTACTGGCTCTAACTTCCAACAACAAGCAGTGAAGTTAATGGAACAATAAATTAAAGAAGTAGTAGTAGTTACATATAAAATAGATGTTAACAGACACAAACATAGCATGAATGATGACTGATTCAGTTTCCCTTCTCCTTAGAAATTCAGTGTCTTATTAAAGTGGTTGCCTAAATTGAGTTTTTATTAAAATGCAGTGGTGCTCGGAAGCTTTGAAACACAAAAGCCACACAATTTTTAATTGACTGGGAATGTCTTCAAGAAACCTTTCTAGTGGGAATGAGGGTGCTATTCTCCTGCCCCTGTGATGGCTGGGTCCTAGTCCTGTTGTTGAGCCCTTGCTTCTGTAAGGAGGTGGACTTGATGGTTCAGCTACAGCTGATCCTGGCCCTAAGGCACTTCTAGGGCCTGACAACTCTTTACATTGCAGGCACTAAGTATTCAAAGGACAAAACTCCACAGGATGGGAGAGTGGGGTGTCATATAGTCTTAGTTCAGTGAGCCGGAACTGGCCCTCATGGTCCTATATAAATGCTCCTTGCTGGAAATGCAGTACCTGGGCCCTCTGTGGTATTGAAGCCCAGGGAGCTTCTATGGGTGTGAAAGAAAGCTTTAAGAGCTGTATCTTGTCAGTGTGCTCTCTTTCCTGTTTACCTGAACTCATGTGGGCTTCCATGAGTGATTTCTGGTGTGGGCTGAATGTCAAGGCACCACCTGCACTTGTCTCCTGCCTTGAGCTGGAGGCAAACATCTTGTTCATCTGTTCAGGGGAGCTTCAGAAAGTGCCACAGCTATGGTGGGGAGGTAGGTGTTTAACAGGGACATGGAGAGATAAACTTCTCAAGCAGAACAGCAAGAGATCTCCATTAGGGAACTGAGTAGCAGAGTCCATGCAAGATGGAGCTCCAAGAGTCTTTACCACAATGTGGATGCTGGCCTGTATACTACTCAATAAGAAAAGTCAACCATGTCCTGAATTACAGGGTTGTAATTCAACCCTGAGGATCTGATGAGTATAGAAACCACCTGAGCTCTGCTGCCCTGGTTTGACAACCATATGCTCCTGGAGGCAATTATAATCCTGTTGTATGTCTCAGCTGCCTTGCACCTTTTTTCCTCCCTCCTTCTGTACTTAATGCTGAGGTAGAAGTTTCAACTAGCACTAAAACACACAAAAAATGAACAGGATCTTAGTGGGAAAGTGGTCCAATGACCTTCAAAATTTGCAAAAACACAGCATGGCTATAAAAAGAGTAACCGATGTAGAAGAGTAATTCTATAAATGTCAGAAAACAGTATCAAAAAGTACAGTACTGACTTGTAAGACATTGTCTAATGTATTTTTAAAAACTAAGATTTTTTTTTTTTAAATTCTCCCCCTGCAACAGAATTTTTATGGTATCAGAGATACACTGGTATCAAAGTAGAAGTACACATGAATTTTTGAAGACATTAATTCTTTTGAACAGTTATCCAGTTGCCTTCAGTTAAGTATTGCTTTTATTTCCTATAAAAATACATGTTTATCTATGCATGTGTGTATATTGACATACGTGTCTTGCAAAAAAATCTGCATTCCTTCTGAAGCTTACAAGGAAGATCAAAGTAATAGTAGTAATCTTTACAATGAGACTTTATTTATTATTGTTCATACAATATTTAAATATAAGCAACACCAATCACCAACTTAGGAATTTTTTTTTTGCTTTACAACCCCTGAAATACTAAAGAAAGCTTATAATAATACCTAAATAAATTGAGTTAAACTACTCCTATAGGGGCTGCTGTTAGTTAGCTCCACTGTACTTAATACCACAGAGAAAATGAGGTCCAAATTTCAGTTGAAAGAACATGGTTAGCTTGAATTTCACCCTATTGATTTAATTATTGGCAGGAATGTGAAAATACATTCAGTGTAAGAAAACTGTTAAAGCCAAAGAGGGAAAAAGAAAGTTATTATTCTTAGAGCTATTTTCCAAGAAATACTAGATGTTCCAGCTTTAATGCTGCATTTTTAAACCAGGGGGAAAAAAATCCATGAGTAGAGGAAGACAGTATTTATGAGCCTTCAAGGAGAACACTTTACTGACATTAAAGGCAACTTTGCAGACTCACTTGAAATGTATCAATTTGTAATCTACACATTTACAGGAGCTGCTCTGCTCTGAAAGCTGTTTCCCAATCTGTGCCAAAACATGTGAGGCTGCGTAGCATACTTCTGATGATAGACCTCCAGGCTCTGTTTCTCCATAATTGATTTAGTTATTAGTTATGCAGGGGAGAGAAGAGATCCCTGAGGCTTAGTAAAACAGTATTCAGTTACTAAAAGCAGCCCTTTGTGAATTAATGTCATCCTACCAGCTCTTTCTGTTCATTATTCCTTCAAGTCTTGTTTTCCTGGACACCAGCTGTCACAGAGGAAGTCTCCAGCCTTTTCTTCTCCTGCCTCCTTGGCTGACTGAAGTTGCACCAGCACGGTCTGGAGTGTCTCCTTCACCACCTGGATCTCCCTCTGCAGAGACTGTGAAAGCTTTATTAAGGAATAATCTATAGGTGATTGGCAGTCCCTTTTCTCTTTCCAAGTTATTAAGCACATTCTTGTTCTGCTGTTCACAACAGATGGCCATGGCTATCTAATTGTAGCTTCAACTTCTTCCAAATTGTTTGGATTAAATATTAATAAATTTCTCACGCTTGCTAGCAAAAGAAAAATGCAGGCAAACTCAAGTTCTCAAGTAGCATTATTTAGCAGTTAAAAAAGTGAGGTGATGGGGGATACTGCTTGGATACTGTTCTCATAGGAAGGAAGGAGAGAGACAACAAATACTGTGTATTATGGAGGCAGCAGCACTAGGTGTGAGTTCCCTGATGGATGGAGGGTGGGCTTTTACACCAGAGACACAGACCTGGGTGGATCAGATCCCAGGTGAAGGCAACAGGGCAGCATGAGCAGTCTGAACAAATGCCAAGTGACCACAGCTTGTGTGGCATTAGTGAGCTCAACATGTGCTATGCAAGGGGGGGTGGGAATCTAGGTAATAAAGAGCATAAGGAGGAAAATTAGCTTATAGCAGAGAAAGTGTTTCTGCTATACTTACCTCCAGAGAGCTTTCATGTTTGCTGAATTATCATTATAATTATAGTGCAGAACACACAAATATAAAGCTATACAAGACTCCACAGGGAATGCTTTGAACAAGCTGAAAAGCAAAGAGGGCAGTAACAGGGTTGTACTGTTGTGCATTAAAAGGAAGAAGGCCACCTGAAAAGTATCCAATAACTAATATAAAATGCTTCATTTGGTTAAGGAAGAGTTTTCCACATTTACTTTCCTCTGTCTAGTTCAGGGTTCCTGCAATGAATTCAGGAAGAAACTGATGGTTAATGGCTCAGAAAGAGAGCTTTTAGTTCCCTCCTTCCCCAGCCCCATCCACAATGACAAGAGGAAAGGTGTCAGGTGGTGGCAACAAGGAGTGCAGCACGGAACAGACTTGCAGATGAAGGTAGGACATTCACAGAGAGAGTAGCAACTACTGACACATGCACAAGCCTTTAACTGGCTAGGCTTCCTTGGCAGCAAAGCTTTATGTGCTCTGACTGGGAATAAGTTTGTACTACCAATACACTGGCCTTTTCTGCTGATAATATTAAACCAGCAACATTATCCATTGCTGGAAGAAGTGCAAGAACTAGGTGTAGCTCAATGAGACAACCAATTTTATCCTCTATTCTATAGCTTACTCTGTGTGGAGAAGAAAGCAAGCAGAAGCAAGTCGGATCCTGCTGAAATGGTAAACCAATGACCAAGTCTATGAACAAACCCTAGGGCCCATCCCATTCCCACTGAGGCTTCCTGGACAGGTATGCCTGAAGAGCAAAGACCCCAAAAACCAGAAATTGGTTCATTTCTCACAGTATATCATCAAATTATGCCAGAACCTCACTTCAAGGGAAGTGAAACAGGATGACACTGAAACAATTCCATTTCAAAAGTAAACACACAGAATGGATAATACAAAAGGACAGTCTTTGTCCTTTGCAGAGCTCATACATTAGGAAATGTTGTTTTACTTGACCCAATGTCAATGCAATGTCAAGAAAAAAGATGGCCTCAGGTTATGTGAACTGTAAAAACTAAGCTGCTACTTTTGAAAAATTGTGACTAGACCATGGTAAAGCTATACCCAACTATGGCTCTTTCAGGCAGCCATCATTATGCCTTTGAAAAGTCTTGACTGCTTTTGATTCTGTTACCAATTTCTCAAAATTTCATCTTTGTGTATTTACATGCATTTGCTATGATATTTTGCTCTTAATATGTTCATGCATATTTCTAATTTCTGGACAGCTCTGTTAATCTAAAGGGCTTCTGTCTCTGATTACGAGTAGTAATAGTACACACAAAGCTTCTCCTATCCCAGGATCACAAAGCACTGTACAAGGACAAATTAATTATGCTTTGCATCCTCTCTGAAGTAAGAAATATTATTATCCTCTTCTAAGTCCCATATTCTCCACCCCTCTGCAACTTAATCATGAGGCTCTGCTGAAAACCTAACTGGTAATCATAAATTCTTCAATTCATGAACACCATAAAACTTCTGACGTTTAATTAATTCTGATGTGTAGTCTCTGACTACATGCTGTTACTTGTAATATCTCAGTCAATTACAAAATTCTTTTCAGGTAGAGAGAAAAAGCAAAATTGAAATATTTCAGTGAAAGTGAATGAGAAATCTTAAAGGATGGAAGGAAATGAGGAAGACAGGAAAAAAACCTGGCAACTAACAGAAAGATGGAGCAATAAAAAAAGATGACTGCATAGTCTAAGTACAGCAAGTTCCAATAACCTCATAAATAACACCACAATCATATGTAGACAAGTAAATGTCAACTTAGCCTTTATGGCTAAGACAAATATACGGTATATGGCTGAGCATGGCATCTCTATCCACACAGAGGTTATATCTGGATAAACAGCTCCACCCATTTTAAAAATACAAAGAAACAGTTTTGCATGGGCCCACATGCAAATGTGTCCTTCATGCTTAAATTCTGTATCCAGTGCTGCAAATATTGAGCCAGTATCCAAGGCAGGAGTGAAAACAAGTTCCAACTAGGAATATTTCCTGGTTCTGCTGTCTTCCTCTGAAAACTGGAAAAATCTCCACAATGTCAAATAAGTAGTAAATTAAAGTACTTGGGAACAAGTACAGCCCATATTAACACAAATGCAACCCACATTCAACAATGCTGCAGGTCTAACATTGTATTGATAGAAGCTTTTCACCTATTTGACTTTGTCTCTTCGAAAAACTTGAGCATCATCTCAGAGCCCATGATTTGTAAGCAGATAAAAAGCAGATCAAATTACAGTAGAGTCTTAAGTTTTTGAAAAAATCGGATCATTTTCCTCAAATGCAGCTTCTGATCTCTCAGCCCAGATGTTTAGGGAAAAGAGACAAAAAGAAGATACTATCAATCAGTTGCCTTCCAATAGGAAAGGTTAGAAACTAAGAGTACATATTATAAGATAAAAGAGATTGGAAGGACGATAAGGGCCAATGGGATTTTGGAAAGTAACTGCATTTTTCTGACATCTGAAGAAGAAATTAGTTCTTGAATAACAGAAATAATCAGAAAGTCATTTTTGGTTAGGTCTTTTCTTGCTTTTAACCTGGTTAACTATTCTGTGTGTTTCCAAAAGCCAAACTCTACAGTGGCTGCAGACAGAAGCTCAGCTCAATGTCCCACCACCTAACTGCAAGTGTCACTCCTAACCCCAGGCACTAGGACCCATGGAGGGGCTAAGCCAGCTGGAAGGCAGCTCTGCAGAAAGGGACCTTAAGGTCATGGTGGACAATAAACTGTACATACACCAGCAGCGTGTCTTGAGGCAAAGGTGCTGGATTTAACACGGCCAGCAGGCAGAGGGTCATGATCCTTCCACCCTAATCAGCACTGCTGAGGTCCCATCTGGATGTTGTGGGTTCCACAATAAAAGAAGACTTACTGGAATGACT
The DNA here is from genome assembly GCA_013397075.1 of Rhabdornis inornatus. Classification (NCBI taxonomy): domain Eukaryota; kingdom Metazoa; phylum Chordata; class Aves; order Passeriformes; family Rhabdornithidae; genus Rhabdornis; species Rhabdornis inornatus. The sequence continues at coordinate 260,683 of VWZS01008822.1, read as the reverse complement.
CCAGCACAGGACCAGTGTAATGGACTTGAGCATCCATCATATGAGGAGATGCTGAGAGAGCTGGGACTCTTCAACCTGGAGAAAAGAAGGCTCATGGGCTACTACTGCTGTGTATAAATAACTGAAAGGCAGGAATGAAAAAGAAGGAGCCAGACTCTTCTGACTTTTCTTTGTCCACTGACAGAACAAGAAGCAGCAGGGAAAAATTCCAAAATAGGAAATTGAATCTGAATACATGGAAATGTTTTTTTTTGTTTGAAGGTGGTCAAACACTGGACAATTTTGCACAAGCAGGTTGTGGAGTGTCCATCCTTCTGGATATTCAAAATCTGACTGGACAACATCCCGGACAACTTCCTCTAGTGACCCTGCTTGAGCAGGGAGTTGGACCAGATGATCTCGAAAGGTCACTTCCAATGAAACAGTTCTTTGATTGTGTGTGCTGCATGCCAAAGGGCCAGTGAAGAGCCAAAACAATTCAGTAAGTTTTTTAAATGACTTGGGTTTGGCGTTTCTGAAGAGCACTCTCGGAGCAAAGGAAAGACACTAAGCAAGTCCCTACTGTTTCTGAGGCCTGTGTGCTATCACAGCAAGAGAGCAAAATGGCCTTTGGAAATCCATCACTTCTCCTTACAAATACAGGGATATTTGCAGTAGTGCAACCAATTGGAATTTTCTCAATTACCCCCTTGATTACTGTCACCCTCCTTGAATAACATCCATGAATGTTATTTCTATAAACTAATACCCCTCCCATGCAAAACCCAAAATACTCCCCCAAAAACTACTAAACAAAAAACTGCAACAGAATGACTGCTACACATTGAAAAAAGGAACCCTTCAGTGGTCTGAATATCAGCTACTTTCAAATTGCTCATTCCAGCAGAAAATGGAAGGCAAAGAAGTTGCAGCACCTGGGTGGACATACACTGACCTACCTCAGTCACAGCATAAACTGTTCAAGTGGAACCATGTTCTCTGTGTGACACACAATGGGAAGTGCTCACCCTTACGTCATCTAAAATAAAATTAAAGAGGGTGCCATTGCCACCTCTGACTCTTGGAGGATCCCAAAATCTCTTACACGTTCACCCAGAGTCAGATTCCTCACTGAGCTACAGAAAAGGCTAAATTTTACATGATTCTGTTGAAAACCTGCTCTAGTGTAAAACAAGACTTGTATGGGAGCCTGCCACAGGATAAAGGTGAAGGGTTAGCAAAGTGACCTGTGACATTTAATGAATATTTAGGCACAAAATTCTGCTTTCAAAAAAACTGATTAAAATGCCCATTTTAGGGTAAGGAAAAAAGATTGTTTTTGTAATAATACTACAGCCAGGTTTTCTTCCAAGAAAGCATTTCCACCAAGAGGAACTATTATATGCATTCAAATTGTCTATCAAAATGTAACTACTAATTAAGAACAAAAAATGACTGTGAAATTGCAATATAGGCTCCATTTAATTTTAGTGGGAATTCCAGGCCTTTACTGTCAGGAAAGTAACACCTCTCATCAGCTCTGCAGACACCATAATGAGTCACCTCTCATCCTTTGGTTTTTCCAATTAATGATGTGGAGTGTTTTCATACACTCATTAATGACCAACCATAATTGAATATTTTGTAGGTTTAGTTGGTTATACTACGTAGAATTTAGCAAATATGTCATAGTGCTACAGAGAACTCTAACATCCAGTCCCATGCTCCTATTGTTTGATGCTTTTTATATAGAAGTGGGTTTTTTGTAAGATTTATACAATAAATTAGAATTGCAAGTGGGTCTGTGCCTATACTCAGGGCCAAGAAATATCATAGGATTTCTCCTTTTTTCAGGTCTTGCTGGCACTTAAGATGAGCAGCATGATTGACTTAAATGTGCTATACCATCAAAACATAGAATGAAAAACAATGACATCTGGTTTTTTTCTTCTATTACAAACTTAATTATTAATCAAAGCTATGACACACACTAAACATTGGCAAATGGCTCGAGAGCATCAGGAATTTATTTTTCTCAGTGGAGCCTTTGGAAGTCTTTTCATAATCAGACCACAGGACTAACTACATCTGTGAAGGCCCCTGTTACATTTTTGGCCTAATACATTTTGTAACATTTATGAGTAAGGTGCAGTGTTTTGGGAGGAATATTGGAAGGGTGAAAACAACCAGTGAATGGACTTGGAAAAATTTATCCTGCTTTCATTACTATTTCAGGTCTTTAAGCTCCTGCTCTCAGAGTTCTACAGATTTTTAATGAAGACTGCATAATTGTCCAGTATCCATGATAGGAAATTGTTTTATCTAAAATCAAAGAGATTACCATGCAAACAACAGATTCATCTATTAAATAAATTCTACTACTGAGGCTAATTGTCTCTTATCTTAGTGCTAGTTCCTGCAATACAGACAAGTACCCAATAAGTGAAAGCTAATTTTATAGGCACTAAGCAGTCTTTATATATATTTAAAAAAATCTACAGGTCTGTAGCACTGTGGTAGCTATTTTTCTCATTCCTTTTTGAAGTACAGCACAGTGACTACATGTACCAGATGGTAACATTTTATGCACATTGACCTGGACTACCTCTGAAATAGCAACTGAATGTTAATGAAGGGTAGCTGAATTGCTGAACTGCTTCTTTGTACGTCCCTATGTTTTAAACATGGTTTTATATTTTGTGACTGATGGTCTTTCTAGGACCAGGATATCACACACTGTGCATTTCTGTATTTAGATAACACAAGCTGAATTTCACTGATAGAGGAAGTCAGATCTCTATCAGAAAACTGTGGCTTAAAATGAGACTGATCTACAACTCTCCTGAAATTTCCAATTACTAATTCTATTTTTTAACTTACTCTTGCAGTGCCAACAGCTGTGAAGAAATAGGCACACTACGCAGAACATAAGAAACACTGGTATTTCACATATATGTAGTGTATTATCTTCTAGAACCAAAAATGCACTTTTCTAGCTTATTTTACCTTACCTCTAAAGTATAACTATGATCAGATGTGACTGTTCAGTTTGAATAGTAACTTAAGTCCCCTGCAAAGAATCTATAACTCCTACCCTCAGAGTTCTTCTATAAGGGCCACTGAGAAAGCTCATTTGAGAATAAATATATGCAAGGGAGAAAGGAATTGGATGCTCTGCACACACACAAGACACGTCCATACAGCTCTGAAAAAAATGCATTGGGAAAACACAACTGCAACCAAGCATGAACACTGCAAATATAATTAAAAGAATGTTGAATAATCTTTCTGTATATTGAGTGTATATGGAAATGCTTAGAAAAGACAATCTAAAGTAGTGACAAATTATTGACTGGATTTCTCTCCTCTGATGCAAATCCCCTTCCCCCAGCACCATTCTTATTTCCCTCTGCCCCTCGCACTTTATCCTTCTGTTACCTTTAAAGAAACCAAGTTTTTAGGATAGGAATTTTGCAATGACTTGTAATAGATGCCCAATTCTTAAAACGCAGTAGTATTTCCACACAGGATTTATTCTCCTTTCTCTAAACTATCTTCTGCAGGACTGTCCACCTTCTCTTAGCAGGAACTGAATCCTTTTTAGCACCATCATAACCCCTACTCACCTTCAGATGTCTCCAAGGGCTCCTCTGCTAATCTCTGCACCTTGAACATACCTATTTTTCTTCTCGATCCTCTTGACTGGCACCTCTTCTCTACTAAAACCTAACCAGCTCAGTACTCTCATCTTCCTCAGCTTCACTGGTTCTTTCTTTACCCTTTCTTAGAAGAACAAAATCTCCTTCATGAAAGTTTTTCCTATGAAAGTTACAAATGAAAAAGCCTTGGTGCTTGTAAATTTTGAAAAATGGTTAAAGAATTCCTCATAAAGATTAAGCAATCTTCAGAAAAACTGACAGGTAAAGGACAGAAGTGTGCATAGGACAATATCTCATCTGGTTACTTGTATTGGAATGTTAGAGGCAGATTAAAATGTGTAGGATGCCACATGATGCATCTGTTGCCCGTTTTAAAAAAAAGAAAAAACCCAAACTACAGGTGACTATATACACAGTCTTAGTCAATAATGTAGCATCTAATTCTGCTAAATAATGTTGGGAAATGCAGGTGCATGAACACTTTTATCTATGCAGCTTTTGGTGCACTACGTATTTAATTATATGAGCATTACAAACAACAGGAAAATAAAGGCTTTTCAGTGCCCAATCTTAATTTCCAAAGAACTGATTTCTGTTTAAATCAATTAAAGCTGCATCAGACCACAGTGAAAATGCACTATAGGAAGACTTACTACACAAAAATGCCCATTTCAGTGAGACAATACTTTCTCCCATTCTTAATGTATATAACCTACACTAAGAACTAGCATTCCACGTGAATCTGAAAGGCAAGTATCTCATGTGCATACTTACAGAGATTGATATGTATCTATAGCTATAGTGAAAAGGATATGAAGAACTCCTTCATCAACTCTGCAGGCGGAACTTTGCAATTGATCTTCCAGATGCACCAGTTTCTCACTTATTGCTTCACATTTTTCTCCCAACTCTGCAGAAAATATGAAGAACTCCTGCAGAAAGTTGAAAAATAAAGGAAAGCATGTTTGCTGCAGACTGCACATTTCTACATCGAATTTGCATCAAATTAAAGGGAAAATAAAATATTAGTAAGGGGATATTATACTTTGCAGTGCAAAGACATTGCCTAAAAGCAAATTCCCATTAGAGAGACAAAAAGCTGTTCCTATATAATAAATTGCTGATTAATATGAAATGGAATGAGCCTGTGGCCTCAGTCTTCTTCCCAGCAGAAAAGTCACAATCTCACTTTCAGCACATGATTAAAGGGGTGTGAAGACAACTACTCTGAACTGCTCTCCTTCCCTCCTGTTGTCTCATCACAGCAGGAGAGGGAAGTCTCATGCTAACCACCCGTTAAGGCACCCAAATTTCAAGTTGTTCATGTAAATATGATTTACACTTTTAGGTCATGTAAATATTTCAAGCAGCAACATTTTGGTACTTATATTTTTGAAGAAAAATCTGGCTAGAGTACTTTGGGACTCTGCTCAAGCAATCAAAGAAAATGCATCAAAGTCTTTGAGATTACAAGATGAAACTGTACTTTTTTTTCTGAGTTATCATGAAACAAGACTAAATTTTCGAAAAGAATGCTTCTCTACTTAGAACTTACACAGGCAAATACTTTGTCTGTTTTAAACTGAGTATTTTAAACCAGTTTCAAAGTCCTTCTCATAAGTTTTTTCAGATACATTGCACAAGGGTAATTGCTTTTTTTATATTTTGCATTGAGTGTTACTTTGAGAAATGACCCAAATAAGCAGTAAATATGAGAAGAGGGGAAAAAAATCAATCAATTTGTGCAGCTCTGAGACAAGCCTTTCCTCTCCCTCCCATGGCACCATAGTGCTGTCTACAGTAATGACAGGGCTTATTTGTAAAAAAATATTATGGTGCCAAGATGAACTTCTGCTGGAACCATGTTAAAAAAAAAAAAAAGAGTAATTCATCAGCTGGAATCTAGAAAATTGGATTGTTGCTAGACCTAGTCTGTGCACTCGTTAATAAAGCCAGCTTCTAATGTGGCCATACACTATCTACAGAAAATTTTTCCCCCAAAGAAAAAAGTACTGGGGGTCCTTTGCACTTGTCTGTTGCTGTAACACATCAGTGGTGGTATAAGAGAAATCAAACCTTCAGTCAAAGGCCTTCCAAAGAAGTCATGCTAATACTTTTTGGAACGCTGCCCATTGTGAAACAGTTTGAGTTTTGGTGAACACATTTACCAGATCTCAGTTGTGTGCTACCCTTTCACTTTGCATCACACTGTACATTGCATACACAGAGTCAAATGCCAGAAGAGCTCTGCTTGTTGGCACATCCTCTGTTATGGCACAGAGCTTTACCTTCCTGCTGCCCTTGGGCCTTTCCCAGACATGGCGATCCAGCAGATCCCACTGGGACCAGCTGCAGCTCAGCTCCTGGACGGGTAGGTTGGTTAAGAGGTTATGTTGCAAACCTCTGCAGCTCAGACACAGAGGAGCACAATGGCAGAGTCGTGGCACTTCCAGGCTTTACCAAACCTGAGAACCTACAGCAGCACTCCACAGAATGTATGGATGTGAAAAAAGCCCATTGTTTTCAAAGTGAGAACATAGGAGGAGAAAATAAATATTCTCCTTGCAGCAACTAGGAGTGTCTTTTTCTGAAGATCAGTGACAGAAGATGAAAAAGGTCTTCCATCCAGCTACTAAATTATTATCCAGCATACCAGCAGGACTCCATGTGCTGTTATGGAGTGGGACAACCCAGGCCATTCATATCAGTGGAAAGCTCTTAGGGAATCATTCTGTGACACACATGCAAGAACAGGTGACAGTTGTTAATGAGAACATAGGTCCCAGGCTAAACAAATCAGTATATTGAAAAAAACCCAAACAAGTACTCTGAAAGCACATCTGAAATTATGACCACATAGAGAAAGCTCTGCACACAGAAAAATGCAGGGTATTCTTCCTGAATGATCACATTTTGGGTACATAATGCATTGCCTAAAGATGTAGCAAAATCCTGTTTACTTTGGAAATAAAGGTAAAGGAACAATAAATATTAGGCAAATGTAACCAATTGTAATAACAATATGGGAAGGCAGGGAAATCTGAGAGTGTGAAAGTCCAATCAAACTTGTTTAGTTCTTTAAACACTTGAAAGCAATTTAATTGTAACTAAATGACTAGAGCTGCACTTCAGAGTAACCAAAATAGCTCTATAAGATTGAGGGTATATTTAATTAGTCATTAAATCCCAATAATGCAGCTTAGTTTCTCTTTATTACAGCCATAATACTGTATGAATGAACTATTTCTGCACCTACACAAGTCAGCTGCCTTTTTAGTTGAAATGAGAAGTTCCTCCAACATCTTAGACAAGCATCAACTCCCAGGAATTTACTTGCAGGTGTCATGTGAAAAATGCAGGAGAACCATCATATAAATTATTATTTTCCAGAATTTATATGAATAAAAAAATAAATATGAAAATGGAAGAAATATACTGTGCTCTCAAAAATACACAACAACAATTCTAACTATTCAACCAATTCCACAGCTTCTGCTTCCAGGCCCTCATTCAAAAAAGGTTTGATAGCCCAGAGAAGCAGATAGAAAAGATTTCTCTTAGTGACTTTCATGCCTGGTAGCATCATTGGTAGCATTTTTATCTGACATTTGTCTGTGTAGGCAGGAAAACCCCAGACACTGATACACAAACTATTCAGAACAGCTCCTGGTTAGAAAGTGGCACTTTACACTGATCAACAATATCTCTGAGAGGAAAGTGGACTCTGCCTCAAGCTCAACTTATTCATGAAATACAACTCATCCAAGCTTGTAGGTTATGTCAATGTTACAAGATGCTGTAAGTCTGAAGACTTTGGTTATTTTTGCTCTAACAGCATTTTTAGGAGGCAGCTGGGAGAGATTGCAGGAGTCAGGAAGCAGCTGAAATGCAATATTGCTTCATGGATTTTTCTGTGAACAGGGAAGGTAGCTGGCTGGGATTTTTTTTTCCCTCTAAATCCTTAAGCAGGTGAAAACAGCACAAATACGGATGTGATTTAATTTTTAAGGTGCAATTCTTCTGGCTTCTCAGACAAAGTAGAAATTCTCATTCTTTCCCAAAGATGCAAAAGTCTGATGTAAGAAACAGTAAAAAAAGACAGCATTCCAGCTAATGCACTGCTATAACATCAGCATATTGCATCAAGAGTAGAAGCAATGGCTTTCACTTTTGTCTTCTGCATTTTGTTTCACCCTTCCACAAGTAATTGTAGCCACCTATGAGCAACAGCTCCTCAACAGCATTACTTGAGGAAAATGTTTGATCAGCTTTTCCAGTGCAAACACCTCCTATGCTCTTCCATCTACTTTAGCAATTTTATATGAAAGAATTGGTATTGTAGTAGCTAGATTAATTTAATTCTATTTGGGATTAGAGTCTATATTAGAGTCTTTGGTGGTTGTGCTGAGAAGGAGGATTCCCATATATATCCTTAAACTTCATTCTTCCTACAGAGGAACTTTTACAAAAGGGCATTGTGTAACTTCCAAGCAGCAATATCATAATCCAAATAAAATAGAAGCTTTAGAACATCTTCTGCAGAGTCAAAGCCAGATTTCTTTAACCTTCACTAAACATTTTCTCCGATACAATAGTTAAAACAACTCAAAGTAAGGCAAATAACAGCTAAAAAATGTTGCCCTTGCAGGCAGATACTTCACATTATGGTACAAGGTTTAGAGCAGTGATCTACAGTTGGCAGATGCTGCATGTTTACCCTCAACCCTTGCAGAAGTTAATGGCAATTGTCAGCACTTGAAACTCCAGAATGTTAGCCCACAATGTATCTTAAATAATTACTAGAAACTAAATGCAACCATCCATACTCGTCCTGCTTGACCACATGCTTCAGTCACATGCAGGCTAAGTGCACACACCCTGAGATAAACGAGATGTATGGCCATGAGGTGACCACAGTGCAGGAGAGGAACAAACAAAGGAATTTGTTCCTCCTCTGCATCCCAGATTTCCTGCCCCATGTGCATTGTCCTGGACAGCAGTTGCAGATGAGGAAGGACACTGAGAACAATGCATGTTACTCATGACCAACACTATAATGGCAAGGCTGCCCAGGAAGCAGCCAGGGACTGCCAGAGCCTGCTCTGTGACTTGCAGTGTGACCAAGCCTGCTGTGACTGTCTTCAGCTGGTGTCTGCATGCATGGCTCTTAGCAGCTGACATGGCATCTGATGGTTCTGCTTGCAGGGTACAGACTGCTCCAGGGCTAAAGTACCCCTGCAGTGAGCAGGTTTTCTTCCTGCTACAAACCAAGATGGTTACATTGCATTTTACCCTTATATAGCACACAACAATAACTAATAGTTCTCCTATATATCATTATGTTTTATGAGGCTGAAGACTTTGACTTTCAACCAGACTAGGATTTCTAAACCTTTTATTTCTATTCCTTTCCTTCACCATGTTCCTGTCTTCTATACAGGGAGGTGTCCAGGATAGAGCCATAGTCCTCTAGAGGCTTTGGCATTCTCAGCTAAGCACAGTAATTATTTCTGTCTTAGAACTGACATTCCCAGTAATGAGGCTGCAAATGACATTTGCCCTTTCTTCCAACACAATGAAGGTAATGAATCCCACTATATTTGTAGTCCACAATAAACCTAGATTCTTCTTCTGCAGTATTGTCAATGCAGCTGCTATTTACCATCTGTACACATAAATCCAACTCTTTTTCTCCCTCAAATGTAATTTGCACCTGTCTTTCAATATATCCCTTCTTATTGATTTCAGACTATTCTTTCAATCTATCAAGACCATTTGGAACTCTAATCCTAATTGAAATTATGTTGACCGGCACATAAACTCCTGGCCGACCTCTTTTTTAAAGGCAAACACAAAGTCTGCCTTTACTGATCCCTTGGGAGTTCAAGATTCCTCTAGGAGTTTTCAAAGGAGTTTGTTAATGGTTTGGAGATTGTTTTTTTGGCTCCTCTGTGCTCAGGAGAAATTTCATCAGCCCAGCCTGACTGGAGTACATCTCATTTGCCTTTGGATCTTTTACTGTATTTGTCTCTTGTTACCTTGTAGTGAATACCAGGAGCACTACATAATTGGACCTAGCTTATAATCTTCAGAAAGACCAAAAGCACAGAGAATAAAGAAGAAAAAAAAAAATTCTGATCTAATTTATTTTTTCATTCACCTTTCCTATTGGAAGACACACATGCTTTCTTTCACCTTTCCCTTGCATCCAACGTAGCCCTGAACTCCCCTGCCATTTCACATATCTTCTGTTTAATCTATCTTAGTGTGCTCAGGGGTCTTGCCGCTTCACACTTACACCGTGCAGTACCCTTCTAGGATCATTCTTACAAACACCTTTGTCCTCCCCATGCCAAAACTTTTGAGCCACTGAAAAACTGCTGACATAGATATGTAGTCTGTCACCATGTTTGCACTTTTCTGCACCAAAAGAAGATAGTGCTGTACTATAAACCTGATGTCTTCTGGACAGTACCAAAGAATATCTGCTGATTCCTCCTCTTACAGAGTTTGTCCTACAGAAACTCCCCTGTTGCTTCCCTGATTTTCTTTAGACGAGCTTTTCTTTCGTGGTGGTAGCTATCTAACTTTTCTCAGAGAAGGATCAAGGCTGTTTCCCAATTACTTTTGCTCTTATCACCTTCCACTTACAGACTGCTTGCTTGTTCCGTCAGCACGGTTATATATATTTAGGACAATTCAGCACTATGACACTCCCTACTTTCTCATATGCAACAATTTAGGCATAAAGCCTTCCAGCCAGCTGTGACCTACCTCTTTCCCACCATCACATGCTTTTCCCACACTCCCTTTGCTTGCACTGATCCCCTTCCCTTCTCCACATGGGAGTGTTAAATGACTCTTCAGAATTACAGTCCGACGTGTGCAATTCTTCCCTTCGTGTATCTTCCATTACAGCTACAGAGGAGTGTCTCTGGAAATGCATCTCTGCAGGAATAGAGTTTTTCACTGCCTTCCAGCACCCTGCTGTGGTCTGACAGCAGTCTTCCTGTTCTCATCCCTAGTAGACTGAAGATCTTCCCTAATTGCAGACTTTCTAAAATGAGAGCACACTACTGCACTGGCTCATTTAATTACACTGGGACAATTCCAGCTCCTGCTGCGGGAGGATGAGGCTATTTACTGACTTCCCAATAAAAATTCACAGTGGGTCAGGACTTGGAAAAAGAAACAGAAGTACCAAACTGTTTTCCTGTGTCCACACCCTGCTGTGCAAGGAGTCAGTATATCTGGGTTTCATTTATAGGTGGTTCCTAGTATTGTTCATTCCCATCTCTGCTCCCAAGTCACTCAGATACAACAGTCTGGAATGACTAACTGGGTGCTCTCCTGCAGCAGCAGGGAGACTGACCTGCACAAATTAGGGGACCAGAGCACCAGAGGTAGATTTAGGCCAAACCTTGACATGGTACAGGCTGCTGACACTTTCACAGAGCTTTCTGGAGAGCTCTCCACAAGTCACTATCAGTCCAGCTGTGGCAGTGTGGTAGAGCCTGGCTTTCTAGCATATTTCCTTTTCTTTTATTTCTATTGTTGCTTTATATTCTCCTTATGAACTTTTGTCCCCCTCCGTCAAAACTTCAAAGGTGTCTCTGCCTCTGAGGACTCAAAGATATTAAGCTCTTCTACAGTGGCAGCCCTGTATACCTGTGAACTCTGGTGCCCTCAGTATTTTGCCCTGATGGCAGTATGGCTTTTTGCTGCCTTTATCCCACAGGCTTACCTGCCCACATTTCATGTCATGCGTGGACACAAGCAGCCACAGTTTATCCATAATTCACAGCAAAGTTCACTGATCAGAAAGGCCATTTGCATTTTCTGTGAAGTTCACCTTCATTCTCAAGGTTTCCTGTTTTTATTTATGCTGAATCCACACACAGCCAAGCAGTCTATCCTAGTTGTGCCCTCATGTCAGAGTGTCCTTGAACACAAAGTCAACAATCTGAGCTGGGTGCTGCAGTTAGAGTCTCTTTCCTGGAGCATTCCAGCTGCTCCACATTCTTTGGATTCACCAGTGAGAATCTAAAGAAACGCCTCATCTGAATAGCTATCCTAAATTTTAATATTTATTTAATACTTGCCTGGTTTGGAGCACTTGTCAGTTGTACTTGACAGGAGGCGTGTATGCTGTTATGGAAGGTGAACTGGGGGTTACTTGTCCATGTAATTTATTTGCTGTCTGGACACAATGCTTGGATACGAAATTTCCTTACTATGTAAATTGCAACCAAAGGCATACTGATACAAAAACGGACCAGACTGCAACAGTACAGCTCTTAGAACCAAGGTAATTCTCCTGACACATACATTACCTAAACTCATGGTTTGTAGGTAGACAGATTTTTGTATGTAAGCAGGTTTTTCTCACAGGCCATGCATCTCATGTTACCCAATTATCCCAGCTTTCTTAAATACATGGACTAGGTTCTGAGATCTTTTAATTTATGAAAATGGTGTAAAATCACAAACATCTAGTATTTTTAATAACTCCTATTACCATGTGTTCTGCTGCAGTATGCTTGTATGCTTTTATACTTCAGAAATAGGTTCACAGGTGTTTTTAGTGACACACAAGAAAACAGGCTAAGCATCATGATTTTGTTCCATTCCTAAGCATCATGATAGTGCTACAGTGGGGCTGGCTAAATATTACTGGTTCTTTTTTTCCCCAATGTGCTCATCCCATTCTTGGTACGTGTTTCAAATATTAGCACAGGTTTTAACTATAAACTCCCTGAAATACTCAGCAATTATGCCATTATCTTCAATGAGAAAAAAAAAAGGAATGGGCACACTCTGGTTGTGATTGTGTTGCTTTTCCCAGTGCTCACACACTCTAGCAATTTTTAAGCAAAGGTAACACTATAAAAACAAGTGTCATTTATTTTAATTGAGACAAAGAAGTCTGTACAATATCACCACTTTATACTGCCTAGGAAACACTTACCTCAGATAAATGACCCTCTGTTCCAAATGAAATGTCTTCCATAACCTGTTAGAGATAAATTATTAAGTATATAGTAGATACATGCTATATAAACAGTATGATTTTAATAGAACTTATAAAAACCATATAGCACGATAAAAAGTTGTATAAGCTGAACAATTGCATCAATTTTCTTCACATGCATGAAAGACTTAAATTGCATTTGTAATGGGGCAGTGGCAGCCACCCAATATTTAAAACTATATTTTGAATACATTTTGTTAAAGTCTGCTTTAGCTTCTCACTTTAAACCCACAAGGAATACTGCCTTTAAAACCGAAGGACTATAAATTGAAACAAACTTTTCTATCAAGCTCTTGCAGATCTGTACACCATTCAAGAGTCTACAAACGTTTTGTTTTTTTTTTTTTTGGTACAAACCCTGGAAATGATTTTGGGCAGGAGAAATGAGAGACCCAATCAATGTTTCCTACTGGTAACAAATGCTAACTGGAGTCAGTTCTTCCCTAAAAATTTCCTTCATTTGTGAAGTCTATAAGAAATTAGCCAACGTTTCATTGTCTAGCTGAGGAGCAAAGAAATTTGATGTTAGCATTATTGGGAAATCGTTAATAGTAATCACACATAACAGTGTGGTTGATAATAAACTGAGATAGGGATACTGCTTTGGTATGCCCACACAGATATATAGATACACACAACGAAAGTGCAAAATCATTAATCTGCCATAAAATCACAATTGTTACCGGATAGTATTTTCAGCAATCAATCTGAAAAAAAGGTTTAAATTTCTCTTGCCTGTAATAATAATTTTCTGATGGTATTTTTACTGCTAAATTATATGTAAGCATTAAGCTTACTGAGGTGCTACAATCCCTACCTGAAGAGATGGCATTTTTACCAGCAGAACTCTACCCCAGCCTCAGATGAACTGAGGGGCACCGTGCTGCACAGCTCCACACGTGGCTGTACAGGGAGGATCTGACCACTGCGAACAAGACAGCTGCCTCTTGCCACTGACATCCCTTTTTAGCTTGGATCAATACAAGAAACACACAAATGCTGACTTTCACTAATGCTTAATGCTGACATTTAAAACTAAGATTAAATTTAAAATTTCCAAATTATTTCCTAAGCTCCACAAATACAGTGTTTAATTAAAGCTCAAATGAATGTACAGTTTATTTAGCTTTCAAAAAGCATTGTCATTTACACATTACATGTTTGCCTCCTGGACCACAGGCTATCACAATGCACAGTAATCAGCTCCAGTCTGCTCACAAAGGCTTTCTTGGTGCTTGCTATCACTAAATTCTGAAAAATGTTGTATCATGTTCTGTGATAACTTCTTTTTAATGGCAGACACCACATTCAATTTTTTTTTTGTGATGGTCCATTTGGTATCACTTAGACCTCAGCACCTTTTAAAAATTTAATCACATGAAGGCTTTACAATTATAGAACATTTTCCAAACACCAGAGTGATCTTCAGCTAACCCCAAAACATCATCCCAGATGGCCAAACTGAAGTATGTAGAGAAGAGGAAAAGACAGCCTTACCCTTGTTCTCTACTTCCTTTGTGATGAAAAAGTGAGGAATTAACTACAAACAATTCTGATGGGACAACTACCAAAAATGCTGACTTACAGAAGGTGAAACTACTGAATTTTGGATTTTACCTTGTAACTTTAATCACCTCAATTTTCTTGAAATCTAGTAGGTGTTTCTTTCCTTCATAGTGATTAAGAGGGAGCACTGCACAGCATGCCAGAGAGCAGAAGAAGAAAAAAGGACAGGTCAGGAACTCAAGTCTGCAGGTGCACACACACCCATGTTCATCAGGTTACTTGCTGTTAGAAGGTCCCAGCACACAGAAATCTCTCAGTTTATTAGTTATCATTGGTGGTTTTGCTGTTTTCAAAAGCTTTTAATAAAAGCATTTGCTTACACACACATTATCAAGAAGCAAAAAAATAAAGCAAGATATTATAAGGAGCAGAAAAAGCAGGCATTAATGTCTGAAGAGAAATGAAATGATACTGTATATTTTAGAAATCACCCAGATATGCCTCTAACCATGTAGTAATGATCATTGCAACTTCCACCTCACTCAGTTTAAAAGTATGAAACATTTGTGGGATAAAAACTAAAACCCATCTTTAATTCTTCAGCGACTTAGAAGAAAATCAAGCCCTAATAGTCAAAAAAAGTCAAACTACAACTGAAATTACGGGACAGCCTAATTTCATCAACACAGCTACCAGCTGGAAAGTACACACTTGTATGAGAATTCAAGAATCTATATCAAATAAATTAGACAAGCTGACTTCCACATGACTGAGGGTAGCAAGAGTCTGCAACTTTGCTCCAGTGTTTTTTTAATGCTATAACCTAATGAGTTATCTCCAATTGAGAGAAGCACATCTTATTTAAGTAACTCAGAGTGGTTCACAGGATGATTTTTGCTGGCCCCACTTTATTTAGTTTTTACCAAAACATCATCAATGATGTTTCAACAAGCTGAGCTGCCAATGCATCTGATTTTCATCCCTAGCTAACAGTCAGTGTTATAAAGGAAGCCTGATTTACTGAATTATTTTGGGATGCCAGTCTACCACATAAAAACTGGGGGAAAAAAAATCAGCAGCATCTTAAAAAACACAGTTATGAAAACTATAAAATAACTGTTGACAGTTAATAAACCTGTGCTCACATGATAGTAAAATAACAAACTTTCAAAGAATTTATACCTTACGTACTTTTATACCAGAACATGTCATATTTTATGATTTAGTAAGGATATTTAATTAAAAATGACAAATGGCCCTTCTGCAAAGCAGTATCTGAGGATCTATGAGAAGGGCTCTTTCATCTATTTTGCTTATCTTATTATTGTTATGCTTCTTACTTGGGTTTTTTTTTGTTGTGTTGTTTTTTCTTTTTTTACTTTATAAGGAAATCTATAGAGTAAGACAGTTATATGCAAGAAAACTAGTTCTAGTACACATCAACAAAACCAATATTCACCTGCCACTAGTACTTAGCTCTATATGACACAAAAAATAACTGCAGAGCTTCATTTATAGAATTCCACTGTAAAGTAAATCAATCATCTGGGGATGAAATGTACTTTCCAAGGCATATATGCACAAATGCTATTATCAGCCTTTTGTATATTGTCTTGAATTAATACAGTAACCTCTAAGTACAAAGAACATGACTACTTCTGCTTCAGTGGCCAATGGTGCTCTCTAGAAATTCCCTGATGGGGAATAGAGGTTGTGACACAGTTGAACAGAATAATCATTCCAGAAACATGGCAACCACAGCAAGCCACCCCTCTCACAGCGGCACCACAGCCTTGTTAAATAATATGAAACAACACATTTTGACAAATACATGCTTTTCTATTAGGTATCCTCACTTGCTGATAAATGGCTATGAAAAGGTCATATAAACAGCTAAACTGAGAGACTAAGTACCACACCACTATTTTTTTTGCCACAAATATTGAATTATTTTAAAATTAAAAATACACTACCATATAACAGAGCATTTAAATGCTTCATTGAAAGCTTCAGAAGCGGTTTGTTTTTCAAGTCCATTTACAAATCAAGATGGATTTTTTCTTGCACTTCAACAGGTTCAAAATCAGATGTTAGCATGATTTGTGTCAGGCTTTTTCCTTTGTTTTTATATTCTGGCTTGTGATGAACTACTAAGAGATGTAAGGGAATAATCTGTTATGGGTCTTCTCCAAAAGTTCAGATACTGCCTGTCACTGCAAATATAGTATCCTCTTCCATTCAAGATATGGGGAACCATTCCTCGAGTCCTACACATCTCTCCATAACCAGAAGTCACCTCACTTCAGCTGCCCAGCTGTCATTCTTGGATAGCGAGGTTGATTTCCAGGGAAACAATGTGGGCTTGCAGGGGTAAAATAGATGATAATCTATAGCACAAATATCAGGAGTGCTACAGAAACAGTCACAAAATCCCAAACACTCCAGAGCCTCTAAGCACTTTTGAAAGAGAAGCACAGCTTTCCATAACCAACAGAACTCGTATTATTTCAGCAGACTCATAAAAATATGGCAAGGCAGTGATGAGGGTGGAATCAAAGCCAAATTGACCATTTCTAATAAAAACGTTCTGTATGTGATGCCATTTGCCCCGGGAAAAGACTGCAAGAACTACTGAAGCCCAATATAAAACCAGAATTTTACTAACAAGAGGAGATTTTACAGTCAGGTATGGGTCTGCTTTCCACTAAGACTCAGCCAGTATAAATGCAAAATTAGGCATCAGATTTCAGAGCAATGCACAGTTCAGTGGCTCTTAACACCAGATGCAATTAAGCATAATTTCAGATTTTTCAACTTAATTCCATGGTAATAAAACTAACAACTGCTGTTGGAGGGTCTTTTTGTCACAGTGGTGCTGTTGGGTGATGAAGCCTTTTTAACAGCTTGTTTACCTAGGCAATACAGTTAAAAGACTATTAGATAGTGGTTGATTTTTCAACCAGGGATAGCATTCCAGATCAAAACATGAAAACTTAAAAGAAATTTGTCAACCCTTCTAAGCTTCATCACTTTTTCCTCCTTCTAACAATTGTTAGATGCTCTAAGCCTATTAGCATCTCTTAGCTCAGAAGCCTTTGACCATTTCACTAAGGGAGGAAAACTAACTCCCTCTTCATGTCAGCTAACAATGATTCAGGTTAACAAGTCAGCAGAACCAACTCAGAATGAAACTTGCCATTGAGATGAGGAACAACTGATGATTTTGATTAAATACTTAATAGTTTTTCCTTTAAATCCTGATGTACACTCTATATTTATTGCCTGAATAATTTTTGCATTTTAAAAAGACTGACAGTAAAAGGAGAAAGGGTTGAGGGACTTCTGAGAAGCTAATGAGCTACTCATGCCCCAGATTGGAAGCCAATGTTAAGTTCATACTTAACCTGCCCTGCTGACCCATCACAAAGATTCAACTCCTCCTCTCAAAAGGAAAACCAGCAGCATCCCTTGAAATGCAGCTGCAGACCATTTCAGATACCTCTTTCAGCTCCCTGTGTTTGGGGCAGGAAACAGCACCCCACTCTGTGCCCTTTAGAAAGTGACCTTCTTTTCTTTTTTCAGAATCAGGTGGGGCATCAGCAGACATCTCCATCTCATCCACTTGGCTCTCTTCTTCCTCCAAAACACAGCAACTGCTTTCTTTCAGCTGAAACCCTCGGATCAACAGCTGACAGGCCTCCAAGTCAGCTTCCCACACTCTTTGGAGCAGCTGGCTCCCGCAGCTGAAATAAAAGCCAAAAGAAAATAAAACTGCAGTTCAGGGAGAATAGTTGCTATTTCAAGTAATACTTGGAGTAACTGCTTATTGTAGACAGAAAAATAAAAGCAACCAAAAAAACTTAACAGTACCTCAAATATTCCCACAGAGATAACATTGCTATATCAAACTGAAAAGCAGGAAAATTATTGCCTTATTACAAAGTGGATGATAGAAAAACCTCCTTCGGTTAAGATGTTGCTTCCAACTGTACAGCAAACACTGGCTACATAAGACTTCCTTCAGTTCAGACACAGGTTCAGTAGTCCTGCCCTGAATCATAACCAGAGCTTCCTTCACAGTATCAGATACACAGGCCTGTCATCCTGCAGCCATGTGGCTTTCCTGAATTTGACATAGAAGATCATGTGTGAACAGTGACACTACTTACTGATTTAAATCAGGTCTAATTTTTGGAAAACAGTTACACTAAATTTCTTATTAGACTAAAATGTGCTTACTTCAGCACGGGTGAATCAGATTAGACTAAACCACAATAGGCTCCCCTTTTTCAGTCTTATGCTTTTGAGTGTTGTCTCTTACTAATGTGCTTTGGTTTCCTTCTACTTTGTTATGCCACCAAAACAAAAACAGAATTCGAAATGCAAAACTTCTATAAACTTTTCATCCATTAATCATCTCTCAAACATGTACACTACAAATAATGTTCCTGAGATCCATCCAAAAATTATTTTCACCTGAAATAAATAGGAAGCCTAAGTGTAGATAGATTTTGAGAACTGAATAGTAACATCACACTGTTTGAATAGTGACATCACATTGTTTGACCACATCACATCTCCATTTAATACATTGTCTCTAATTCCTTGTCCCTAAGGAACCAAATGAGTAGATTGCTTGCTAAAATATAGTAGACAAGTTACAGAGCCTGGGATGGGACTGAGAAGCAACTATTCCCATGGCAATACACACAGACAGATTTCAATGTTAATAACAACAATATTTTTTTCACTGTTCTTTTTCAAATTTTATAATTTACTATGTAATTGTGAGAAATTATAAGTGACTTAAAAGAAGAAAAATAATAATTTGATTTAAGCTTTCCTGACTAAACTAAATACCAGATTTTCTTTTATCCCAAACAAAGGAAAAAGGAGCTGCACTCCTCACAATGAGTTCATTAATCTAACATGAGTATGTTTTGAACTCCACAAATTCTATAAGATGCCAAGCTGTAAAAATCATACAGCAATATACTGAGACTGAGAGCAAAATCAGGCTTTAGAAGCTGAGCTATTTAATCTGTGCTTAAGAATCAGTATATATGTTTATTGAAGGCATAATGCAGCATGGGGTCCACAAATTGGTCTCCCCCAAGGAGTTCAAAGTATCACTAATTAGAAAGGGAAAAATGCTTCACTGGATTACACATCTGTCTTCCATCCAGGTAGCATTTCACTTACCAAGCCAGAAAAATTAAATAACCCCCACTGTTTCTCTACTTGTCAATCACATTATCATAGTTACACAGTCAAAACATTTTCCTGCAGACATACTTAAGCCCATTTACTTGGTTTTTGAAAATGTTTGTTTGCATCTATATATAGCTTATTATTAAAGGCTAAAAAAAACCATTCTAGAGAGCTAAATCAGAATTTCCAAAGGATAAATTAAATAGCTAAAACAAGTTAAGGAAGAGCTTTATTGACAAGATTAGGGCAGAGATGATGATGTACGCAGTATTTCACAGTGGGGAAGATGAACAGCATGTATAACAGTACAGCATGACGGTGCCTGGGCTGGTGTTATTTGGCCATGACTCAGTGCATTGGTCAATGTGGTTTTGTCTAAGTTTTAAATGCATTTTAGTAATCAGCAATTACTGAATCTACTGCTAACACACGACTTTTATTTGAAGGCTAGCGTTGTTTTATCATGGTATCTGTAAAACTCTGATACATCTTGAACTAAGATGCAAAGATGTTATGCTAAACTTTTCAACCAAAATCAGTGAATGCACATACACTTGGATACACTGAACAGATCTAAGCCCAACATATCAAGTCTCCACCTTTTAGTCTGCATTTTGGAATTCAGTGCCTTGAAGCATTTTTCAAACACACTTTTGGAATGAAAATTACTTTAAAGCTGCAAATAACTAACACAGAGACACATTTCAAACAATTATTATAAATTATATTGTCCCTAGTATGCAAAAAAACTTTAGCTTTTACATCAGGTGTTAAAATTAAACTAAACTGAATTTCAGAGTTTGGTTTATTCATTTTCAATCCATACTAAAAGTGCATTTGCAGTCTCCATGAAGCCTCCATGGGTGGCTGTACTGAACACAGTGAGATTTTTTAGGTATGAAATGTTTCAAGATGATGGATCGAGTCTGGATGAGGTTTTACATTATTCCTATACTTATAAATATTTCATGATGTATCAACACCTCTAGGTGTTATATGCCTGCCTGTATATTACTATCTAAGTGGCATATGTGGCAAGTTCAATGAAGGTGTCTGGAACAATCTGCTGGAATCCACAACAAATCACAATCCATCAACCATTTACGTAGACCCAGTGACACAAAGCATACCTTAATCACCTACTGATTCTGAACTGCCAAGAGTCAGTGTGCCAGGCTTTGTACAAACACCAAACACATTACAACGATGGCCTTTTTCTCAAAGCAACTTTTCTCTTTCAAACAATCAGCAAGAGCTAGGATACAGATGAGGATGCTCAAAGAAACACAGTGGACTGGACATGGCGTGTTAGTTACAGTACAACAGTTTAACTAGTCACACAAGTAACTGATAAATCTAAGTGGTGCCAAGAACAATGAGGCATCACAGTGAATGAGCATTTTAAGGATTTGTGGGAGGGAAACGAAACATGTCATTAGATATTCAAGATCTCCACCCCTTCCCAAAGGAATAATGTAAGAAAGGTATGAGATGCTAGTACAAGAATGCAATGGCCAAGTGATTGACACCAATGTAGTTTAACATTTACAGAGGAAAGTCAGTCTTTTCATATTAAAAAAAACCAAAAAAAAACAACAACAACAAAAAACCCACAACTGAGTAGGCAGTTAAAGACTGTGAGCAGCCCTGATGCTGGAAGCTAGTAGTTAGTCTTGATGAGACAGAACAAAAAGAGTCAGTGGAGAAAAACTAAGTGAAATGGAAAGACTGAAGGGTTCATTTTGAATGAATGAGAGTAGGACAAGACTACTTTTGTCAAGTCACGGCCAGGGAAATTGATGGTGAAGTAAGTGAGATGCAAGACTCTACATGAGTAATTTTTTAGCTGCATGGATAGCTGGGACAGGTTTTACCTCAAGGATACCCTGCAGAAAGAATCTACAAGAGCAGGCCTAAGTTGACTTGAAGAATGGCTGAGACATCCACAGCAACACAAAAGGATGCAGCAGACAGAATTCTGCATTAGGTCAAGTTGATGATGATGAAAGAGCTGTCAGAAAAACAGGGCTGTTTATGGACAGGAGGAAATAGATGTAGAACAGAGAGGCTTATCCTTGAGTTCTCTTCATGAAGTGGCAATTGACACTGTAATTGCAGTTGCCTTTACTAAGGCTCAAGCAATTTTATAGGAAGCACGACCAGGGCAAAAGGGTAAAAGGAAACTAGAGGATCTCTCCCCTCTACTTGTGATGTTGGGTGAAATTCACATCAAGAGACATAACTAGCAAGGGTTCTTTCTCTTTTGAGCTCGCAAGAACATTGCTCCTCTGCCTTTTGATGGGATTCTGGGAGGCATCTATGGGGGCTCTCTATGGGCTCTCAGCACAACATTATTCTAAAGCTATTTATAGTGCTAACTGGAACTGCAAGAACATGACTTTTCTTTACTGAGGGCTCTGCATACATACAAAAGGCACATTCAGTTCCTGAACACTGTAGTCTAAATGAAAACATGCCTGTGTAAAAATAGTAAAAAGATTTTATATTGAACTCTATAAAAAAAAAAATCCAAAACCAAACCAAAATAAAGTTCTTCAAAACCTCCTCAAAAGCATATTGGAATCAACACAGGAAGATGTCACTGCTTCTAAATTTTATCTATAGTTTTCAGGTGAGTGAATTGTTACAAGTAGTTTATAACACCCTGAGGTCAACACTATGTGTTGATAAGATGATTTTGCTTATTTCGAGGGAAATCCCTGTAAGAACCCTTCCAATGAAAGCTGAGAGAGTGAGACTGAAGCTAAAAGGTTACACAATATGACAACTATTCAGAAACAGCATAATCAAAAGGTAACTTAGGAGGGGAGATCAACCATCAACCATCACTAAGAAGAGATATTCAAGATTACTTCCTTTCAATAGGTGAGGCACATTAAGGTACAAATTCAGGAAACCATGTACTTATGTTCTCCCAGTACCTGGCACATATTTTAACTCTGCATTCACTGACTCTAAAAGCAGTTTTCTCTCATTAAAAAATGCAAACAAAATGCAACAAAAATATTCTGGCAGAAACAACAGGGATTTTCATTATGACATTTAAAATGATTGGAAAGTTTTGAGGCTTGCATAAAATGGCAATGTGAATCAAAAGACTTTGTTCAATATCCCCATTCTTTATTGAACTATTGTACAAACTAGGGAAAGTTTTTCTATATTTTGGTCACTTGCTTCTATTTATATTTTGCACCACAGGGGCAGAATGAGCTCTTCTCACTCAATATTTAGCTATGACTTTGTTTCCTTTTCTGTAGGCAATAGCCCTGCAGTGAACAAAGAAGGCAAGCAAAATAAAGTATCTTCTAATGATACTTAGAGGATAAAAGGCAACTGTACTGCTTCACTCTTAGCAGAGCCTCACCTTTTTATTTGATTCATCATATTAATTCACAGTCATGCATTAATAACTCTTCTTATATTTAACATGTATTTACTACTTCAGAAATATGCTTTCCTCCTCTTTTTCATGAAAAAAAAAAAAAGGAAAAAAAAGAAGTTTCCAGATCAGTTCTTGTTCTTTAAGCTTGGCTGTTAAAGAATTTTAAGATGCCAACCTGTGGAACAAACCAAGGACTACAATATGCCAATCAGTGACTCACATGAGGCTGCAGGGGGAAGGAGGCACATAATCCAGTTTTCCCCACCTGATTGGTGTGCAACAGCAGACTGATAAGGGAGAAAGTACAAAGAAAATGTGGAACATCTGCCCGAACATCAAAACTTTCATTTCTCCTCGGCCTGCACACTAGAAAGTCACCTTCCCTAAACATCTGAAATCAAAACCATTTTTTTCCCCTGCTTCTTGCAAGTCTCCCTAATCCTATAAATGCCTTCAATATAACCTCAATTTCACAATTCAATTCTTTGCATTGTGTCTCTCTTCTCCATTCTCCTTAGGAGCCAAAAATCTCATTAATTGACTTCATATGGTTCCAATCATGTGGTTGTCTGTCAGTGTGGGAGACATCCTTTCTACTCCCCCATTTTAAAGCTCACTGATAACACTTGTTTGCTGCTCAGCACTATGGTCACATTTCTCCATGTGAAAACAAGACCCACTCCCAGAAGGAGACTCCACATATTCCCTTGTCAGATAACAACCTTCTCTACCTCGGAGACTAGTTAAAACTCCCAGGCAAAGTCTGAAGCTGGTAGTACTTTACCCTGGCACAAGCAACAGCAACTTGTTTCCCTGACCTTGCCCTCTCCTTTATGAAAAATACAGTAATATCTACAAAACAGCAATTAGCTCTCCTTCTTTAAATGTGATGTTTCACCTGCTAGAGAATATTCTGGACCAGAACCACAGAAGCCCAAGAAAGCAATCCTCACAATCCCCTTCTAACTTTTAGACATATTTTTTTTACATCTTCACCACTTTACATCTTCTAACTTTTTTTTACATCTTCAACACTTCAAAAATTTGCTCTGGGCTCACTTTTCTAATATGTACATTTATAGCCACGGTTAAGTTCTCTGCACATCAGTCCTATTTAAAAGACATCCAGTGCACCCAGACAGGACATGACAGGGCAGCACAGAGGTATGGACATCACTTTCATGCAGCTGGAAGAATAGGTGTTGGCAGTGGCAGTTTGACAGGCAAATATGCAGGAAGGGGCAGATTTGGGGAAAAAGGTGAGCAGAGCCTCCCAACCAGCCATTAATGTGGTGGCTATGGTACCCATGTCTCCTCAGGACAGAGTAAATCTGGAGGAGCAGTAGACAGAGTACCTGGAGCCAGATATCCTGTGTCCTTGCTGAGTGATCTAATCTCTACAATACTGCTATGGAACACCCAGTCTTAAACTGTGTTGGGATTAGGAGCTCTCACTTCTTGGCTTGGTGAGCAAAAAGAAGAGAAACATCTCAATTCCCTCCTTGTTCACAAATTTCAGATGAGTCCTAGTGGAGAATCCCAAATACATTCAGACACCTTCTCATCTGAGATATTTAACACTCTAGACGCCCTATGCCCAGTATAAAAAACACTTAAGAGAATGGAACTGAAATGTAACACTTTGTTGGAAGGAAAAATGCCATGCTGGAAGGCAACCACTCAAACACTGCATAGCCTTCTTCAGACAGCTGCTGCCTGCTCCTTGCTTCTTTCACATCTCTGCTTGCCCATATCTCAACTCTCACTCCAGGAACAGTGTATTTCTGCAGGTCTGGGAGCAGGGACAACCCTTGTAGGTCTTTATACTCCTTTCAGTTAAAAACTTAACGCTGTTCTTCACTGCCTCTATTTTCTCCCTCTCTCTGTTCTCTTACCTAGAAGGTAACATTCTACTACTTGGGGCAGCTCCAGATAGTGCCTTTACAAAGACATTTTATATATACTCATAATGAGGCTATATCAACAATTCTATAAATTGCATAATTAAGGAAAAAGGGTAAATATTCTATTATGATGGATCCTAAGATTTCTAAGGAATTTTCTCAGACCTTGCAAAAGCTATAAACTCAAACAGCCCTCATATTTCTTAAAAAATTCCTTTCCGTGCAGAATTTTTCCTAGAAAAAAAGCTAATAACAACAAATAAGAAATAATATTCATGTAAAAATACATGGCCCATCATAGTAATCTCAGTAAACAAAAAAAAGAATAAATAAATATCTGCCAATGTTTTCTGCCAAATGTGCTTTAAAAAATTAAACTTATCAACTACACTCACTATCCATAATTTTTTTCACTCAGTAAAACTACTGTATCCAGGATATTGAAATGTTAACACTGAAATCTAAAACTAGTCTGCTAAGAATTAACATATTTTCTAAAAAAAACACCACCCTGATATGGCAACTTAAGGACAGAACTACCACCTCGTATTTTATGTGAAATGTACATATTATATGTCTGTTTTTTCTTTCCTGAAAGGCCTGTTAAAAACAATATATCTAGTGCTTAAAACCAACAATAGACATTTGATTAGTGTTATTAAAAAACAAGATACCACACAACATCAAACAATACTTTTGTCACTTTGTCTTCAATCCTCCAGCCATCTATTTTACCTGGTACAGAACTTTAATCATGGGCTGTCATCTTTTTATCAATATTCAATGTCATTGTGTTATACTTGAATTATCTCCACTGGAAACACAAAATTATAGACTACTGCAGCTGATGGTTTTCACTTTGATTCGTAACACAGGGTGGATGCAGGAATGAGACCAACACACTGAATGCAGGAAATTCAGTAATTTACAAGGCAAGAAGGAAGGCATCTTCTTGAGAGCATTCATAATTCAATTTTGTCCCAATATTTACTTTGCAGTTTATTTTTACTATATTTACCAATCTATAATGTAAAAATTTACTACCTGCTTTCAGGGCTATTTATTTCTCTTTAAAAAAAAATAAATGGTCCTCTGCCCTTACCTCCACTGAAACATCTATTACAAATAATCTATTCTAAGACTAAAAAACTTAACTTTGATAGATGAGGAGAAAGCTACCAGGGAATTCTTCTAATTCAGCAGTTCACATAAAGCCAGCTTCTCAACCCTAGTCTATCATTCACCTTGTTCATAATCTGATAAAACACCTTCGAGTTTGGTACTAACTGATAATTCAGTCTGTATCCTGCTTGCCCTTGGCTCCTGCAATAACAGCAAAGCCACACAATGTCATTAATTTTGGCTGGATTGGAATTGCTGGAATGAGATATTTTTTCTGCACTATTTAATATTTGATCCCAAATTAGATTTAAAGGAGAGGCATGAATTAGGCCCCAATTTTGAAAAACATGCATCTCAGTATCTACATATCCATCTGAGCTCTGTTCAGCTCAGCTGCTACACTTCAATACTTTCTTGAGGCTGAACCCCACAAAGCATCCAACTTTGAGTGACCTCGTCTAAAACAGAAGTCATTCAGTGGGCTTTCAAAGTCACAACCAGTTCTAATCCAAGAGAATACATTTGTTTCTAAAAGTTTGCCACAAGAAGAAAGCACAGCATTTGCATCGAGGCCACATTCTCAGCTGCCACAAATCCACACTGCTGCAAGAGCAGCAATGGCTATTAATACCAAGAGAACGTGTTCTTATTTCAAAGCAATTAAAATAATGAGCCTGATCTCTTATTGCTTATTACATTCTCTGACCACAGTGCTAAGAAGCACATAGAAGAAATTCACAGGTCTCCGATTATTTTTATTCACCCCTGTTTTCTGATATAAAACAGTATAAAATATACTTCTCTCTCCGGAAGCATGAGAGATTTAGACTTTCAGTGTCAAGGGAATTTGGGGATGTGAATCATCCACTGACCATTGACCGAACAGGAATTAAGCATACATAGTGATCAAAAAACAGGGCAAATAAATAATCTTTTAAAAGAGGTACAATTGGGAGAGATGATATATTGTCAACGTCTAGCAATGTACCTTGAAATTCAGCTTTTGTAACCAGGAAGACACACCTGGAAAAACGAGAGTGTTGGCCAAATACCAATGTCAATAGCCACGTGCTTACAGAGCTCCTCTGAAACATCCAAGGGCACCATATGACCTGCTGTAGTTGCAGAGTCACATAGGTTCAGGAGCCAAATCCTGTTCTGGATCAAAAAGAGCAGAAGAGAAAGGGCAAGGTCTAGAGATCCTCCCTGTCTGGACCCTGCTAGCTACAAAACCCTGCACTGCTGCTGACAGAACACTTAAAATTGCTGGGCTATGCGTTGTCTCCCCAGACGAGCACGGTACACTCCCAGCAGCAAGTACATTAATTAATGAAAACTTCCAAATGCTAGTAGGAAAGATTGTCCCATCTGCACGTAAAACAGAGTTATCCTGTGTCTTCATACTCATGCTATGCAATACTTTATTTTCTATTTGTTTAATTATCATCATTTCTATCTAACTGGTTAGCCAGGGCTTTGTGCAAAGTATCATCCAAAGACAGAACAGGAGGATTTAGCAGCACTGCTGGACAGCAGGCAGATGATGTCAGGCATCCATCCTCTTCTTCCTTGACAGCTCTACACCCATTACTACTGTTGATGACATTCCCACTCAAGACAGATGACAAAGCCTCTGTAACTGCACAAACTGGTTTCAAATCTTGTCTTCAGGGATGTATTGGAAAATAGTAGCAGTAGGAAAATACACGTCCACCTCCCAGCACTTTTCTTGTCAAGTTCAGAAGGGAGCAGCAGTTTTTCCCTATATGTATTCAAATGCAGGCACCAAGAGCAAAAAGAGACAAAAGCTTAATGCTATGGACCCAGAGGTGACAAACAGCTCTGCTATCCCTCCTGCCCCTCACAGTCATATCTTCACAGCTAAGATGGGTTGAGGTTTGCATGAAATCAGCTCACAGAGAAATCAACAGCAGGGCAGAGCTGGGCAAGGCACAGGTGATGCTGAAGGGCAAGGAGAAGCACTTTGAAGAGTTTACAGCTATTTTTCTCAGTAGACTGGGAAAACTCCTATAAAATTACTGGAAACAGTCCCCTGTGTAAAGGGATATTTTTCATCAATTTCTCAAACTCAGTCCCTGGTTTTCAGACTGCCTCTCACCTAACACTATTATATTCTACTGCATGTTTTCCCTTTTATTTGAAGGGAATGATGAAACCACTGTCCTTTAGATTGACAGACTGTACAAATTTAACTCCTCAGCAGCCACAGCACACTGCAAATACATCCTCATATTGTTGATCTTGGATCTTATTTTCAAACTCCCTCTGAAAATTCTAGGATGAGGTCAGTGGCTTAACAATCTTTGTGAAGCACAGTGGAGCTGTTATAAAAAATATTATGTCACAGCCAAAGCATTTTTGCATAGGAAATGGAAAACTATTAAAAACAAACCACTAAAGCTCATTGTATCAATCTTCCCTTCATTAATGCAAACATATATTAGGACCAATATCTTCAAGAGAAATCGTACAGACTTCCAGGTCAAAAAGCCAAGAACCTACTGTTGGGGCAGAGGAAGGATGTATGACTGCTGTCAGTCCTGGTAGACATTCACCACTCATAAAAAGAGATCCTCTCCACACTGACAAATGCTGCTAATTAACAAACAAACAAAGAAATAATATAAATTTTAAAGTCTTAATAAAATTCATATAATTCAAGCAAGAACAGCACAAGAGATTAGGGAAAAAGATAAGAAAAAAATTTACTTTTGCTCTAAAACAGGGAAATCTCACACACCAAAGCAGTGAAGTGATATAGAATTACTCTTAATGAGGCAGAAGTTTGCAGCAGAGAGGACTACTGTGTTGTGCTGGTTTTAGCTCAGGTAATTTTCTTCACAGTGGCTGGTATGGGGCTGTGTTTCGGATTTGTGCTGAACACAGGGTTGATAATATCAAGGGGGTTTTTTTTGTTATTTCTTGCACAGAGCCAAGGACTTTTCTGCTTTTGGTACTGCCACACTGGCAAGGAAGTTAGGGGTGCAGGAAAGGTGGGAGAAGACACAGGTGGGACAAGTGACCAAGGCTGACAAAAGGGATATTCCAGACCATATAACATCACGTTGTGTATATATAAGTGGGGGAAAAAGGAGAAAGCAGGGCATGTTTGGATTGATGGCATTTCTCTTCCCAAGTAACTGCTCTGTGTGATGGGGCCCTGCTCTCCTGGGAATGGCTGAACGCCTGCCTGCTCATGGCAAATGGTGAATTAATTCCTTGTTTTGCTTTGCTTGTGGGTGTGGCTTTTACTTTCCCCAGTAAATTGTCTTTATCTCAACCCATGATTTTTCTCACTTTTACCCTTCCTGTTCTCTCCCTGATCCTGCTGCTGGGGAAGTGAACGTGGGGCTTGGCTGCTGGCTGGGGTTACACTGCGAGAACGTGACACTAATGAATTTCAGCAAAGCCCTGAACTAAGCTTTGCAGGCATCACTGACCAGCACCAGAACAACGCAGCATAAGAAAAGGGTATACAGAAAAAAATAAAATCCTAACAAAATACACAATTACTAACCAGCTAGAGAGGCTGTGAACTTTCATCACATTTCCTCTTCAAGCAAGGACAACACTTTCTGTTTTTAGAAGGGGAGATGCCTTGCCCTCTGACAGTTTTTGCTAGGCTAAGAATAAAATGAATGGAAGACAAAGAGCCTAAAGGAAAGAAGGGCAAGATTTTCCATGAATAAGCAGTAAAATCCCCTGTCACCTTGTCTTTGACAATGCTGCACACTAACTACTGATGTTAATTCAGTAACTCGGAAAAAGCCCTGGATGAAACCTGAATTAATATGGACAGGGAGTTAGTAAAGGCTGTTCAACCATGTGCTTTGCTTTTTCTAAAGCTCTGAGGCACTGGAAACTGGCCTTAAATCTGACCTTTTTCTTTTTTTTTTTTTTTCCCCTAAAAAGATCTAGTTTCAATGCTGAGAATAGCTGAAAAGAACAGAGCTTTCTGCTACTTCTTATCAAACAGTACGGTCATGTGCCACACAGCTCCCCCACTTCCCAATTAAAAATCAGTATTTGTGACCCAGCATCTCTGAACAGGCAAAACACCAAAAAAGACAATAACAATTTCTGAGTTCTTAATTCTTGTGTCCTCCTTCACTCCTTATCACCTCATACAGAAGCCAGTCATTAAAAAATGTTATATGTAACACATATACATTGGTGCAATGCTAATTGTCTACCAGGATTTATAGTGAAAAAGTAAATTTTGTGTTGTGTCCCCTTTCCCCAGAGCACTGTGGGGCCCAAAAGCCTACCTATCTCATCCCTCCTTTTCTGCAAAAATCTCCCTCCACACCTTAGCCAGCAGATGGTTCCTTAGGATATAAAACAACATCCTCATCCCCTTGCAGCAAAAAATTAATTTTATCACTGCAAATTCAGAAGATTCCTGCTACTGCCACAAAAGGCATGGTGGGTTCCATCAACACAATTATCTCCTATCTCATGGATGCCACAGACAGAAATGGTAGTGGGGGTGTTTTTTGGTTTGGTTTTTGCTTTGTTTGTTTGGTTTTTTTTTAATACCTTTTCTCACTTGTTGCAGGAAGCAGATTGCATTCTTTGCCCTCCATTTTTGCTGCTTGTGCAATGTGCTTTTCATCTGTAGATAGCTATTAATTCTGCCAGGGCTGAAAGACAAGTTCAAGGCTGGGAACTGAGAGTTCCATCCTGGCACAGACATGAGTTTATCAAAGGATCTCCACTATAGCACATGGCATCAGATAACACTGACGATAAAATGTATATTATGCTGCAGAAACATGATTAGAAACTCTAATCTGCTGCACTTCTATAACAACAATTTCCTTTTCCACACCCTGTGGGCATTAGCTACACTTTCCACAACCAGAAATGAAAGGCATAGAGAAGATTCTCTCCTTTCCTCCAGACCCAGTTAATCTAGGCTAATCCACTTTCGTGAAGCAATAGCATCAAATTTCTTCTGACATTATTTAAATTTACTAAGAGGTTCCAAGATACTATGCTTTGTCAGGAAACTGCAAACATTTTCAAATATATTGCAAGTGATTGTGAAGACAATAAGGATATTTGGTGAGAACCTTTACTGTGGTCATGCAGAACGAGACAGCTTGAAAAGTAATCTAATGTGTTTTAAAGGTGAGAACAGGGTTTCTGTGAAGAAAGTGCTTTATTGTATTTCTACTATCCAACTTCCCCCTGCTTCATGATACACAAAAGAGACAGGCAAAA
This sequence comes from Rhabdornis inornatus, assembly GCA_013397075.1. NCBI lineage: Eukaryota > Metazoa > Chordata > Aves > Passeriformes > Rhabdornithidae > Rhabdornis > Rhabdornis inornatus. Next base: position 229,621 of record VWZS01008822.1, on the reverse strand, counting down.
ATAGGTGTCCTAAGGGATGAAGTTGAAGGGAAATAAAACAAAAGTAAGAATAAAATACACAAAGTGGAAATGAGACAAGTCCAAGGAAGGAAGACAGAGGAACCACAATAAAGGAAAGAGCAGGAGGAGAATCAGAAAATCCCCTTTCTAAGATTACTAACATCAAGACAGAGCAATTAAAGAACAGCAAAAAAGAAAACACACAACATTTAAAGCAACGTGGAAATAGAACAGGAAAGAATACTTAAATTTTTCTTCTTTGTTAATTGGATTCACCACTGTGAAACTCTCCTAAACTAATAAAAAGTGAGGATGTATCTCCCAAATAAGACCAGGCCAATATAGCAACCAAGAAATCACGTGTAAATTATTAACTAGCACACTTAGCAATCTGCTTTTCATTATTTACAATTCCTTTTATTTGCGAGTATTTTGGCCAAGTAAAATTCCCTCGCTACAACAGTATGAAGAAATCAGTGGGATCTTGCCAAATTTCCCCTCTCCTATAGAAACACCTTTAAAATGTTACTTTCATTCAAAAGTTCCTATATTCTTGTTACCAATTACGGCTGAAAGTCATAATCTTTCAATTTGTGGTATCATAATATTTCCACAGCATAGTAAGTAGTATGACAATAGCTCCTGTTTTCAGGCTGGAAAAGAATATCAGGAAAACATGAGCCTTTAAGAAACAATAGTCCTGTTTTCATGACAGCCTCTCTCATCTAGACAGTAAAATAAGGTAACTGAAACAAAGCAGCTGTTTTGTTCACAACAAGGAGAAGAGATTGTCCAAAGTGTTTGATTGTTCCCATGACGGTTTGGTGATACTGCAGTATGTTCTTTACATTACTGAAACATGAGAAATTATTTGGTGGTGGTTGAAGGCTTTTTGGGTACCCACCAGTATGATAAAACTACACAGTATGTCTGAGAGAACAGCAAACCATTAGGCAGAATGCCTTCAAATGTCACTGGAGAGTGCAAAGATTTCGTCCAAATTTATGAATCTGGCAAGTTATGTACCATATTCACTTCATGCAGCATCAATTTCTAAACACACTCCAAATTTTCAGCACTTAAGTCAATCACACAGAGCCTAGTCCTGCAGTCCTTTGTTGCAAGAGAAGGCAACACAAGTGATTCTACTGCCATCCAAGGGTATTTTTTCATGAAGGAAAGGACCTCCCATCCTGAAGTCATACACAAACAACACAGCTGGGAAAACTATCCCTATATAATCAATGTTAAATTAAAACACAAAATATTCCATACAGACAGGAATAACAGAGAAAGAGAGCTACAAATCTGCAAGGATACACAGTCCTTTTGATGTGCTCTGAGACCACCTTTAAGACCATCAGTGGTATGAAACACTGTCCTTTCAGTGTGCTGGGCTATTCAGAGCATTCATACCCAGCTCTACTCCCAAAACCATTTCCGAAACTTAGTATTTTATAAAGGAGACTTGAGGCATGTGGTATATAAGCTAACAGTGAATAATAAGGAAAGACAGTAACTTCTAAGACCATCCATTTTCATGTAAACTGGAATGTGATGTGGTGGCATTTAATCCTGACCTGTCCTCTAATTGTATGGGACCCTCAGAACATTGTACATCTTGCCTGAAGGGACAGGATCTCACTGAAGATGACATACTCAAATGCATTAAAAACACTGCCTGCATGAGAAACCCTTGTTTCTGATACAGAATACATGCATGCCCTAGCAGTCTGAGCAACCAGGCTGCAGCCACATTTGTTCTGAACTAGGCAAGTCACATTTGACTGAAACTCTTAAAAAAAATCCAAAACACACAAACATGAGATCAGGTAAAACAGACCTTGGGCTCAATTTCTGCTGCTTCAATAAATGCAAGTTGCTTTTATCACACCAACTATCTTAACACCTCAGTGAACGAGCAGCCATGCAGATGAACACAACTTACATCAGAGTAAGACTCCACAGACTAAGACATTTTCTGTATCCATGAGTAAAAATAAAGGCATCATTAATATGAAAACAAATATTGTTGAACAGAAAATGAACCCAACACAAACAGCAAAAGACAGTCAATTAAAGAAGAAAGGTTTTGCACACATTTGCAAAGTTACCTGGTGCCGTATGGTTCAACAATGCCAAAGTACAGTCACTGCACCATTGCATCTTGTTATTTTTATGCATTTCCTCTTTCTTGCAGGATATAACAGAAAATAGCTCAATAAAACACCTTTGTGTAATTGTCACCAGTTATTCTTGAACAATATTATTCCCCCAAAATAATTCCATGATTCTTATCTGGGAATTAGGAAAAGCCACTTAAAAGCTCTGTTTTTGTGATGAATGGAAGTCACAGCATAATCTTTTGAGGTCTGGGGAACAGTACAATCACATTAAATTCCCTCAGCTCAAGAAATGTCATCTTTACATCAGCTGGTATAAAAAAATTGTTTCCAGCCTGAGGCAGCTATGATAAGGGATTTAGAAGTCATCACCATGTGGGCCAAGAGATATAAAGGAATGCATCACCACATATGAAGTGTCTGCTTCTCAGAATTTTGGAGCTAATGTTCTCACAGCTGTGTATGACAGACCAGCTGGGAAGAAAAAAGAGACTAAATGAGTCACTAAAAGGATCTAGTATTTTGTCTAACCTGCATTTTAACACTCCAGCAGTAGAACTGTTGGTAAGCAAAATAAGATCAGATCACTATCCAGCAAGGATTGAGGCTGTAAAGTCTCTCGGAAGCACAGTAGAAAACACACAGTCCTGGGGGCAGGCAGGCAAAGATGACATTTCAGTTCTCTGCACTGCTAAGATACTACCAGCAGCTGGAACAGCCCCCAGGACAACTGAGGAGGGTCATAGGTTACACAAAATTACCACAGACCATCTGGCACACCCAAGCATTCCTGTGCTGCTCCATAGACAAGAGGGAAAACCTTTTGGAAAGCCTTACTCAGCAGCCTTAGCACAGCAGTTTCCCTACAGCAGACATCAGAGTTTCTAGAACATGTCACACAGGCACTAACAGCTCAAGATGAAATCTCTTCTGGCTTTACAGCACTCTCTCCTAGGATCAGTTTGCGACCCTCACCCATTTACATGACTAAAGCTCACTTATGGCAGAACTTGGTGGTTTTTGAAACAGGTGAATGGTTGAATTCCACTTAATTAATGGCAATGATATAAAGTGCTAGCAGAGCCTTCACTTGGTGTAGAAACAATTGAAATTAAAAAGAAAACAACTTTCTGTGGAAGAACAAGGGTCCCATGAGAAGATGCTCAACTGAATCACAATAAGTTAGAGCAATTACTGTAAACTTCTCCTGTAAACAATGCCTCCTAAACAGCTCAAGTGATGAGCTGAAGTTACCCACACAAAACTTCTTGTACTTCAGATATTCACACAGAGGTCTCTGCTGAACTCACTTTTATTATCCTAACTCTGACCACTTTTGCACATCTCCTGTTAACTAACAGAAGGTAAGCAATGGTATTTACACACTCAAGAGAGCAGCCAATGATTTCATGTATAAACTTGAAGAATGGCTTGATGTATGCTGATGACTAGGAAAGAGCCAGCCAGCAGCATTATTAAACATGCTATTTGTTCATTCTTTTATTGAAGGATACTGTCCTCAACAACTGTCAGTCCACTGTCAGAATATAACCTATATTTTAAATCCAGAAAAAACAATGTCATGTAATCTGTATGCTTAGTGCATGTTTCGCCTTCCTTGGGGTAAAACTACTGAACATATTTCCATTTTTTGTCAAGGCATATTTGCCCATTTTTTTTCTTTAGATATAAGGCTATCAAAAGAGTAGCATTCCTAATGAAACATATTCTACTAACCTACCTGACAATGGGTGCATTTTTTAGGCCTCAGTGAAAAGTATTGCATTTGTTTTAAAAGCCAACCAACAAACTAGAAAAAACAAAACCGCCATCTCCCCAAAAGGTCTTCCAGCAAATAAGCTAGGTTCCCTTCCCCTCTGTCCAACCATTAAAGAAAAAAAAAAGGGACAAGAGGAATATATTCCAAACTTTTCTTAAGAAAATAAAAGAGAAAAGGGATGGGGGGAGAGAAATTATCTGACAAAATTGCTTTTTTGAAACTTAAATCTTCATTAAAGCTGTATTGTTATGAGATTTCTTCATTAACTTCCTTTTCATTCTGTTACAAAGTGGTCAAAAATGACATTTCTAAGAGTTCTGCTCTATTTTGAAGCTGTATCTTAAATTGAATCGTTCTGAATCTAGGCTGTTTCTATTTGAAACGTTACCTGGCAAAATTATAGGTTTCATCTGGAGAAAAGCTTTACAGGCTTATTTGAATTCATGCTACCCAGACTTGATCCTCTTTTGGTTTCAAGAGCATCCCCAAAAGTGCATCCATGAGCCAGATGCAAATTCTATCTCTGTCTAAAATGTAATCTTAAAACTTACTCTTTAAACTTTCCTTAGAGACTCTTTCTTTAGCTTATGATATACATAAATGAGTAATCTGAGCATTTATATGAAGACCAAAAAAGAGAAACTCTCTCAAGTTACTGCTCTAAGCAGGTGCAGGGTTCAGGAAAGCCTCTTGGGCTCTTGCTTGCTTTTTTTTTTTAATTGCTCAAGCTGTAAAGCAGGTGTAGCTAACTACTTAAAGACCAAAGAACCTATAAAAAACAAATATCTATAACCACCTTATTAGCATAAGAATAAAATATTTTTCAAGACATAGTATCTTGGAAACTTCTTTATGACAAAAACATTAAAGATTTTCTCTTTCCATCAATATTCAAAGAAATTCTAAGCTCTTAATTACTTGAACTATTTTTAGACTTATACCATTTGCACATCTTGGAAAACAAGTTCTGGACTGAATCTTCACCATCTGATAAGCCTCTGGAAGGAGAAACAAACATCCAGCTTCTCCAAGTATTTAACACTTAAATAGAAATTTATATCCTTCTGGGAGCCTGATATGTCAATTAAATCCCTATACTCTAGAAGCATCAAAACATCTCGCTATACTTTATTTTTTAATAAAGAGTATGGTTTTCAAAAAGACAGCAAACAAAGTCCTTAAGACTTGTCTTAAACTTACGGACTGAAGTATATGGAGTTTTATTCATATACTGAAGTATATGAATAAAAATGTTATTAAGAGAGGGTTTAGCAGCACACAGAAACAAAGCTTGATCTTCAGGTCTGTTTCCATCATTTCTCATTCAGATCTGAATATCTTTCAAATTTAAGAGTTGATTAAAATAAGTATTTCTATATTCAAAAGTATAAGCAAGCAAAACTAAATATATAGAACCCTTTCTTTACCAATACAACAAAAAAAAAGCAAGTGCAACAACTTATTAATTATACCTGCTCAGTAGTGGAAATGGAAGTGGTGCTTATTTGGTGGATTACATTTTATGAAGACACAAACTCCAATTACAGCTCATGAAAGTCTTTTTCAATACAAGTATACTCATTCAAGGCAAAGCTCACTCACTAGAAGATTCCATTACAACGGCACTGTAATATTTGCTAACCATATTTCAAGGAGAAGCCTGAAGTCAGAGGGGTCACCTAGAACCTACTTCACACAGCAAGAGAAGGAAATGGAAATGTTAGCATTTGTTTCAAAAATCAAAGGCATAAAAATCTGTAAATTCTCCATTAGGATTCAGTTCTTAAAATATCTATTGTTGCCTTGGTTTGTATTTGCTCTCTGCAATACCCCAAATTAGCATTTTTCAAAACCTTTATAAAGACTATCATTACTTGCTAAAGATCCAGAATTCTGGTAAGGGATTCTTTGGTCCTGCACAGTGTTGGGTTTTGCATAGGAGCAGAAGGATGATTTTTCACCCAGATGTCATATCTCCAATACTTCAGGGATTCTGGCTGGACCACTGCTGCTCTGGAGCAGCCCTGTGCACTGGAGAACACAGTGATTCTTCCTTTCACCTGCACCCATTGCCAGGCTGCTGATTGCAGCCATGAACAGAGCTTTTAACACATATGGGATTTCCTACTTTGAACTATTTTTGTTATTATTCCAATGCAAGTTCCTTAACTTTCATGCATATCAATGCTGCATGTACAAGCATCTTCAGGATTTCAAAGCTTTTCATGATACCATCCTTACCTATGTAGTTTATCCTCCAGAATCTCCATGTACTTCTCAGCATTTTCTTTTACACTGGTCACTGCAAAATAAAGGCAAAAGTTAGGTAATGATATAACTACACAGTTCTATGGGGGTTTTCTTTTTTTAAACCAACTCATATCTTACCCACATATTTTACACATATCACTTAGGAACAAGAATTTCCTTAATCTTTTTCACATTCAAATTACAGTGTGGGTGTCTTCTGCCTTTTCCCTTGAAAGTCTATTGTATCTATAATAATAGATCAATAACAAATGCATTAACCTCCCGGTTAGGCCAGAAAAATGATGAGACTAACAAAGGCAGAGTTTGTAGAAGTTTCCTCTTGACAAAACGAAAAACAAAGACAACAATGACAGCCCAAAAAAATCATCCCCACAAAATAGGAAGTATTACCCACACAGCTAGGTCCTCATCTTTACCTTTAGGAGAAGTAAGCCAGCCTAACAAATGCACCAGTCCTTGCACAACAGTCCTTTAAATCGTTATCAATCTTGTATCAAATTTTTCTGATAAAACCAAAACATTATAGAATGAAAAGAAATACCACTCAAGATTGTTACCAAATTTAGATTGGGGTTTTTTGTGGTTTGGTGTCTGGGAGGACAGTTGTATGTGTGCTTGTTTGCTTATTTGTTTTTAAAGTTCAGATCTAGACATTCCCTGAGTCCCTACAACTTCTTCACTCAGAAGACACTTCAAAAGACCACCTACCATAACACAGAACAACAAAGCTGTTCTTTTAAATGACCATTGGTACTCCGTCAACGGTAGAAAGTAAAGCTCTTTCAGGAAAATGAAGGCTTTTAGATAATAACCATTTTCACAATATGACAACTTTTCTTCCCCCCTCCTTAACCACTGCTTGCAAAATCCAAGTCTAGAAGGACTGTAAATCACTTGGTTTCTTTTAAAGTCTTAATTCATCGTACATCAAATATATATTTTATATGAAGAGGCATCCTACAGAGCATCACTATTTTTATGGGCAAAACATGCTACATGGATGAGGTACTTTGTGAATTTACCCACTCACCTCCCCCACTTTCCTTACAATACAATGGCTCCAAGCACAGCTTACACACATTGAGTGCTTTTCCCTTCTGTGTCTGTTGGGGCTTTTTTCCTTCACAAAGTAGAACGTCACCCACTAAAGCCTAACCTGAAAACTCAGCATTAGCCAAATCAGCTGTGCTAAAGTTTACACACAGAGGAGTCCACTGAGGTAATACCATAAGCAGCAAGCATCAGTGTCAGTGTAACACTGTCTGTAGAGGGTGGTTGGTGTTCACCAGGTCACACAGCAGTCACACATCACTGAAGCTGTCTGCAATGCAATGGCAAGTATACAACACATTTTGCAAGGCTGATTTACTTTTTGGTTGTTTCGTTTTGTTTGTTATATGAGTTTATTAGATTAGCAAACAAACAAACCAACCAAACAACAAAAAAACCTGAAACGAACAAAAAAACCCAAACCCATCGCAGCCCCAGTAGTCTGGAAGCAGGATTCTGCAAAATTACATTGCACATAGACAACCGCGTTAGTTTATATATTCACAGGCCCAATTATCCATTAGAAGAGTGCTGATGGATGTTATGCAAAAGGGTTTATAAGGTTTTCTGCGGTGGTACTGGAGACTATATAACTTTTCCTAGCTTGTAGCAGTTCTGTAACAACTACAGGGCTTAGTAAAAGCTCACAGTTTCCTTACCATGCTTTTATTCCTACACTTCCTGTGGAACTGTGGAGAGCCTGTAAGACGACAAGTCTTTCTTTAATGACACTACAGCTTTATAAAAACAGCCACCACTTCTTGCACACTCCCTATCCATCAATCCCCAAACGTGCTGACCTGAGGCCCAACACATGCTTTGATAGCAAATAGCTTCAAGGTGTTCAGGTGCTGTACTTCTGCTTCTCTTGCCATTGTCACAGTGTCCTTCAACATGAGCTGCTACAACTCAGGAGCTTATTCTTTTGGATAATAAAGGCAGCAGATATTAATTTTTGGAGAGGGATGAGAAGAGGTGGAGAATCTGTTTCACACTCACTTTGTTTCTAACCGATATAGTGACTTACGTTACATAAAAGATAAACCTTGCTTTCAATTTCTCCTGCTGTGCTTGTCGCTTTTTAATTGGGTTTGATCTGATAAAGTAATTCGCAGTTTCACAGTTCAGTCCTGCCCCTACATGCAATTTTACAATGCCCTTGAAGCACACAGCTTAATATACCAGCATTATTCAATGACAAAAAGTAATGGACAAGAATACACCACTAGTCAAAAGTAGGTCAGCAAAAAGCTAACACTCATCTGGAAATCACCTCACATCACTAAACCCTACTCTCTCCTGTCAAACGTTTTAACTACATTAAAAGAAATGCAAACTTTGCTGCTGAAAGAGAAAGCTCCCCAGACTAGCTTTGTCTCCTTGCCTTCTTCTCTGTGTAATTGGAAAAGCTGTGACCTGGAGATTTTGCTGGAAGGAAAACACATCTTAAAAATCTGATTAAGGTTACTTCCCTTGCAACAAACTGTAGAAAGCACTGCAACAAATACAGAAATACTTTCAGCCTTTTAGATCATCCATTGAAACAGAAGACAAGCAACAGATTAGCTGATTTTTTTGTTCTAATTTAATAAATCTATTCACCATCACTTCAAAGCAAAAAAATGCAAACAGGAAACCGTGTGTGTCTTCAATCTGGCCAAGAAAATACTAGATGACAGAGAAAGAAAAGAAATAATAATTTATGAAATTCTTCTCTGCGTGCCAAATGGTTTATTTTTACATTTAAGTGAATGGGGTTGCCTGTTTCCATCAGTTCTCTGGAGAGTTACATGGTTAGCTTATATTGGCCTTGAGGGGAGTTATTAAAATAAATAAGTATAAATTCTCTATTAAAATAAAGAAGTATAAATACTCACAGAAGATCAGAACACGAAGTTATTTAGTAAGACAAAAAATAAACTTCTCTTGTGAAGTCTTAATTGAAGAAAAGTGAGTCAGCATTTCTTTACCTTATTTTATCTTAAATTTTTCTTCCTCCTTACAGCAGCAAAGTCCAGTCTTGGAATCAGTTTTGGTCAGACAGAACTGAGGAGCAGCAGTGAGCTCCTGTAGTGGCCTTTTAATTGCTACAGAAGGTAAATCTGCTGTTTTACAAGCTGCATAAATACCATTCAATAATAAACCTACGTAGCATTCCCTTAAAATATCATCACATGTAATTTCTGATCCAAAAGCAGCCCCAGTGGGGTAATGCTATTTCTATTACTTACAAAGATTATTCAAGCCTGCACATGAAAGTGTTTCATTACTTTTACTCTTCAGTCTCATTCTTTGGTCCTCAAAAATTGAACTTAAAAAGAGCTATGGACTATGAGATATGCTTTGGATTCTATGTTCAATATTTTCTAAAACTTTATAAAACCTGAGTATCTGACTGAAGACACCTCAAACCAGTGTTCATATGGATGCTCCAGATGTAGATGCTTAGCAACTCAGAAGAACAAATCTTTAAAATTGAATAAGAGGCTTAAAAACTGCTAGTCAATATCACAGTAGTTTTCACAGGTCAGTAGTTCTGTACCAGACAAGTCATCCACTGAGTCCAAGAGATACAAAGTCCAAAATAAATTTTTTGCATCATATCCTAGAAGGTTGTTTGGGGTTTTTTTGTGTTGTGTTTTTGTTTTGTTTTGTTTTTGTTTTTTTTTTTGTTTGTTTGGTTGGGTTTTTTTTGTTGTTTTTTTTGTTTGTTTTGTTTTGTTTTTAATGTATATGCTGTGTGGATGAATAATGACGCATAGTTTTACACAAAATTAAAGGTTGGAAGAGCTGCAGTAGCTCCAATATCAACACCCAGCATAAAAAGAACTGCCAGACATTACCTGCCTGCAATGACAAGCCTGAAACCTCCAAAATTAGCCTTTCTGATCCACAAGCATTATGTTCCTTCTCAAATGTTTTATTAGGTAGAGTACAACTCCCAGTGGCTTCACTGACAATTTTTGCCTGACTGAAGTATCTAGGAATAAAAATAAAAATAACTGCATAGACATGCATTGATCTACTCTGAGGAAAGAATTAGGTGTGAACAAGGCTGACATGTTGCTTCTCCTGTCACTATTCTTTTTTTAAATTAAAAAATTGCTATTAATACTAGGAGAAAATGAAAGCAGAAAATAATTCTATGAAAATGATTCTGATCTTTTCTGTCATGAAAGATGTACTACATTAATGTGTGAAGTTGGGGTCTGAAAAACTGAAGAATGGCTTTGATATATTCAAAGGTTCACTTAAAAAGACAGTCAAACTTCAGAGATGACATCTCAGCTGCCCAACTACATGTCAAGATGATTTATCAAGCCCCAGTAACAAGATTTTGGATTACAGAATGGTAAGGAATTTTGCATCCTGCAGACAGACAGGGAAAAACCCCAAAGAACAAGCTCTATGTGAAGAACAATGGCCACTCTACAATGCATTGTTCCCAAGGAACTCAAGTAGAAAGAACAGAAAAGGTCAGGATTAAAGGCACAAAAATAAGTGCCTTATTTAAAAAGTGCAAATACTTTAAAAAGGCAAATGAAATTCCGTGCTGGTTCCCTGTCATCCAGTAATGAAGTAAATACCAAGGTACATAGTTATTATCTGTCTCTTCCAGTAATTGTGGTTTGTTCTAAGAAATCTGCTAATCTTCTAAATAACATTGCAGAACAGCATGAAATAACTGAGGAAATTACTGCCACAAGAGATGAGGTGGCCAAAATTTAGAAGTCCAAATGGACTGGCTATTCTGCAATTATAAACGCTACATAAAGGTGAACTGGAAAAACAAATATTTGTATTGAACATCTAAGAAACTAAAGCCAGACATTTAAAGACACAACCCTATCTTGATGGAGTTGAAAATATTCTCTGCCTAATTGGAGATGATTCCATAACTCAGTCACAAGGTTTTTCCCTCCTTCTGTAAGCAGCTGGCCTGTAGAATAGGATACTGTCCTGCCACAGAAATGGAAGGCTGTGCTTTGCAATGGCATACCACTGGCAGGCAGCTCAGGAGCAGCAGTTCTGTTGGGACTGAGATGCAGGAATGCAGCAGGGCTGTAGTATGCAGGGCTGCTAGACAGTCTCAGTCCCTCTGGATGGAACAGAGTCTGCAACAACAGCTGGGTGATTCAGTAATGTTGATCTTATCACAATCCCATCCCCACAGGAGAAGAAGGGGCTTTCAGGGATCCACTGCCAAATGACACTCCACTGCTTTCAGAGCTCTCAGAGGAATGGAGTATGTAGTATCTTGTCTGTGTGAAGATTTCCATCAGCATCATTTTCCTCTCCAGCACTGGACAGTCAACTGCTCTGATATCATAGGGCAACACTTCTGATATAAAGAAGCAAACAACTAAAGGTTGCATCTGGAGCATCACTATCTTAAAATACTATGCTCACTCTCACATTTAAAACCTTATAGTATATTTCCACTTTATACCCTCTAACTCTGGAAAAATATGGGAAGAAATAAAAATCTATGAAGAGTAATAGAGAAATACAAAATTGGCAGAACACAGGACAGCACGGCATTTTGCCCCCAATACTGAAACAGGAAAAGATTGAAACAGTGAGAACAACTCACCTTCCTCAGGAAGTTCCCTTTGGAGCTGTGGATACAGAGTGTCTACTGTTCAATTTCTCCCTAACACATTGGTACATCCTGAACAGGAGGAAGCGTGGTCTAACCTCCAGACATGCTGGGAATGGGTGGGCACTGCAAGCCCCGGAGAACCAATTTCCTCTCTCTTTAGGAGATCACATAAAGGCCAAGTCTGGCCAAGTTTTTCCAGTTCCCAGATTTTCCATTTTTTCCATTTGGAAAGATGGCAGTATTTTACACATAGCAGAAATAGGCAAAGAAAATGCTCCTTCTGCTTACATCAAAGTTCTCAACATATTTACAGATGGCTTAATTTGTAGACCTTGGTGTAACAATTATTTTGAGCATGCAATAAGACAAGTGGCACCTTGCCTTTGATGTAAAAAATTACAGCTAAACATGGATAGCATACAGAAGATACTGATTTTAAGAGAGAAGTCACATTCTGCTCTCAAGTTAGATGTCAAGGCAGATATAAGTCATGGAAAATCTCAGAATGAACAGAAGTTTGACAAAGAAATAAAAACCAGAAAATAGATCTTACAAAGAGGAATGACAGGAGGTGCCAGCAGCTCTGCCTATAACAACTGACAATTCTGTCTTTGAGCAAGGCACAAAAGGTTTGCTGAGGTGACAAGGAGCAAGGGAAAACCACCCTGCATAAAAAGGCACATTTGAGAAACAGACATTCCCAGAATCTGCCTTCTGAACCTTCTTTGTTGTATGCAGTACTTTTCATCCAAAGAGACAGGTGACCCTTCAAGTTCTGTGATGATTAAATTGCCTAAATTCAAGAGAATTACCATACTTTCACATGGTTTCTGAGTTTCTTTCAAATTTCTGCAAAATCTGTCAAACCTGACACAGGGATTCCTTCCATGCTAATTGTGGGAGACAGCAGGCAGAAGGAGGCAAATTACTTTCAGTAAATAATTAACCTTAAAAAAAAATAGCTGAAATTTTATGCATTGCTTTATTACACAGTATCAAAGCAAGCATACTGATTCTAAACTGAAGGGGCAGTAGTCCCAGCAGTCACCAGAGCACGCAGTAACATGAAAAAAGATCTGCCTTGATACTTTAAGAGACTATATAAAGTATAGGGAGTGTCACAAAGCAAATAGCACCAGACCACCCACCTGTGCAGCCCCAGGTCTGGAAGCAGCCTCCTGGCCTTCCAACTTCTCCCCTGCATTTACCACCTCTGTAGTAACCACAGGCTAGGTGCAGATCCCCTATCACAGGTTTGGTTACTTTTCCACGATTGATTAAAAAAATACAAATAATTGGAGTGCACTAAATGGAATTTTAAATTGGCTGCAGAAAGTGAGGGAGAAAAACCATTCCTACTTCGTGTTTGGTACCAGATGACAACATTCTCACTTCAGGGAAATCTGAGCTCAAACCAAACTCTCTCTCTGCTTTACACTGCTGACACAAATAAGCCAACTTGCCCCAGAAAGGTTTTCTTCACTGCAGACAGGTTTAACTTCATTTAAAATTAGATAGGACATGAATTCATGCACAATTTCTAGCTCCAGAGTGACTGTATAGTACCACTTCTGGAAGAATGCTGGAGATCTTCACCGATAACATCCCCAGGGGATGGAGGCTTCTGAATTCTCCTATGGGAAAGTGAAGGTTGAGTTTTCCTCTCTCATTCTATCACATGGATAGGACCATCCTGTTTTCCTTGCTTCTCTGCAGCCACCAGAATCATTGTTTACACTTTGTTACACAACAACTTATTAACCTACTTCAGTACTGAAAGTATCATCTCTTTTCTAAAACCCATGAGAAAAGTTTCCTTTCACTTTCTATTCTTATTTCTCTTGCATTCTTTACTAAGCAGCTGGGGAGAAACAACGGGGAAGGCAGAGGTATCAGAGAGCAATCTGCTTACATCTTCTCCTACCTGGTTCTCCTCTCTGCCTGTTTGCCACCTATTACTTCAATCCTCTTCTGACCATCTGTTCAGCCTCCCCACTCCAACAACAACAAAAAAATTTCCTTTTTTCCTTCCTCCTCACAAAGCAAAGCCTGAACATCAAGGAGAGCCATGTGTCCAGCTTGCCCTCTGTAGATTGTCAGCAGTCACAAGACATCATCTGGAAATCATTACACACCTAAAGAAGGCAACCAGACTCAACATGTGCAAAGGCACCAGAATAGTTCAAACTTGTTACTTGAATTGCCACAAGTTTTTCCTGGAAGTAAGATTTATTTTAACACTGTTAGATAAGATAAAAAGACCCAGAATAAGCCCTTTATACAGCTATCCAAGACAAACAACAGAGAACAATTAAGGCTTTATGCATGGGCTAAGCTCCATGACAATTACTGACAACACCTAATGCCTATGTTATGAAAGGCAGTAACAGGTCAAACATTTTTGTCTGAGGAGACAAACTATAAAACAAGTGAAATCACAATTCAATTTTTGGCTTAAGAGGATACTTTACAGCTAATATGGATGATGCATAGAACACGGGACACATGTCAGAGCCATTCAACAACATCAAGGTTTCTAAAAGACACAATAGCTGTTTCCAGGCGGCTGCTCTGCTCCACGGATGCAGTCTTACACCTAATGCTTTAGTACTTTAGCTTTTTAATTTAAGGTCACAAAGGAAAGATGACCAAAGATTTTTCTCAATCACACTAACCCCTCCAGAAATTTTTTTCAAAAAAGGACTCTGCAAATTTCATGCTAGTCTTAATACTGCTGATTATTCTTTTCCTATCTTAACATGCTTGCTAGTCAGGCCATACAAATTAGCAAGAACCCAGGCACTTACAGAGAGGCAGCCCTAAGTCAGAGGATAAAATATATTTTTACTTCAACAAATACAATTAATTATTGCAGAAATTGTGTTCAAAACTTCTTTATAGAACAAAACCACATCACTGCAACACAGGAAAAAAATTAGAAAAATGGAATTTGACCCCAAATACTGCTGTAGAATCTGGGTACTAAAAGAGATTAAAGGGAGAGCAGCATACAAGTGTAAGAGCTTTGAAAAGCAACAAAAAAAGGAAAAAAGTGTTTAAAAAGCCAATGCTATCACTGACAAAGGAAAATCACAAACACCTTCATAGTAGAATAAATTGCTACTAAGACATCAGTCCTTTAGATAATTTTAAAGAAAGCAAAGTGGAGCTTAAAGGTATATACTGAAGGTTAGAAGTACTACAAATTGCAATAGTGATAAGAAAGAATATTCAGTATTGCAAGCTATTTTTTAACAACCTTGAAATGACATCAAGTAAAGCTGGGACTTCCTGTACCGAGGCTTACAAACGATACCTGCAAATAACACTAGCTTACATTTCTGTACTGCTGCTCTCTCCAAGGATCTAGAACAGGTCTTGAAACTTCACAGAAGCAGCAATTTCAGTTTTGAAAAATAGCTGACAATGAGACCATGATACAGAGAAGCAGTGTCCCACATACACTGAAGTTTTCAGAAACCCTTTGCAAATTACTTGACCACCTTTGGATACACCAGTCATCCTTTCTGCAATGCAATTACAGGGCCCAAAGAAAAAAGAATGTGAAGCCGCTCAGCAGAGAGGTTGAGCAGAGCCTGTTCTGCAGCCATTTCAGGGACAAGGGAGCTTTAATATATCACTTTCCTTAATCCCTAATAATCTTTGCCCTAGCTGCTTACTCCTGGCATTATGCAACCTACACAAACAGCATATGAGTTTCATTAAACCCACAAGTAATATTTGGCTATGCCTGACATATCAATGTAAATATGATGCTTTTGACCATGAACATGCAGTGATGCCTTAAAAGCCTCTCTGCTCCTTGCACACAAAGCTGGGGCAGAGATTTACACAATATAAGTGGGAGAATTACTGCAGCTGAGCAAAACAGATGTACCTACAAGAACGTATGTGCACTAAGTGCTTCTACTAATCCTGAACACCCAAAAGGGCAGAGTCACAGACACAAGGGCACACTGGTGAGTGGCCAGATGTTTTTTGAAGTGCTTTCAAGACAGGATCATTAATTTAATTGTCTGACTTTAAAATGTTGTTTACGCTATAAATTCTTTGTTAGTTTTCTGATTAAAAAACCCCTAGTGCCAAACTCTACTACAGTAGAGCTCATGGAAACAACAGCTTTAATATCTCTAAGCTAAGTGGTCACAACAAAGGCATAAGATTTCACACAGGGTGATAAAGTTCATTTTATATATTAGTTGTACACACCACTTTACACTGCATAATAAAAAAAGGGATTCCAAACTCCAGCACATTGCATATTACCAAGTAATCTTCACTGATGCTACTCTCTCTTTCATATATTTTTTTTCCTTGATACCCTCTTTGGTCACCAGAGCCAGGCATAAATCTACATCTTCCCCTTATCTGGATAAACTATAAAACATTTGAGCTCCCTGTAGCCTTTTGTTTTTTAAGAGAGAATGCATATTTAGCTTAGAAAGATGATGAAAAAAGCAGCCTTTTTCCTATTCAAAAATCTTTTTCTAGATTGAAGCAGACAATTTCAGCATCAATAGAAAATCTTTTGTTTGAATTAAACCCTAAGACCTCTGTTTATGTAA
Organism: Rhabdornis inornatus; assembly: GCA_013397075.1. Classification (NCBI taxonomy): domain Eukaryota; kingdom Metazoa; phylum Chordata; class Aves; order Passeriformes; family Rhabdornithidae; genus Rhabdornis; species Rhabdornis inornatus. The sequence continues at coordinate 213,208 of VWZS01008822.1, read as the reverse complement.
TGTCTATAAAGGGAAGAAATTAAAGGCCTTGCCCTTCATATCAAGTCTCTGCACTGCTATATTGTAAGTAGGATGAGTGAACTCATTCTTCAAAGCAGCAGAACGCTTTAATGCATTGGTTTTAAAAAAAAATCCCTGAAAAATAGCAATTTCTGTTGAAACTGACACTCTTTCTTGACTTTTGACTATGATTTTCTTTTTCATACATTTTATTTGCTATATGACCCAAGCTGTCTCCCTCCCTAAGTCTATGCTGTTTGTGTCACTTTCTCCTCTGTTCTTCTTTTCAGTTTCTACTCTGTCTTTCAAATTCCTCTTTTTCAGATTTTGTCACCTTTGCTCTTTCACTTAAGCTGTAAATCATCCAATACCACGGGGAATTTTACTTGTGGTTTTGCTCTCCATACCAAACTTGCAGTGTTTAAACAACTTCTGCAAAAGCAAACTTTTAAGTACAAGCTAGAAAGGATTCCTGGGACGGCAGTTTGTGGACACTTTACTGGTCATTCTGGTGATCTTGAAACAACTTCCCAATGGCTGATGTAGACTCTTCTACAACAGCTTAATTGAACATTTTCTAATACCAAAAGTTCTTTAGGTATGATTTCACATGCTTAGTTGATGCAATCTTCAGGACCTAAATTATTTTTCAATAAAAGCCTCAAAATGAACCTTGAAAATGAAAGTTTTAGTTTCTTGAGTTTTGGTGCAGAAATCCAACTTTGGCAAAAATCAAGGCCCAAATCTTCAGAACATCCTGACACCTGCAGCAAGAACAGCATTATAAGGCTATTCCAAAATGTCCAATAATTAGAATTATGCCTCCTTTTTTAACCTTCTCACTAAGGTGGAAGAGCAGCAATAACTTCTTCTGGACACTCTCAGGACAAACTAATCGGCTCTACAGACAGCATCCATCCATTTCTCATTACTCCTTCATGGAAAAGGTGGACAGGAAGATGGAATTGTCCACCAGCTGGACCAAAACAAACCTGGGCTGCGACATCGAAAGAATGAAATTTTCTATGAGTCCCACAGCCTGAAAATAGAGAAGATGACTCAGGTTTCCTGCTACAGTATCTAGTCTAATTATTGGACAGTTAACAGCTTAAGAGAGACAGCCCAGAAACCACTGGAGAAAAGAGAAGTGGAGGGAGACAAATAGGAAAAAAAGTAATGATGAAGAGCAGGTTGAAAGGTGATGCTAAAGAACTGAGCCCAAGGGAAACTGTTGGTCTGCAGCAGATGAGCAGATTACAGTGCCTGACTTTCTAGGGCACTCTGTTCAAGTGTCAGTAGAGCCAAGTGCTACAGTTCACCACACTGGAGAATAATTTTTCAATTGAGCTGCTTCCTCTTTGCCTGGTTGACTGACTAATATGTCAGTTGAACAGAGTGGTTTTTCTGTCATCTTCCCTTGCAATTCAATTTTAAACATCAGGACCGTCTAATAGAAGTGGATTTGTACCAGCCTGCATGTTTATGCAAAGTTGAGGAACACTCACCATCTTCCCAACTTTAAGGTGCCCCATAGATTTTGCTGCTAACACCAGGTCAAGTTGTAGAAATACGAAATGCTCACACAGCAAATGCTTCCACAGTGTTGGATTGTAAGAGGCTTTTTCAAAGCGCTGTTTGTGCATTTTAGCCATGAAACTTCCAGGAATATCAGCTGGAGCCACACAGCTAAATCCCCAAGCAACACTTTTGGAAGACGACTTATATTTAAAGGAGGATTAGAAGAAAATACTTCTTAAGCCATTTTCTGTGTAACATTATCAGTCTAAATTTTGGAAAAATACGGAATCATTTGGGGGAAATACATGATTCACTGGGTATCAATTTCTCCATCCAATTAGGTTGGGGAGCTATACTGAGTATTTAACACACACTCTTGCTTCCCCCTCCCTTTCCACATATTAAACACAAGTTAAGACCTCTGGGTTTTCAACTTTGTTGATTTTACATTCCTTCTGGGATTTAAAGTACTACTTTGTTTAATTATTTTTCCTCTACTCATCCACAGTATTGAATGACAGTAATAATGAACTCAGAATCATTGTACAAATCCCAGTAGGAACCATTCACAGTTAGCTAATAGGACATTATATTTGCATTACCAAGTTCAGTTCAAAGCACGTTGTGTAAATTAGCTCTGAGGGTTACTACTATGAATCTAAAACCAGAACATCAGGTCAATTAGCACAGCTCGAAAGTACAGTATTTTGGGTGAAAACATAAGGGGTACGATTAAAATTCTAGGAAATCCTCTTTTCAGCTAAGTGCCTCTGAAAAGATGTCTGGTTTCACTTCTGGGAGAAACCAGAATGCCTCAGCCAGTGACCCTGATGCCTGATAAGCACTATTGACCTGTTCTAAAGAGGGAGCAAAATTAACTCCCAGGAGGTGTGGAAATCCTCAGGACTCCACAGAGACACTTCCTTTCCCATCCAAATCAAAAGAACAGGTGAGTATGAGGAAGATGTGAAGGATGTGTGAATTTACCATAGAATACATTGCTTACATAAAAATGCAACTAACGCACAAAAGATACTCGGTTTCCTCCACAGAGACAAACCCAGCACACATCAACCCACAGCCAGAGACTAAAAAGTCACAGTTTAATAATGCTGAAAGGAGGCCCACAACAAATTAAGGCAAGGAGTTCCCAGTAACAAATACTGTAGGACTATTTACTTTTAGAGCAGACAAATATATATGTATACACACACAGACATTAATGAACTTCAGAGACCATATAGCATCTTTGGACAAACTACTGGAACAGAAGCATGCAGACATGACAGGAAAATAGGTATCCTAATGAAGTTCTACCTCAGAACTACAAGTCTGATGAAGCCAGAAGGTGTCCCCTAAAAAATAAAAGGGCCAATGGATATTATTCTGGTCAAGTGTGTTAATTGGTCTAGAACCTACAGTCAGTTCAGGTCAGTCTTATCAAGCCATCAAGTCAGCACAATACATGGGTTATTCCTCTGCCTGGCCAAAGACCATCTTAAGATTCATTCCTTGGAACATTTTGTGGTTAAGCTTCTGAAATTTTAGTGTAGCCGCCTTGAAAAGCTGCTTATTCCGTAAATGCTAACACACAATAAATCACTATTCTCTGCAGGAAGATGCTTGAAATAACAGTTCAGCAACTTCAAAATTATTTTACCTTATAACAAATTATGGGATTTCACATTACACAACAAAAGTCATTCAATGGACAGGCTTTATTAGTCAACTGTATAAAAATGGTCATTCCTCACACAAGACGATGGCTAGAGTTGGGACATAGAGGGGTATTTCATCATTAATAATTTGTTAATTAATTAGGCTGCAGCATAATTGACCTATAGGGGCTGAACCAAGCAAAGCTCCTCACAAGGCCTGAAAGAAATTACTGTGATATATACAGGACCAGGTAGAAAGGTATAAAAAAAAGAGATGTTGGGAAACAAATTCAGATATTTTGAGTCAAGTACCTCTACAAATACCTTCAGCTCCATGTGCATGACCAGCTAAATAGCTGTAACCTCCTGGTGGAAGTGGTGAGAATGAAAGGATTTGCCTATGTGAGAAAACAGCACACAAATACGTAACAGATTCCAGCCTAGCTGCACTGCAAACTGATGTGTGAAACAGAAATGGGCTTTTAGTGAATTATAAATAGCTGGCAAGGACTGAATACTCAGCTGGGTGAAAAATGCTTTATATGGAAGACAGTAACACATGAAAGATCAGAAAGCATACGTAAATTGAAATAAAATGAATATGTTGTCAGAATACAAACAAACAGAAGTCATATTTTGGCAAGTAAGCACTATAAGATGCTTACTATTGCATGACAACCCAGCAACAAAGAGAGATGAGCTAGAGTGCCCAGAAAAGTAAAAGATATTTGGTATAATAAGTGCTTCTGAAACTAGGTAGAGTAACACAAATCAATTGACTGCTTATTGTATACCTACTCAGTAGCACAGGAAAGCTTAGATTAGCCTTACGAGTCTTAGATTACAAGCACAAATGAATTTGCAGAGGCAGTGAAGCAATATGTTAATGCAAGATTCAATAGGATCTACTACAAAAAAAATTCTCTCTTTAAAATACTATTCAGCTGAATTTGAATCCTACAAATATTTTCAAATCAGCTTATGAGTTGTTTTCTTTCCTTATTTCAATTACAACTGTTCTTTTCAATTTTCTGTTCTTTTCCATTGCGTTCTTCACAGCTAACCATATTATAACCATTAAAGAGGAGAGAAATTCTCAAATATTTTGCCTTGAAGAAGAAAAACAAAACAAAACCCCCAAGATTTTTCTGTCATTCTGCCTTTCTATATCCACACTGAAATATCAGTTACAAGATTCCTTTTAACAAACACAGATGCAAAAATGTACCTGAATTTGTGTCAGACTTCTAGGTGCATCCACACAGGGTCAGGGCAAACAAGAGTGGGGAAATAAAGCCTATCTCTGCTTCCTCTGTGTTTAACATTATTCTGTCAGTCTATCATCTCCCTAATGAGTGGTGCAACTCTTATTCTTAATTGTGCATTATTCCCATTTTCAGCATTTTAAAAACTAAATTATCTAAAGAGAAAAGATGTTCAAAGGGAAATCATACCCTAAGAAAATCCATTTGAGTAGCAGCAATTAAACACTCACTTTATAAAAAGTTGTGAGGCACAATTGCTTAATAGTGATTCATTTCAAATGAACCCAGAGAAACTCAGATTTTTAGTAACTTCATTCCCCTTGGTCTTCCCCAGAAGATATTTAAACAGGTCACATGACTGCAATCAGCAGCAGGAGGTGAGTATTGCTTCACTAAAGCAAAATGGGGCATGTCAGCATAGGAAAATACAGCTGCCTACTTTGATTTCTGGCATTGCATCTTTGGTCAAAATGTATTTTTTGTGGGAAGTTCCATGACATTTGGCTAGCTACAGTTCCTTGAAAAGCATTAATATATTTATGTTTTCATAATTATTTTTTAACAGCATTTTGAGCATCTGTTCTCCCATCAAATCAGATGACCTGTAAGAGATACTGGTCAGCTGAACTGGTCATTTCACAGAACTCTGACACACAACTCCTGCCACATGAGGTTGTCATCTCTTCCTGCTGGGCTTCTTCACAAATTTACTAAAATCCATTCTCTGTCCTTTAAGAAGCTCTACTCAACTTTTTCTGTCATGTCTTCCTTGAAAAACAAGAATCTCTGGTTCATGGAGGTTCTGGAACTGCAGCACATTCGAGGCCAGCAGAGAGGGAACAGTGCCACCTCCTGCCTCACTGCCCTGAGCTCATGGGCCATGCCAGCCCTCTACTGCAGCCAGCCCGGCATGCAATGACTTACCAGGTTCAGATGGCACAACAGACCTGCCAAGCTTGCACAGTGCAAGGAGGAGTGGGGGGGACACACAAAGTGAAGGGGAATGAAGAGAAACCCTTGTTTGACAGCTTCTGTCACCCTGACGTAAAAATCACCATGCAGTCTAGTAAGAATCATCTTTGATCAACCTTTTATCTTCTACCCTTCTTAGTTAAGGAATTAGCAACAAAAGCCTTAAATGGATTTCCTCTATTTGATTTGCACTGTCGGTGTTAGTATATCTGGGCATGGGCCAGGCCACACAGATATATCGCATCCCACTTGTAACAAAAATAAAAGTAATTTTCCTGCTTTGTCAATTAACTGAAGAATATTTGTTCTTTTGCCCTGAACTGCCCAAGAAACAGACTGCATCTTCACTATTTACCTATAGTGCTTCTTGTATTTACAGTGATTTCTAGGAAAACAACGCTAGTCTCAAGTAGCATTTTGTGATGGATTTTAATTTTCCCTGAGGGCAATTTCATTCTTAGAAATTACACAATAATGCAAACGTTCTTTAGACAAAGAAAAAATATATGGGCACCCTAATAAGCTGTAAATCCTTTCCACAAGCTTCTGCTGTCTCTTTAAGACTTAAATTATCTTTGTTGCTGTGGACTGGGTAATCATAGCATTCCAGATGTGGATGAAGGAACCAGATGGACAACAGAGAAAATAAAATCCTTCACTGTCCAAAGAAGTCTATTTCAGGAAAACACTTCTTACAAAAAGCACAGAGGCAGCAATGTACTTGGGGTATCCTGATGGGAACTCTAGCTGATGGGAACCACAACTATTTCAGATCAAGCAGCTTCAGACCAAAGTGACAGCTTGTATGGCTGGACTGTATTTAAGGGCAAATCTCAGCCTCTTGTAAGTGTACTTTGTTCACTGCAATGGCTGAAATGAAATGAGGATTCTCATTTTTTCCTAAAACACTGAGCAGATTAAATGTCCTCTGGACTTGGCAGGACAGTTAATAGAAGACCCCTTTGGGAATTATCTTTCGGCAAAAAGAGAGCAGCTCTCAGGCTACTTGGGCTTCTGTCCAAGATGGGACATTCTGTACCCAGCAGGCTGCAGATGACAGCTGCATGGAACCCCCTCTGTGAAGAAGCAGTGTGGGTCCCTCAGGGGTCACTACTGGGGCTGACACTGTTCAGCATTTTTGTCAGCAATGCTGATGGTGGGATGGAGTGTCCCTCATCAAGTTCACTGAAGACACCAAGCCTTGTGGTGCAGTCAAGGTACCACAGGATGGGAGGGGAGGGATGGCATCCAGAGGGATCTGGATGGGCTGGAGAGGTGGGCCCATGCAAACCTGTGAAGTTCAACCAAGCATAGTGCAAGGTCCCGCATGTGGCCTAGGGCAATCCCAGGCACACCTACAGGCTAGGCAGAAAAGTGACTGAGAGCACCCCTTACAGCAAAGATTTTGGGGTGATGGTTGGTGAACAGCTCAACATACACTGGCAATGTGCGCTCACAGCCCAGAAAACCAAGGAAATCCCAGGCTGCATCCAAAGGAACATGACCAGCAAGTCAAGGGATGTGATCCCACCACTCCACTCTACACTTGTGAGACCCCCACCTGGAGTCCTGTATCCAGCACTGCTGTCCCCAACATAAGTAGGACATGGAACTGTTGGAGCAAGCCCAGAGGAGGCCACAATACTGATAAGAGGATTGGAGCACCTCCCCCATGAACACAGGCTGAGAGAGTTGTGTCTCTTCAGCCTGAAGAAGAGAAGGTTGTACAGAGACCTCATTGCAACCTTCCAGTATCCAAGGGGGATACAGGTAAGCTGGAGAGAGACTCTTTGTCAGGAATGCAGTGATAGAACAAGGGAGAATGGGTACAAACTGAAAGAGGGTAGGTTTAGATTAGATATTAAGAAGAAGTTCTTTACTGTGAGGGCGGTGAGGCACAGGAATAGGTTACCCAGAGAGGTTGTGGATGCCCCCAACCCTGGCAGTGTTCAAGGCCAGGCTGGGTAAGGCCTTGAGCAGCCTGGTCTAGTGGGAGGTGTCCCTGCCCATGACAGGGGAAGATGGGACTGCATGATCATTGAAGTCCCTTCCAACCCTTAACATTCTACAGTTCTATAAACCATTAATCACCCTGCCTCTAAATGAATACCATTTGTTGCTGGATCCCAAAAACTAAGTGATGCTCTTCACAGAGAGAGGAACTGTTTCACCGCTTCATTACATGAACAGAGACTCAGAAACACATGGGTGCTGTGTCAACATCAGCTTAGAGTACAGGGATCAGAGACAGGAGCTGAATCCAGGTGTCCAACTGCTCAGTTTGTTCCTCCAAACTGCACACTGCTTCAACAGACTCATAGCCTATTAAACAGACCCACAGACTATTGAACACAGCCAAAGTTAAGGCCATTTCTAAAAGCATTATCAAGGTGAAAGCAAGTCCCATCCTCAGCTGTGAAAGAGGATACACTGCACACTGCCAATGTATGTTTCACCCCAGGTGATGGGCTGGATCACTGTGTCACCTGAAGGACCAGAATGCTTCACAATTTCACTGGGGATATCCCTGCTCTCAGAAATAGCCAGTGTTCAGAGAGATTGTTTTCCAGCTTCCAGCACAGGGATACCCCACACCTCACACCAAAGGACAGTTGGGACATGTCAGCAGTTCAAGGAGGGCAAGGCACCCTAGGTGACAGATTTTATGACTTATTGTGATTGACAATGCCTATCAAGGGAGCCCTCAAAGTCTCCTCAAAGGGAGACTGTAATTTGCAGAAGTCAAAGCAAAAAGTTAATCAGCTGGTACATACCACAGAAACAAACTCTAACTCCTTTCATCCTCTCAGCAAGGCTCTGCTTTTGACCTGCCTTTTTCCTCATTTTTTTTTTTCTACTTCCATTCACCTTTCTTCTAAAAGACTATCAACAAAGGTATTTCATCTCTCTGCAGGCACAGCTTCAGTACCTGCACCAACTGTCTCTGTTGCTATAGAGTCAGAGTCAGCATGCAGCTTAACCCTGAAACCACCCTGAAACCATATGCAGAATATTTGCAGCTCAGGTGGGCTGGTGGGGAAGGCAGCCTTTGGGAAAGTGGACACGCTGAGGTGAGGAACTGCTGCAGAGAGAGGGGTTAGAGGGTACCACAGTACTTCATTCTCAATCCAATAGATTCGAAAGATGGGAAGAGAGAGGGGAAGACAGTAAAACAGAAGCTGTAAGATCCCATGTTACAAAACAATTTCTCTCTGTTCTGCATGGACATTTAGGTCTCTGCATCTTTGAAAGACTGGCTGATAAAAGGGATGCCAGCAAAATCCCATTTTAGTTGCATTACTTACTATGCTTCCAGCTCAGCACTACATACTGAAATAGCCAACACACACAAAGATCGACCTCAGTGTGAACAGCTGTCTCTAGTGCTGCATCAGCACAGCCCATCACAAGCAAATTACTTGCCACAGGGCATAACAGGGAACACCCAATCCAACCACAAGTCATATGGTATTTCAATTCAATGCTTTTGATTAGCTTTCTTCCTATTGTTATCATTTTTTCACATTTCCCTTTATAATTCTGATAAAAATTCTTCTGCCTATGAGCCCAAAACTTTCAGACTTTGTAGTAAAAACACAAAAAAATATTAAGAGATCCCTCAAAAACCCCCTTGAAAAACTTACCTCTGTTCTCAGCGGTTTCAGCTAAATTGGAATATTTATAAGTGAAACAAAAGAATGAAAAGAAACCAGAACATCCTCAAGAATCAATGCAACACAAAACACAAGGTGCAGGAAGGACCCACATCAGCAGAAACATCTCCAAACTACCAAAATCTTTAAAAAAAAAAACACAAACCAAGCTTGATATACAAGCTTCAAGCATTTCTGTGTTATGTGGGGTATTCTTCATAAGAGACAGAAAGTGCCCTCCTGCCAGAGAAAACATGTGAACAGTTGGAGAAATTAAAAAAAAAAAAATCACGTATCCCGTCACTCACCCTGATGCTCATTTTTAGTAAGTTCAGTTACTAATTCTCTCATTGACAACCTTTTTCCTGGTCATCTCCTGAGATCAGCACCTCTCAGTAGTTTCAGCTCTTGGGGAACAAAACTGCAAGTCTGAGACCTTCCTTTAATTGCTCTTCTTGAGCAACTAAACTTTTTATCTAATAATAAAAATAAATTTGAGTTCAACGTCCCACAGCATTCAGTGATGTTACTAAAGCTCTGCTTCAAAAAAAGCCCCAAATCATTAGCATATTGCAAAAAAAATAACGATAATTGAAGACAGCATCATTTTAAACTGTGGTCAGGAACAAGGAGCAAAACTCTGAATTTATAAAGAAACAAAACATTTTCATCCCACGATTTATAAGGATTCTCTTGTCTCTTCCATGAAGACTGTATCAGATTTGACAGAGAACGACAGAACAAATCATTGATAGGGTGAGGCATTGCAGATTGAATCAAAGAGTTCAAATAGACAGTGCTCACAGTACTGCCACTGGAAAAAAGGAAGTGAAAATCTCTTTGCCTCAATCACAGCTCCTTTGTCCACCTGCATAAAACTCCCAGACAGACTCTGGAAGCCTACTGCTTCAAGTCCTGATGAGCATTCATGGTTCACAGTAGGTAACTGGCACAAGAAGATGTAACAAGGATAGAGCAAGGGGTCATAGGACTGAGCTCCTCTAATGACAGCCTGTGTGGAAGGGGAAGTCAAACACAAAATGTGGTTGTTCTGGGGCTCACCTGGGATACACAGAATTGGCTCAAATGAGATGGCAAAGCCATGGCAAGAAGTTTTTTGTATAATATCCTTCATGCTACACTAATACAAGTAGTCACAGATGGATTTATCTTTATAATAACTTTAGAAAGTAGCAAGCCATCATTTTATTTGCTGAATAACTAATTTCTGATGATACTTAAAGAAATATGAGTCTCGGTAGTATCAAACTTTTTTTAAAAAACAGTACTATTTTATTAATAGTTGCTTTACTTCTTATAGATTTGCTTTAAATTAAACAATAAAACACAAAACAGAAAGATAAAATTGTGCTAGTGTGGTTCAAATATAAATTATTTTTTCATTTAAACGTTTTTGAAGTATCCAGAAAATGCACAAAACAAAGTAAAAATTTCAGGTCAAGTGAGGATAACTTTATTCTTCTTGCTGATAAACAAGCCTTTGCACATACTGCCTCAGAATGTATTTTATCTTGTTAACACAAACAGCTTTGATATGTGAATTAAAGACAAAAAATCATTGCTTGTTAATCTCTTGATTGTTTTCAACTGAGATAAACCAAAAGCTGTGACAAGCATTTTCAAACACTACCATTTCCTTGTAGAAAACATATCAATTTCAAATCTTAAAATGTTCCTAAAGTTGCATTGAAGCAAGGAATATTTGATAAAGCTTGTTAGAGACCACATTTTGGAGGAAAAATATTGCTTTGGAGTACAGATGCACGCACAAATAATGTCATGGCAATGACTCAAAAGCAAGGCTACTTCAAAGAAGCCAAATTATTCTTCAAGAAAATAAGAAGTTTATCAATCAGATTTTCTCTTGCTAATCAATTCATTCACTGTTCTCGATGCCATTAACAGATCAATTTAGTTCAGCAGCAGAGCTAAATAAATCTGAATTAAATATTTTTGTGAGTTCAAATCACCTTGAATGCTTGTTCTACTTCAGACTTGGAACACAGCAGAGAGCTTAAAAAAAAAGAAACTTCATTGATGTCAAGAAAGCATGTCAAGGACTTCAGGTTTTAAGGAAATGACAGTTCCCTCTGTTCTAGTCCAAGAGCCATAAGACCGGTATAAGTGTGATGCTAACCATGTACTTTTTGACACCACATGTAATGTTGGCCTCCTGCAACCTCAAGGCTTCTGGCTGGAGATGGGGGTCAGGAAATGAGAATTTCTTTGTAACAGACTGCCCCTGATAACAAGACAGCGTGAAGCCCAGCATCCACGTCTCATTGAGACAAACCAGCTCATCAGCCTGCAGCTGGAGACTGAAGTGAGCTGGTTGCTTTTGCTGACCTCAGACATACAAACTGCTCTGAGCACCATCAGCAGCTGCTGTGCTCAATCCTTCATCAGTGGGGGCCACCATAGCACATTCACATCCAGGGCACAGGAAAAAGAAAAGGAGAGGCCTGACTTTTGTACCTCTGGAAGGCAAAGAATGTGAATGAAATATGATGATACCTGCTACACCTGGTAAGGAGCCGCTTGACTTCGCACCAGCTTTTATAGCATGTTTTACCCCTGCACTCTTGGACCATATCCACCATCCAAAGAGCTGAATCTCCCTGGATTTTTTTCCTCCACTGTCTTTTTCCAGAAATTGACTGTACTGTCAGAGCACCTCACATCCAACAACATCAGACAACATTTTTATGGTCAGACCATAAAAATGCAGACAAATGGCACAACATCAGGAGGCAGAAAACAGCTGAAATTGCTCTAGGGAGTACTTTCTGGAGAAATACAATCTGATCAGTGAAACCATAGAAAACAAAAGCAGAAAGGAGCCTGGCAGAAAGAGAACTAGCCTGGCTCTGAGAAGAGGCCAAGCAGCATGAACTGACCACCTGATGGAGCAGAAACAAACCCAAAGAGAAGAATAACAAGAGCTTTATTTTTGTAGTCATGGCGGTGACTGTGGCTAGCACAGTGCCTCAAATCACAAGCACAGCATTGTGTACCACTCTCCTCCTACCACACCATGTGGACATGAGATGGGGTTCATTTTATTGCTGCCCTTTGATATCGGTAAGAAAATTCAACACTTCTACAAAGGGAAAAATGTTTCCTGACAGAATAAACAATTGAATAAACCAAGATAGGCAGCATATAGATGAAGTCATTTTATTGTAGAACATTGGAAAACTGTGCAACTGGAATTTGTAATTATAAATTCAATGTCAGTATAGAAAATAATAAGAATCAGAATTTCCAGTTCACTGTTTCAGAGCCCTCAGAATACTCTAGTTTTAGTCAACATAGAAAGTACGAGCTCTTTCTTGCTGTGTTACAGGAAATCAATGAATGCAGTTCTGAACCCTTTACTGTACACTGTAAGAATATAAGTAGAAAGTAAAACTAAACGGAAAAAAAACAAATAAGTAACCACACCAATGGTAGCCTGCAACAACTCTGGGCTAAGCAAAGATCTTCTTCCTGCAAAGGAAATAAAATATTCTTTTTCCTTTATTAGTAGTCCTCTTATTAAAAAATAATTGTCTCAGTTTATTAGTGAGTAAGGATGCTGAGGAAACCTTTATCTATTTTACCTACACTCTATATTTCTCATATATTCACTTCTGAATCCTAATATTGGCTGAAGAAGACCCAAATAGTATAAAATTCAAATATATTTATTTGTAATTACACAGGCTATAAAATCCATTGCTTTCACGCCCACTTTTTGCACACACACAAGTGAAGTGCCATCATTGCATCTTCCTTAGTTTTTTTTTCCTTAGTTACAGTTGTGGTGTTGCTGGAGAAGCTACAAAAGCTGAATTTTTCACTAAATTGTGCAATAGTTCTCATTTCTCCTGGAAAAAAAGCTCTATAGTTTTAGTGCAGCTATAACAATTATTATGCAAATCCCTCAACTCTGCATGGTTACCCAGCCCTAGAACTCATTACAGATTCATTAGAAGCACAGTTGCTCCATCTTCTCTTTAGATACTTTGAAATTTAATCATTACCATGAACTGGGGGATAATGCTCCTATATGAACATTATATTCATCACAAAGCATTTGTACTGGTGCACATGATTCTTTCATGCTTAATTTGTTATTAATCATAGTTTAGATTATAGTCACTGTTGTGGATAGTTTTTTAAATTANAAAAAAAAAAAATCCTTATTTGAAAAAACAGCCTGCATCATCTTCAAACTAATTCCCACTCTCCTCACAGACTTTACCAAAAATATTAAGAGAGAAAAGCAGAAGTCTGAGAATGAAGTATCAGACTATTTTTTAGTGGGACATGGAAAAAGTTCAGAATAGTCAGGCAACTGAGGGTAAGGACAAGACGGCATGGAACTTGAAAGAGAAAGAGCTGCAGTAGTTGCTTCTCTCAGGGGCACAGATGCTGAAGGGAGGGAAGCAACCAGGATGCAGGACTGACAGGATGAAATGCAATACTAGAATATCATGCCTTGATTTAAAGAGGCAAGAAATATGTACTAGTCTGAACAAAAAAGAAGTACCTCCGACATATTTAAGCACAAAAGTAAACTGCAAAGACATCTAAAAGGTATAAAAAGTTATAATTTGAGTGTCTTGATGCTGTTTACACCTGGAGAAGTTCCAGGTTTCATTATTTTTTAGGTTATTATTGCCTATTAGATTATTGCATACAACCATAGTTAAAGGTAAATAAGGAGTGGGTGATACAAACAAATGTTCACAGTAAAATTGGTGACTTGAGAGAGTCTTTAAAAATTGAGGGGACTTTAACTAGGCAGAATTTGCAGTGATAAACAAAAAATATGAATAGGTTACTGCTGTGGACATTAATTCTGCTGAACTAATCAATATAATCAAATGCATATGAAGTCTTCACATTGTAGCTGCACACATACATCTCCCAGGACAGGAACAGAGGAGCAGGGAATTTTCCCCTTAAAAGTAAGGGAAACACGAAAAAAGATTGGAGGGCGGGGGGGGGAGGGAAGCATGTTACTATTCTTACTATTCTTCACTGTTACCCAAACAGATAAACACAATGATGGACTTCACCCACTACACAGTTGAAATCTTCATAACATCATCTGTTATTGCCCTTTTGTTGTTCCAGATAAATGAAGATGATATCACAAAAAGTACCAAAAACCATCATCGCAAGAAACTGAGGAAGAATAACGCAACCAATGCATGTTCACTGCAGAACACTGACAGCAACCTAAGCTTGGGGTTTACATAATGAACTTCTGCAAAACCTTACAGCAAGGCTGGTTTTCAGGTAACAGAAATATGCTAAAATCTGGGGGGGAAAGGAAGAGGGAGGAAAGAAGGATAATTCATTCAGTGCTTTTTGGGAGAAAGAAGTGGTCTGTACTCGCTCACTGGAGGATAACTCAAAACACATCCACACTAAGCTGTGCTATGAGGGGGGTGAACACAAAAAAAACCTCTATCACTTCAAGAGTGACAGAATTAAGGCTGAAAATACAGTATTCAAGAAGAAAGCTGATTTACAGATACAATAGACAGTAATCTTTTTTCTTTAGCAGAAAAAATGTGGGTGGTCTGCAAGAAATTGCTTGATACATGATCAATACACTCATATGCATACACACTGCAGCAAGAAGTACCTCGAAAGTAGTTCCCTCAGCAACTTAGTGAAGCATGTTTTTGTATTAGTAATTCCATTCTAATCTTCTTCTCCTCTAATTTCGCCTAAGAGATTCAATAAAGTGACCTTCTTGGAAATACGCCATCCAGAACAATGACTAAAAAGAGTACAGTAAAAACAAACTAAAATTGCAGTGCAGAGGCTGATCTGACCATTAAATGTACAGCATAAGAAGATAACTGACACATCCATTTTGAACTGATAGCAAAGCAGTCACCAGCATATTAGAAGCCACCTGATTGCCTGCCTACTATAAGAGTTAAAGACCTATCAGATGTGAAACAAATATTTCATTGAGCTTTCCCTGACATTCTCTTCAGAAGTGATTGATGTGAACAGAGTTCCCTAAGCCATATACTGAGTAGCTGAAACTAGTGGCACAAGCCTTCAAGTTACAGTCAGGGGGTAAAACCACGGAGGGGAAAAAAAAAAAATCAAGTGTGAATTCTTCTTCCATAAACACTGAAGTCTAATGTTAGATGTTAAAAGGAAGCTTGCTCTGTTTAGAAACAGACACCTGCAGATCACGCCAACAACTTTATAAGATGTGATTTTGCAAGGCCTGACTTTTAACTTCTTACAGAATTAACTGACTGCAATTGGTCATTTGCTTTCCAAAGTCATCATTCTTCACTTATAATGGTATTGATATTTCCACCACACCACTCTTTACTATCACAGACTGGAATTCACCAAGGGAATGAGCGGTAGGGATCTGTAAACTTCAATAGAATCATAAGATCCAGTTTGCCACAAATCTCATTTAAGTCCTCAAAAAGAAAAGAATTGAACACTTTGCCTCTTCTGGAACACAACAAAATCATTATGTGACAATTAGAATGGCATAATAATAAAGAAAAAGGGTTTAAAAAAACCCATTAGATGCTGTTTTCTATTACAGTGCTAACAAACTTTCCAACTTGCAAACTTTCTGAAGTATCAGTTCCCATTATCCAGAAAAGTGATGCTGTAATTATTCTGGTAATTTGTTAGTTGTCTTAACCACTTAATATGCCTCTGAGTTCACTAATCTTCAAGTTCTACCACCATCAAAAGCCACATGAGTTTCTATCCCTACTTTGGCAAGAACACAATGCTCAACGTCTGTCTCAGGCAGCAGTGTAGTTAAAATATTCCATTGCTCATTAGGGAGGAAGATGAGATCACCAGGAAGTACTATTATGTATCCTCTCGGTAAGAGACAAAGAGGACTAGCAGTAAACCTGGCCCCTCTCTTTCCCTGGCAGTCTGGATAATCTCCAACAATGCAAAATTTGTCAGTCTCTATCCCTCCAGGCAATAAAAGAAATTAAATACTGCCTATACTTTGTCCTGTATAGGAGAGGGCAACAGTCTGTGAACTCAAATGGAAAGAAGCATTTCCCTGGAAGTCTGAGCAAAATACCTAAGCTCTGCAGAAACTCAAGGCTGAGGACTCTTCTCTCTCCTTAGCCTTTCTGATGGCTAGCTCCAAGCAGTGGCTGCAGATCCCACCCAAGGCACTAATTCCCACGAAGCACTGTACAGGACACCCGTACACATGACACTGTGTTGTACCATGCACGGCAAGGTGTAGTACCTAGAAGCCAGATATCTGCCTTGCAGCACCCCAGTTCTTTCAGTTCAAGACCTCAATAACTTGCTAAAGACCAGTAGGAAAAGTCACATTAGGTTGTCCGTGAGAGACATTAAGAAAGCATTTGCCCGGCACACACAAGGGGCAAGGTCAGACTAAATAATGCAACCATCTCTCCTGGACTCAAGCCTGTGTAAAAGGAACTTTATCTCAGAGGGGCTGGGAGACTAATTAACTCGTGCTTTTAAAAGCCCTTCAGAAACTTGGAAGAATAATGCTAGTCTGCTTGCAAAGTATTTCTTCTTCTTCGGTTAATTTAATTCAGGTTCCTTTTCCCTTAGCACGTATCAGTGCATTCCCCAGTAAGATACACTGAATAAAGTCCACAAGGTGCTTTGCAGTTCAAAGCTGATGTTTGCATCTATTGCTTCAACACATTGCTTTTGTATTCTGTATGTGTAAGGCTGACTGAAAAATTAAGGAATAAATGAAAGAATTAGACGGTAATGAGGCAAGTGAGCTTGCCCTTTGCTCCTCTCTGTTGTCCTCAGCATGCCAGAAGGTTGGGAACAATACATGCCTACTCGCTGGTTATCACCTACAAGAAAAAGGAGTACTAGGTACATCTGGGAGGCTGAATTCCCTTTCATATTATCAGGATATCAGGCTTGCTCTAAATTACGGTGAGATAAAAGAATGGGAGCATCACACCATGCCTCCTGCACAAAACCAGGGTCTGCCTCCAGCTAGGTACATGAGAGAAAGGAAAAAACACTGAAGAAAACCATCCCAGACACTGGGATACTAACCTGGATACTGGGAACAAATTTCCCAAAGCAGTGCTAACAAGAACCAGAGCTTGCCACCTCAGGGAACATGCAGATACTCTTCACCAACACTGATTTGCTGAAGTGAATGGCACAAGAAACATTTATCCTGAAAGAATCACAAGCCTTGCACAGGAATGCAGGAGCCAAAGATAAAAAAGTGAGGAGCAAGGAAAATTGCCATTTTCTTCTCTGGAACAGCACTGTATTTTAAACACAGCCTGAGCATAAATCAGTTTTAATCTACATTTCTACTTTTTAGCTAATCTTCAAAAGACATGGTCCTCTTGGCACAGCAATCATCAAAACAGGTTCATCCACAACCAAATCACGCTGTATGTCAGAATATATATGTTCTAAGAGTACAACACAGGAACATTATTTAAACAGTTATAACCTACCAGAGTAGTACCTTTGTATTACCCTCATGTGTGTCTTGTTAAAAAAATAGTAAACTGTGTTTCTATCATTATGTTAATATATTTACACCAAGCTCAGCTTGAATGACGGTGGGATCTTCTTAAAAGGCACTCAAAGAACACTAGAAAATAGTATCAAATTCACTAACCAAATTATTTTTTCATGATTTGTGTACATATGAAGGAAGTTAAGTTTATCCAAATTTGTATTTTAAGTTGATCAAGAGGAAACATTACCTCAAATAAGGAAGTGGACACAATCAGTTCTAGGTCCAAATCACCCCAAGATTATAACAGGGACAGATGTATTTGTTGAAACACAGCTTTTATTTGGAGATTGGAAGAGGATAAATAGGTTTCTCTCAGTATTTTAACTCAGCTCTTCAGTGCTCAATAAACCAGTCACTAAACTGAATCAGAAACAGAAAATTACCTCACAGCTCCTGTAGCAGAGACAAGAATGACACCATGATGTCAAAACCTCAGCTTCAAACTGGGATCTCAGTTGCTTGGAGTCCAAGCAACTGGGATTCCTTCAGATCAGTGGCTGCAATTTCTTGTTAAAATTTTAACTGCGGATAGCTCCATTCTGTACTAGCACTAGCTAAAGATGAAAAATGTATTTAACACATCACAGCAAGCTTAGTTCTTTGCTGTTTCATAACAGTATCTAACCCAGTTTCAGACCATTTGTTTTTAGCTTTGGTTCTAAGCCTATGTCAATGTATTTGCTGGGGGTCTGTATCTAGATGCTGGGATCTGCAGATGGATATGGGGCTGTGCTGCATGGGGCACTGGCCCTGAGAACACCACCAGGACAGGCTGCACTTCCCTGGCTTCTTCTCCCTGCCCCCATCACTCTTCGGTCTTGTATCTTCTGCTACACAGAGGATATGAATCACAGCTGAAATTCCCTAAATGCACCTTGAAATAACGAGGGTTTACTGCAGGAGCACTTTTCCTTTATCATTCACATCCTGATTCCAGCCCCCTACCCTTCCCAGTGTGAGGATTTATTTTTGAATCACAGGCAAATAAAGCACATCTACAGAGTGCCGTTTCTTCCAGCTGCTCTCCAGGGACACCTACACTGCCAATATATTCAATTTGGTGTTAATAAACCATAATGAGTCAGCAGAAATCTCTCCTATCCCAACCATATTCCCCTGAGGGTGCCAGCAGATGTTCAAAGGAGAGATCAGCAGCAGGGCACTGCCAATTGCCTCTGTGTTATTTTAACCTCACTTGTCTGTTCTGCTTTTAATTGCCTACATTATAAAGAGGGAATAAAAGAAACAAATCTTTTTGATTAATATAGTTCACTCCTGCAAAGATAAAAATCTAGGCATTCCCATTCACACTTGCATGGAAAGACACACATAATATTGCTTTATCACCTGGAACGATACAAAGCCATTGTCATCTCAATCAGTCAGTCTCCTGTTTGCTATGCGACATAGCACAATAAATCCCAAGGGGTTTTGTCCACATTTGCAGGTGGCTCATGGTTTAGTGGTGGCTAGTGGCTGAATCCTAAAATCTTTTCTAACCGAAACAGTTCTGTGACTTCCTGCAGTAAAGGGCTGCAAGTTCCCGACAGCAGAGCTCTTGCAGAAGCACGTACAGAATATTACACTCAGCTCCGGACACCTCATTACCAGAAAGATAACATATTAGACGGAGTTATTAGAGAAGCAACAAAAATGATAAGTGAAGATTGAAGAGCATTATTACATCAAGACATTAGAAGTTAACTGCATAAAGGTTGACTAGGGAACAGCTTTCTGAGGGACACAGTTAAAACCTGTAAACGTTTGAAGGAAGGATGTGAAGGATATTTACAGCACTAAGGAAAATGAATTACCTAGGATGGAAAAAACAGATACAATTACAAATAAAAATATGAAATTAAGAAACATCTGACTCTCAAGACAAAAAAAGAAGGGTAATAGAAGGCAGGCTTTGAGAAGCCTATTGCTTAGATGACTTAATAGGTCTTTTATATCTCTAGCTCCTGTAACTCCATGATAATAATGATGGAACAAAAAAAAGGACTCAAAGTATGAAATCCAATTAATTCTTTGCCAGTAGGCAAACCATTGTTATCAGATATGTTGGCTTAGCAATAAGCTTAAGCATGGCATGATAGATCCTACCTGTCAGTTATTCAGATGTAGCTTTTTGTAAAGTCTTCAGGGAAGACAAGAGTATTTTTATACTTTCATTAAAACACAGACTACATCCATCAAAGGAGGACATTATATTAAAAAGATCTGTGGCATTTTCAGACTAATCTGTGCATCTGACCGGTGCCATATTTAGCATTATCTAATCTGTTTTGTGCATCTAACAGACTGCAAACCCTTTGGGGCAGAAATCACATCCTCCCCTTTCTTTTTATCACACAGCGTCAAGTATGTTGACAGTGCTCAACAAATAATAGCCACTTCCAAGGGAGGGAAGAAGTCAGAGCTAGCACACAGTGTGTAGTATTATTTTCAAGGGATGAACCCTTACATTAGTAACAAGAGTCATGTACATTCCAGCAGAATAACTCCTACTTCTCTCAGGAAAAAGAACTTCACAAACACAGAAAATGCCTCAGAACATTAAAAAAAAAAAAGAGATAATTTGAACAAGTACAGAAAATGGCAGGAAGAACGAGGACACAAATTATTGAGAAATGAGGGAAAATAAATACTGAGACTAAAATTTAGTCTAAAGTTTAGACTAAAATGAGGAGCATTTTAAAGGCATACACAATGTATGCGTGATACCATCTTTAAAAGGATAGTCAGGCATCACTTCTCATATAACAATTCATCACTAGGGGTATATTTAAAAGAACCTATATCAGTCTACTTCTCTGTTTCCATGCAAATGTTTCATCCATACTAAAAGCTCATACTATTTATTGACACTATTTTGGCTCATACAAAACTCTTGTAGAAGCCCAAGTGAGGAGCCAACAAGTCTGCTCACCATTTGAGTATCTGCCAAAGTTAATTTTTGAAAGAGCATACAGGGACATACATGGTTATGTAATGACATGCTGCCCTTTAAGGTGTTCTGAATTAAAACATAACAAGCCACAGACTATTTATAAGATCAGTGGGAGCAAGTTATTGCTGGCAGCCTGCATGGCACACCTGGATACTCCTCTGACAAACTCCTCCTTTTAATATCTGATATTTCACACACATATAAGATATTACAGACTCATGGTTACCAACTCCAGCTTGGAATCACATACCCTTAACAACTTCACCTCCACCATCTTGAATATTTGCTTTTATGCAGAGATGCCGCCTGTGTTGCTCTTAGATTAACTTTCTTCTAAGAAGTAATGCCAGCACTGAATGAAATACTGATATCCAAGGATGAGACACATTTTACGGAGATGCTTTGTTTTACAAATGCTCTCAGTTAAGCCTATAAAGCATCTGTTGTGTACTGCTCCCTGTTCACAAAATGGATATTCAGGAAAGTAATTTACATTAAGTAGTACAGTGAGGGAGATGAACACTCCCACCTCATTTGCCACAGCCTTCAAATGGTGTGTGCATTTACAGAGTTGCTAGTTTCAGAAACAGTTGCAATGTAGCTTGTCTTTCCAAGGATAAATTAGCTAGAAGAATTTAAAATACATATTCAGGAAACTAATTTCTCTGGCTCCGTTTTCCAATCTTTGATAATCAAATGACTCCCAGGTTTAGATAAATAACTTTTTCTGTTCACAGAAATTTATTTTTCCTGACAAATTTTCATGTAGTACGAGAAGTACACTTTAAAAAAAAATATTGCAAATCTTTACTGAGATACAAAAATACTATTCTACTCACTTTTCATTAAAAAATTAATGATCCAATATTTTTTAAAAGCTGTCCAGAAAGATAGAGTTACTATGTCATTAAACAGCTCAAATTCCAGTCAAAGTCAATAGGACTTGAGCACTTAGGAAAACTTACTCCACTGGAAAAGCTAAGTGAAGAGAGAGTCTCAAGACACACGGCTGTACCCCAAGTTAGGTGGCTTCCAGCTTCACCCCCTCAGCTGTCAAGTAGCACTTGCAGGCAGATACATTTTTTGCAACTCCTAAAACTTAGGGCCAAAACCAAACACAATGACAGATTTTTTAAGAGTGGTGAGAAACAAGCTCTAAATAAAGAAGGAGACTTTTTATCATCTCAAGTGATTTTGTATTGGTCCACACCACTTCCAGCATACTGCTACTACAGTGACAAGTAAGGGCGTAGCTCAAGAAATCTCAAACAAATCCAAAACTTGGATTACATTGGAAAGCCTATCCTTTTAAAGTCACATAATTCTGTTGTTTCTTTCTTTAGAAATCAGTTAGATATCAAAAGAGGAGCATCAGTATCTGAATAAGTTCATTATCAATGGAAAAAAGGCTCAAGAAACATGCAGAGAGGGAAGACAGATGAAGGAAAAGAGAAGTCACAGCAACTGTGCAAGGTCTTATGTACCAGAGTCAGTATATAATTGAAAAGTCATTCCTAAGAAGGGCTCATTCTTCTGCTTTCAATTCCTGACTTTTTAGAATTAAACAAGGAAATTGAACACTGGTTTGCAGCTCAAAGGACAGCCCTGTGCCCACCACACCAGAGCTGTCTGAAAACCAACATGCAAGAGCTGCATTCTACATGAACTCGTGGCAGAAGGATGTGGTGACCAGCAGCAGGGAAAAAAGATCTCTTCTGCTGTCAGTATGTACATGTTCTTGCAAAAAACTGTAAGACACAGACCAAGGGAACCCCCACCAAGCCTCACAGAGTGCCTACCACACCCCAACTAACATTTCTGCTTTGACAACCCTAGAGATCCTCTGTTCACACTTTAGCCCTTCCAAGTTTTATCACACCACCTTCGTTATGAAAGCTTACTTAAAATTTCAGTGGGAACGACCTTCATAAAACTATCCCCGTGGACAGACATGAAAGAATGCTGTCTTCACATCAGCTTCTATGTGAACTCTGCTTTGCACCATAGTGCTGGGAAATCACCCCAGCTGAAAATGGGGACTGTAACACAGTCGCCTCCTTACCAAGGGTTTTCATAAGACTACCAATGTCTTTTTGTACCACTCTCTAACATTTCCATCCTATTCTTACCCCTCATTTCATTCTGACTCTAGAAGCTCCCATAACCTCCATACAAATCTATGGCTAAATGTTGTAGGGAGTCATACTGCAACTGAGGGCTGACTTTTTTTTCCTGAACTGATTTTCACAAATTGTTTCAATTGTGCCCATGGCACAACCCTCAAAACTGAGATACAAAGGCAGAAATCCTGGTTCCTATGACCCTGGTAGAAACCTTGCTGAATGTCAGGGGTCCATAGGTGGACCTACAGAAGCCCCTGCTGAAGCACCTGTTTCCCTTGGGAAAGGCAAAGTGGAAACAGTCAAAACTCTAAAATCAGGTTCTGAAAAGAAAACCTGACCCAAAACAGCTTTGCATGGTATTGCTGCATTGATAATTGCACCCTGACTAGACAAAACTACCTACATGTACACAGGCAGGCATGTAGATGCACTCCTACCCTTGTCCAGTCTCAGGGTAATCTGGAGACACCGAGGCAAAGCAGGGTAGGCCTTTTGGACATGCTGGACCAGCTGCGTGCCCGATGCACAAATGGGCTCACTTAGAGTAGCTTTTTAAGGAAAAGCACTTAATTTCTTCTCACCTAAGGAACTTTTCAAGATGGAAGATAAAAATGTGTCTGAGGATATGTAAAGATAAACTGTACTGAGTAAAACAGAGCTGTACTCAAAACTGAACAGGAAAAATGCTTTATGAGAAGTTCTTCCATTAAGGACTTAACTCATGATGTCACAAACCCACAGGAAGAGAAACTGCTGACTGCAAGGCTTTGGGATCTAGAGCACACAGGGTCTAGATCTTGCCCTTCTTCTTAAAATTCTCTTACACAATAAATTGGGTTATGATGACCTGACTTTTGTGAATTATTCTCATCATTTCCTTAGTTGTCACTTCAATTGTGCATAAAAGGGTTTCAGAAACCTGTGTTTATTAAAATTGCCCCCTTTTAATCTTATACCATGTGTTCTCGAAAGAAAAACAAGAGAGAAGTCCAGAGAGCAATGTAATCCAACTGCAAGTCCAACAGCAGGTTTTCCCATCTTCCATACAATAGAACTAGTAATGTGAACACATAAAAATATTTTAAAAAGTAAAAAGAGCATTTCAGTATGATTCATTATGAAAAAAAATGGCTGAACACTAGCACTGAAAGGAAAACAGCTGCATACCTCAATATAACAAATCATACTCTGAAACAATAATTCACCTGTAACATTTGTATTGATTTTTACAGATAATAATATCTCTCCCTAAAACATATTTCACATTGTCTTCACTCCATTGATCACAGGCATTATATAAATGTTTCGATCAATCTGATAAAACTTTCATCTACACATGCATATCCTGCAACTTTGCTGAGCTCCAAAACACGCAGGTAGTGCATGCTAGGTAAAAAGAATCTGGATTTTTGTTATGGGCTGTTTCCTTCTATATATGCACTACCTTGCTAAGATCTAGATTTACCAGATTTACACTGGATTTACAAGCAACCATCAGCTGTTTGTATTTTCTACAAGAAAGTAACTGCAGTGAAAGGAAGGTTTTATCCAAGACATTTTATGTGTTTGGCAAATTACTGATATTCTTAGATTCCCTGTTGATATAGATCCAGATTTTTTTTTATCCTAGCACACTGACACTGAGTTCTAGTTCAAACTGGTGAATAACACAGTATTCTTACTAACACAGTAATTCTGACACTCTAACAGCACGGTATGTTCATATAGTATCAGATACAGGTGAGCAATAACATTCATGAAAACTAGACGCTAAAATAAAAAATTTCTATTAAGGCAAGTAGTCGAGAGACAGACACTTGAGGGGCTATTAAAATCATTAACAACATACATCACCTTAATGGATTATAAAAATGTTATACATGACTCTCTAAAGTCAGTGTACATACATATTACAGCATCCTCCCAATTCCATTTCACTATTCCAATGAACCTAAATCCTGACTTTCATGGAACAAGTCTAAGAGACGATTCAAGTGCCATGCTCATAATGCAGTGCTAATTCTCATGTGCAATTCCCATCAAAGTATAAAATACCTCTGCTAGTTGAGCTGTAGGAAAGCAGAGTAACAAACATTCATTTTATATAGACTACCAATAATCTGACATAAGCAAATCCATCCTGAATATGGAAATCAAGACATAGAAGGGCCTGCCTTTCATTAGTGATTACTTGAAGCATTTGACTGTCATTCTCAAACTAAGCACAATCTTTACAAACCAAATAAAGGCTCTTAGCTCAAATTCCACAAGCAACAAAATAAAATGGTACTTCCACCTCTGTCAGTAAAAATGACCACAACAGAAGACAAATTCTATGCACACAGTGGCTACACCAAAACAACTCCACAGGAGCGTCAATGCATCCACTTTTATTCCCACTATATTGATATTTGAGGCGATGTATTCTCTATTAAAAAGCATTTTATGCAACTCAATCACTCATTACTCTGCAGGCGTTTCAATATTTGGCTTCATAACATATTGCAACACCACCAGCAGTGATCAAGGATAGTAATTCCGTGTCAAAGCAGCATTCTGACATTTTGAACTTAAGTCAGGCAATACACAGACTTGTCTGGCCACTATCTCAAGAAACATCAGTCCTCTCAAAGTGTCCTTTTACAAGTGAGAAGGTGGATTCACCCATTCCAGGAAATCTAGTGCTAGTGCAAGGAGCACTAGAGGCCCAGTGTGACATTCGTACTTCTCTATCACTTCATTCTGAAAAAACCAATATCACTCTGAATCAAGCCATGCATGAACTTGCACATGGATACCCAGTTTCTCAGACCAATGTATTTACTACCTGTTTTGCATGCATTGCTTAAGGAAGTTTTAGTCAGAAGTCTCAGCAAAACATTCTGTGATGCTCAAACAAATTTAAAGACTTAGCAAAATGTCTTACGAAAGTCTTCTCACCAGTTCTGCTTACTGAACAGTCTGCCTGTTTACAACACTTCACCACCCCATTATATAAGTTGGTCTTCTTTCAGAATTAACTCTCAGCCTGTAAACGCAACTCAAACAAAATTTTGCATTTGTGGAGCTTCCTCCTCCATGTGAAACAGCTCCAACTCTTCCATACTGCACTACTGCTTGAAAAAATTACCATCAGTAAAGGTGTCAACATAATATCCTAATTTATATGGTTATTTCTCCCCTTGTTAAATCCTCAAGTGTTTTGAATACAGCACAGGGGTATAATAGAATGTGAATAAGTAATAAAAGATAAAGATGTGGATTTAAATAAAATATCCCCTATTACCATCCTTAATTCTTATCTATTGTTAAGACGACAGCCATCTGGAACATTACAGCAAGGTGCACATTCAAGAAGAACCCAGACAGAACAAAGTGGAATTCAAACCTCTCAATAACAGCCTTAAATCAAGTTTTAAGAGGACACCTGGCTACCAAGAAACACCGCAACCGTGCCGGTTTATCTCATTCCAGGCGCGCATTTGGCCGCAGGACGGGCGCCCGGTGATGCGAAGGCAGCTGCGGGGTGGATCGGGCAGGCTGCAGCTGCGGGGGTGTCCGGGAAGAGGGGCTCCCTCCCTCCTGCATCCATCCCTCCATCCCTCCCCTCCGTCCGTCCCGCATCCCAGCGGCGGGCGCGCCTCTCCCGCGGCAATGCCGCCCCCTCGCGCTGCCCGCCCGGCAGAGGCGGCCCGGGCTCCCCCAGGCCACCGCCACTTTAATTGCTGATTAATTACAGCCTTTCACCAAGGTCAAAAGAGACATTCCGAGGCAGTATAAACGGTATCATGTGATAAATACATCATATTACAAAAAAACCTTTTTTTTTTTTTTTTAATTTTTTAAAGATAGATCTGATATTTGCTGCGCTGATGTGTACAGAGCTTGCCTCTCAGTGCAAACCCTGCAGTAAGGCACCTCCCTTCTGTATGAAAACAATGACGCCACCCACACACCAAACAAAATTTAGCAAACATGAGCCTTTTCTCCAAATTAAATCATTCTAGAATATACTTTCTCTTGAAATTAATTCTTTCCCAAACAAGACTGGCCAATAATGTTACAATACCTGTAATTATATTGATGTGATATTTGTAAGAACATCAAACTTTTAAATTGATCCAATTCAGAAATAATGGAAACAGCAGTGCAGAGTGGCTGTTGAGTGCAAGCAATAAATCATACAAATTGCATAATTATAACTTCCATGACTCCAGAGACAGTTTGCGCTAGGAAAGGCAATGCATGATAAAACAGGGTGAGTTTTATAACCCTTAAAAGGAGAATGCTCCGGTATAGTAGTCAGGACACGGAGGCAATAGCAGCACTGTGTCTCCTCAAGAGCACATTTGACTACTGGGGACCTATCACCCCCCTTCAGTGGGTCAGAAGTGCTGAAGAGGTTGTTTCAAATCCTTGACACAGAAGGAAGTGAATCCTGATATTGCACACTGACATAGTGCTGGACCACTGATCTCCCATTTGCTCCTTAAGGGGAGAGGCAGGGGAAGAGGAAATTTAATTCACCTGATTCCAGAGGTTTGCAAGGGGAGGAGACTTAAGATTTACTTTTGGCTGAAGGAAATATTTCATACATTACCAAATCAAAAGCTTCTTTCAATCTTCAACACCTTTTCTTCAAATACGTCCTTGGGTTTCGTACCTCCTTCCTGCCATCTCTTAAAATCTTCCACTGAAGTTTTGGTTTTTTTTCTTCACCCTCTCTCCCAATTCTCCAGTTCATTAGATGAAATAAATTATTTGCAGTACCCAAATCACAGCTGCTCCCTCAGGACAAAGGAGGAACAGCCCTTTTCCATTTTCTTCATTGCAACTGATTTACTACCAGTTACAAGTGGGCTGAGCCAGTGCCATACCCTGCCAGGCAGGCTGTTCTCCAATAATGCCACCACAAAGTAAGTGGCAAAGAATGACCTGGCATAAGGCTTCTCATAGTACTTAGTTAAGCTGTTGGAGCTGATGGTGAATGTTTCAGTGAATGTTTCAACAGTTTAACTTAATCTTACTTTCTCACTCCTAGCAAATTGTTCCCATTTTCCAACCAATTTGCAGCCCACATTCCTACTCTGCTGTTATAACTGTTTACAATAAATCAGATTTGCCTGTGATCGTTGAAGCAATAACTCTCAACAAAGAAGGCAGCAGGAACATATTTCAGTCTAATAAAAATAAATGATGGCAGATTAAGTTCTCTTTTAAAGAATGTCTTATCAAAACCTACGGAGAGACTCATTTCACAGAGGCAAGGGGATGCCTGCCAAAGCTGGGAAGAGTTAAAGATCCTGCTGTCACTCACACTTAGTGTGCCAGAAAAACAAAAATAACATGTAAAAAAAGCAATCACCTGCAGTAGGAATGGGGAACAAAAGCTAAATGAGTTTTTCCTGTGCCAGTGACCTTTGACTGCAAGACAGTCAGGTAACTTTTCCTATCTAACCCCTTAATACAGAGTTATTCTTGGACAGCAACTCTTCTATATTACTATGCTTTTTACCTATTTTATAACTTTGAAGGATCACAGTACTCAGCCTCAAACTATTCATTGACGTATATCCTTCGTACTAAAGGAGAACTCTTCATTAAACAATTATTTCAGGAAGGCTATTTCCAGAAATCCATGTTTTTTGCCTTTTTAAACTTTATAGCTCATGTAACTTCCAGACACAGGTATACAAGTTTATCACCAGTCCTACTGTTCAGCAGCAAAACACCATGGAAGAAACAAAGACAGACAGAGATAATAATTCCAATGCCAAGTCATCTTGGGCTCTCTGCTGCTTAATACAGGAAAAATATTCCTCTGTGGGATCATCATACTCTGCCTTAAGAGCTTAGTACTTCATCACAGCTCAACATGGACCTTTTTCCTAACAGGGAAGTGAAAGAACAGATGGGAACCTGGAAAACACTGCTGAAGGAAACACACATTTGCAATGTGTGATGGCACAACGAAGCCAGGATTACCCCACCAAAAACCCTTTAAGCACCACATTGAACAGGCATAATAGCCAGGGTAAGAAAAATACTGGGTTTGTAATAAGGAAACTGTCCCACAGTGCAGGTCCACCAGAGTGCACGGAGTGTTTTTTCCAGCCTCATTACTATTAATGAGAGCAGACCACCTTATAGCAAGGGGGAGCAGGATTTTGATTGAAGGCACTGCTCACAGCATCTGCACGTCCTGGGACAGGAAAAGGACCTGGCACTGTAGAGCACTACACTGAGATGGGTCTCCTGATTGAGAATTTCAGATACATTGCCTCTGGGACTGTGAAGTGAAACACCCTCTGCTCACACTGCCCAAATACAAAATACAGCCTAAACAAATTTCGTGGGACAGTGAGAAGGTGTATACACAGAAGAAAGAAGCATAAATGGCTGCCCATTTGGGTTATTCTCTTGCACTACACATGTAGGCTGGAAAAAAACCTACTTGTCAGCAAGTATTGGCAATTTTTAGAGCAACCACCTAAGTATTAAGTCACAAACCATGCAAGCAGAAAAAAAAAATCCATAACTCAGGTTTGCTATACATGGGTTGAAATGAGGAAAAGCGTCAACATTTTTAAAAAAGAAGTAACATTAAGCATCAAATTTGGAAAGCTCAGTGAAACTGGGAAAAAACAAAGGTAATAAAAATAACTTAGAGAACAGAAAATTGAATTAACAGTGAAGTGGGCCCATGTAAGTTACTTCAGGAACCTTTGTATTAGAAAAACTACCAAAAATAAGAGAACAGCATAATTAACGAAATGAAATTATTTTACACACACAGAGATACAAATAAAAATACAAAAATATTTAAAAGGTTTGAACAGAGATCAGGAAAGGTAGAAGAGAAATAGAGAAAACATGTCAATGGCACTTAAAGTTGAAGGCTTACAATGAAAGTGAACATATAGCAAGAGTGAAAAGAGGGGAAAGAAAATGAAATGTTACAAACAAATGAATGCTCAGAATTTAGAGGTTAAAACTTTTTTTTCTTTTTACTGCAGAGAAGGCTAGCATTTATCAGAGATGGAGAAGTACTGAAATGCAAGCTTTGCAGAATGCCTAATGGTAGAAAGAGAGTAAAAAATAAACAGAGATAAACATAGAGAATGACAAAGATGATGGACTCTGGGTGTTCAGAACTTTTAAAACCTCCAAAACCCCAGAGAATTTCAGAAGATAGAGATTTTCTTCTTTTTATTTCTTTGAAAGGTGTAAGAGGATGCCTGGCACACTACAGGGGGATGCTACAGAAGCAGAATTAAACTAATAAATGTATACTCCGATGGTTCTCAGCTGCAGTTCAGCATTGTAGCACTGTGACAAAATATTCTAACACAGGAAAAGATCCTGCTGTCCTGGTACTTTATCCTACAAAACTGTGAATATGTCTTCCACTTAGACCAGTGAATATTGGTTTTCAAGGTCAGGCAGACAGCTTGTAAAATGTTCTATACTTTCAGAGTTCTATGTTTTCCTGTGGTCTCCATTTCCCCAATCAATCCACTCTTACACCACATAAGTAACCTCAGCAGGGGTCACCATGAGAGGCAAAATGCAAGCAGCATAAGAATGAGGAAACACCTACACACTGGGCCTTTGAGGAATTGAATCAGAGAAGGCTTCTGTATGGACTCTTCTTTTAAGAATAAATAAATCAGGTAGAGAGTGTGGTCCTGGTGAACGTATGCTGTTCTGGAAAAATGTGTGAAATAGTGCTCCATATGATTAGGAGCTCAGACAGGCAAGACTTCAACGAATTATTGAATTGTAAGAGAACTATTTCATATAGCATAAGATGGAGACAAAAGTAAACCATGCAGAAATTGAAAAGTATTGTGAGCTAGTAAATTAAAAAATATAGAAAAAAAGGGAGAAGGAAGAGAACCAGGCATTACTGCACAACCCAATTAATTTTAACACTAATAGCAAATGTTGCCATTCTGCATTGGGCTTTATTCATCTAAAAAAATACCAAAAGAGGAATAGCTTCTCTAGTTATCATTCCATTTATAAAACAACAGTTCCAGAACACAAGTCTATCAGAAGTTATTGCTTTTGATGATCCTGTTCATCAGTAAAACACAGTAAGATTTCTCTGAACTGATTCCAGCTGCAACTCAATATAAAAAAAGCCCCACCAAACAGTTACTGGACATTTACAATAAAATCTTTGTTGAACTCTGGCAAAAGACAATTGTCCTGTCAGTTAAAATGCTCTTCTTTTTTGTCCATCACTACAGATATGTTTCCAATATCAAGTTCTGATCTCTGGGCAGGTAGTTGCAGGCTATAACCAAAGGACTTCAGACTTCTGTTCTTGAAACTACACAAAGATGGCTCCTATCTACAACTGGTTTTAACCAGCCTCATTGGCAAAAACTGTTAGGACACATGGGCTTTATTTATCATTTTCTTCTGGTCTATAATCCATACCACTGACAGGTTGCAGGCAACATCTTTTTGAGTATTGGCCAATTTGCTCATGAAGCATCCTTGGACTACAATACTGACACATCATCCATGCTTTTTTGGGCTGGCAAAAGACTAAGCCAAGTACTTGCCAAAAACTGTCAAAAGCTCAGTTCAGCACTACAAAGCTGCAGGAATTGTGTCCCTGTCTTGAATTTCGTAACTTTCAAGTTTTCCCCAGACTGTCATTACTTACCACATAAGCAGAAAGGATATGGAGAAAAAAATAGCTAATCTAACAAATATCCAGATCTGTGTTTTTGCATTACAATCTAAGGTACTGAAAAGGACAACACCATTTTTGATGCTTCAACCAGTGTCTACAGCTTATTTGGAGGGCATCTCTCCCACTGGAATTATATCCTTCCACCTAAGGATGTGGCTGACCGCTTCATGAGCTGATGAACGATGATATGTTACACCAGTACTCACACGTTTTTTTTTTCATAGTTACTGAACAGAAGTGAATAAACTTCTGACATTTTTCTGCTGGCACAGGAAAATTTTTACTTTGATCATTAGATCAAGGAACATTTAAACAGATTAAGAACTAGATCAAGAACGTATGTATACCCAGAAGATTGCACACTGGAAACCTGAAAATACAAGAGCAATACATTTAATTCAGGTCATTTTTTTACTGCAGTAACAAGAAAAAATGCTACAGGTGATTCTGTTGGAAATTCCACATTGCATATGCTCTGACTTGTAAAAATAGTATTTTTCTCCTAACTACAGAAAAACAACATCTTAAAATAATAATTTAACTGTAAAAGCCAAAGCGCTGTTAGGTTCACTGAACTAAAATCAACAGCTATTAGCTTTTACCGTAAACATTCAAAATAAAACACCTGATTATTCTTTAGCAGACTACCAACTTCAGAATTTATCATTTTGTCATAAAGCTGAAGGATTTCCCAGCTAAAAGAACTTCTGACCAAGTCCTGCTCTTTCTTATGTGGACTGCACTTTCAGAAAAGTAAGATCACCTGCATCCAAGCAGCTCAGCTCAGAAACAGATGCTGCAGCTGCAGTGTAGAGAATGCCAGAGGTGAAAGCCTGAACTCTGCTGAAACTGGAGGCAGAACTCTTACTGGTATCAATGGATCAGAATCCTTGCCTCCACATATTTTTCAAAATTGTCTTTCCAATAAAACATTCAAAATGGAGATTATGAAACATCGAAAATGACTGCAGTTTTCTGCAGGATTTAACATTTTCCACAGGTTCTTAAAGTCAAGCCTACAAGGAGACATGGCTGGTGCCTATTTGCTCTTCTCTGGCACAGACCACAGATTATTTTTCTCTGTACAATATTTTAGAACACAGGAACTAGGAAAAAATTAGTAGATAAAATGTTTCTATGACTTCTGATCCAGATACAGGATTGTTTATCTGCACAAAAATACACATAGTTTCAGCCTGTCATTTCCAGCTCACATTGTTAATTACATTTCAATGCACCTCACTAGATAAGAGGTATAATCCAGCCAAAAGCATATAAAGGTTGTAGTCCAAATTATGCAAGGTGTCTTGCAGCTGATAATTCCAACAGGTAATGAACTGTTTCATCTTATGCAGCTTGGCAAACACGGCTGTTTATCTTTACCCAAGCCTTAAACATGCACATCAAACCAAAGATATCATCCACAAATACGATGAGTGAATCTTCTTTTCAGTTAGCACCAAAGTGTTAATTATATTCTACTACAATATTTTTGCAGAAAGAAAGAAACCATGTTCAAAGGCAACAACAACAACAAAAAAGCAGCGCTTCAAATATCCAGTTCTGTGAATTTCTTGTATTTCTTCCATGATCTCAGCCTATCAGTTGAAATCTGGCAGGCCATCAGAAATACTGATCACAAGCACCTGTCGCACAGATTCTTTGCAATTATAGATGACAAAATCCCTGGGCCTTATACTATCATCTGCTACTGTGGTCTCTCGTGCCTAAACATTGAGCCTGGAGCACACACCTCACAACAGGATTGTAACAGAAGCAGCGGTTACCTCCACGCCCAAATCAGCTGAAACATCAGCAAACTGCCTCTGTTCCTGCTCAAGTAAGAGCAGAAATCAAACTGAAGGACAACGAGCTCCAGCTCCTAACTCCAAGCATTAGCAATCCCTCTCCTTTCTGCTTCTCACTCCAGCTTATGTCTCCAAAGACAGAGAAAGAAAATTCTTGGGTGAAAACTTTCAGTTCCTGAACCAGAGATGGAACTCTGCTCTAAATAATAAGATTTCCATTGCCTCAGAGTAATCAGTTATGATTTAATGGAAGTACAGAAAAAGACTAAAAGCTTAGAGAAGATGTAAATACATTTTCTTTGGGGAATCAAAGTCAGAACAAATAATCTCTCTTCCATTTAAATTCTCTATATTTTTACTTGTCTATCTCGGTAAAAGGTGTAAATTGGAAGAGGTTTTCTATTCTAAAGCCTTCTTTACCATAATACATGTAGCATTAAAATAATTTTAGAGATAAAAGCCATATCTTCTAGAAAGGATTAGAATTTCAGTAGATTTATTCTGGATTTATCATCAGGTATTATACCTCCCCCACCTTTCAATAAACATCCATTACTACAGATCTGGTTATACTTCCGCATATCCGTGGGTATAAAGCCTGCAGCATGCATGGAACCCTGTGGTGGTTGAAGGAACAAACTACACAGCAGACAGTAATTTCATTCACTTAAAATATTTAATTAAGTGGAAATTCAGTCAAGGCTGGTAATGTCTATTTTACAAAACCCTTTATAGAAACTTTCATTTAGCTTCTATCTTTACTACTGTATTTGCAAATACCTCAAGGAAAACCTTAAACCAAAAAAAAAAACAAGAAAGGATGAGGCAGAAATTACTTCACATCTGACAATCAGAAGGAATGCAAACTGGAGGAAAAGCCCTGTATTTCATGAGGGACATCTTGTATTCCAAATGGAATGGTATCCCAGGGATTTCTTTTGCTTCTATGTACATAATTTTAGATGCTGTATCTAAATATTGCTAGTCAATATCAAAGCAAAGATGAAAGGTGGTGTCTGAGAAAAATCTGATTTCAGTCAGTGAGATGAATTTACCAACGTAAGGAGGTGTAGCTCTTTACAGATTGCATGTATTTATGGAGGCATAGAATTAGATCTGTACACTGTAACTCAAGAACACTGTCAAAACTCTTGAACGAAAACTTTTGTATGGAAATGTCCTAAAGTGTTAAAATTTTGAATCAAAATACATAGATGTGAAAAAAATCTGCAATTAAAAGGTTAAACAGTATCCTCACTCTCTGCTTCTGCTGTGGTATACTCTTCTTCTAGCACATCAATTTTATGTCAGTGATCCCAGATGACCCAAACCAACATTTGCTTGCTTACACTAAAAAAACTAAATAAAATGCAAAATGCTAACTGAATATAAAATGCTGTACTATTTTTATCTTCAATTTGCAGAAAGTCTGAATATTTGAAAGGATAACTGCTTGAGATTGGTTTCACTGAAGTACTACTTGAAAAAAAAAATAACACTATTTCTTAAAGATTCTATCCATCTCTGTACTCATCCTCAAGAGAAACTAAATGAGGCAAAGTATCCTAAAGAGCCCTTTGCACATTTCTGGGACCTGAAAGCATCGTGCCATGTTAATATAACTTGAACAACATTTTAAAAAAAAAACACCAAAACCAAAAAACCTGCAACAACAACAACAAAATACACCAAAAATACGCAAAAACAACAACAAAAAAAACCAAAACAAAGCTAAATCATGCTGTATGGCACAGAGAATAAAAACCAAAATGAACGTAATTTAAAGAAACCTGTGAATGGTAGGCCAACTGTTCACTGACGTTTTCAATAGAACTTGAGATTTTTAAGAGACCAAACACAGTTTTTGTACTTCCAGGATATTAATGTTTCAGGATCAAGTTGTTAAATATATGCTGTAAGCCAATCCAAAACCTATATTTTCTATATGCCAAATGCATATAGAAAATGCCTATATGCAATGGCAAAATCAATTCCCTGAGTGCCTCCATTGCCTCATCTGTGAGATAAGGAAAGAAATATTTACCCTTCTTTGAAAATTTATTTGATCCTATCTGCTAAGTGTCCCTCCATGTCACCACTTTTCTTGGTCCTCTTCTATGCACCCCACCACCAGGCCCACAGACCTTTCTGCCTGCCTCTGAGCAGCTCATCAGACACATCTTTCTGACAAAACTGGAATTCTCTCAATATAGCATGTAGGAACAGCAGCTATATACTATCAGGAAGAGAGTTACACATTTCCTAGCATGATATATTCAAACTTAAGAAGTGGCAAACTAAAGAACGTTTGCTGGTTGTCACCAGAGCTAGGCTAGTGTCATGCTAAAGGAGTTTGAATTACATATGGGAACCTGCTCTATCTGGCCAAAGAACAGAAGACAGTATTTTTTCTCTCTTTTTTAATCCTAACTTTCTGGCATCTTAGCATCTCATTCTTTTTCAAACCAGCTATAGCTATTATTAAGGAGAAAAAACACGTGAATTTTCAGTCTGAGCCCAGTACCTCAGAAGATACAGCTGCAGAATCGAATGAAGAATGATTAAAATTGGTGGTATGCATTTCCACATTTATTCCAAATTTCACTCATCTGTGTTGCTTCTTCCTACTTATTCTGTTGCATCGCTGTCAGCTGAAGAAGCTGCACTAAAAAGCAGAGCAGTGCAGAAACCTGGAGCAGAGATGGCAAACCGGAATAATTTGATATGATGCCCACTCCAAAAGTTTAATGCACCGTGTATAGCTGGCAACAGCAGTTCAGATGTAAAAGAATAAGTTGCCTGCAACACTATCAGAACTTTCTGTTTGCTTGTTTGCCTGCCCACCAGCACAATAAAGTGTCCACACTGCATTATGGGGAAAGGTTGCCCATCTCTCATTGTAGTAGGAAGATGCTCAGTGACACTATTCACCACTAGATTGCATTTCCATGATTACAACAGAACCACTCTGTGTTTCTGTGGCCTTAAACTTACAAAATCTGGATGCCTTTATGCTTTTCCTAGTTAAAGATGACATCATATTCCCTGGAGAGACCTGGCGTAAAACTTCAGCCCAAGCTTTATTCCTCGCACCTGGTAGATAACCACCTCTATGACTGCAGCATCAGTATTGGGTCATTTCAGGAGTTATTATTCTGTGTGTAATTACCTCATGCTTCTGTTCAGAAAGTATTACACAGGTACAGAAAACATTTCAATAAAGTTATTGCCATCAGATCTAGGAAGAGATAGCAGCTCACCTTTGAGCATCAACAGAAAGATGCCCTGATCAAAAAATCTCTACAGATATTGGCAGGCTTTGAACCAAGCTGCTTTCTCAGTTCAAGCTGCCTTCTCAGTTCAAGCTGCCTGAATATTTCATATTTTCTGCACTACACATATTTGCATCTAATTATACAAAAGGCCAGATTAAATTTAATACCTCCATTGCATTTATACAGACTAAACCTCTATGCTCCAAGTGAAAACCAAAGTACTTTACATATTTAAATGAACAACACCAGACAAGATGACCTTTAAAATCACCATTATAAGAAACACAATTACAAGTGACTCAAGACATATGGCAAACTTAACTATGCTTAAACATACTGGTTTCCAATCTTTTCAATCACAACAAAAATTGATATCTAAAATTAAAATGTATTTGAGATTTTAGTTACAGGAAATGTTTAGCAGAATTTACTCTTTTTATGTTACTAAATTCTATTGATAGTATTTATCAAAAAAGGCAATTCCATAACATAAAAAAAAACCCTTTAACTACTTATAGTTAAATATTACTTAATAAAGATGATGTGGATGATTTTGTGGAAGCATGACATGGACTGAAAATAGTTAGTTTGAATTTGATCCTCAAAGCTTGGTAACAATTTGATACGCAGTTACTACCATTACAGAATCAGAAGACCAAAAGATGTGTATGTGTATACTTAACTTGTAGGATCCTAAGTGCTTTAAAAAGAGCCAAGAAAATGAGACCTATGCTCACAATCCACAAATAAGCACAGAATAAGCATAAGAGTGCAAGTCCATGCAAATTGGTGCAGGAACACCAATTTTTCAAACGAAACAGCAGAGAGAATACTAATGAGCAGAGGGTAATTACTCATGCTGTATTTGCCCAAGACAACACAAAAGGAGCTCTGCAAGACTAGGCTTCTTGAGGGTTTTGTTGTTGCTGTTGTTTAATTCTTTTGAATTTTTATGTGGTTTTTTTGGTTTTTAATTCTTTATGTTTTTTATGACTTTTCCATGCTGCCCAACAGAACACTGCCAAGCTCTACTTTGGAGCATCAGCTGACAGTCAGCTTAGAGTAAAGGATGCTACCAGCTGCAGTGCCAGTCCTGTCCCTGCATTACCACTGGGGGTTTTACACCTTCTGTGAAAGCTCAACAGAGGGACCACTGCCTAAATCCTGCAGGATCAGTGTTTAAGTAGAGATGGCCACAGACATAAGCAATAAGCCATTCAATTTCACCACTCACTTTAATGACAACAGGCATTTCATAAAGGTGTGACATGCAGAACTTTATGACCTCACCCAAATTAGAAGTGGAGATATAGAACTACAGCAGCTTCTTCCTCATGGAAGCTCATCTGTTACACTGTTACTCTGTGGGTTCTCCTTTAATGATTTATTTAAACAGGAGCAATCAAAAGTTCAGCTCTTCAGTTTAGAATCAGATCATCACTCAGACAGTGGATGAACTATAGAAGCAATATAGAAAGCCTACTTGGTGAAGAAAAACTAGCACTGAGGAAGAATATTAAAACCACCACTTGAAAAATCAGTAAACAAAACATGGAATCATTCTGGTCATGTCATAGGCACATGGGTTTATGCCATACTTAGCTGGTATTTTTTGCAACAATTAAGAATAGTGTAAAATTGTTAATAATCTTTAGACATCTTCAAATAGTATTCCAAAGACCAGTTACAAAGAAAAATAGAGAAGCTTTTGTATTACAGCTATCATTAAAAACAAATATTTAAACAAACAAAAAAGGTAGGTTTCCCAGTGCGAAGTACATTGCATGTGTTTCTATTGTAAGACTGTCTGTACTGCACTTCTCAGAATAAAAATGTCTTTGAAATAGAATAAAACTGCTTTGTAGCAAATGGTCATTAACACTTTGATAAATCACATCCTATACAATTGCATATGAAGCACAGAACCTTCCTTTCATAAATATTTCAGTATGCGATAGCAAGTATTACATTAAGCAGCACCACCAGTGGTTTTCTGCTGTCCAGACAATATTAAGTTTTAGACTAATTAATTACATCCTTCACAACAGTCAAATTCACAGCTTTTGGAACAATGACTACAAAAAGAATAGCAGAATTTTTGTTATTCTTTGAAGTACATTCTGAACATACTCCTAAGTAGTATTCTAAAGCCAAAACATTGAGGGTTTTTTTTAATTAAAAAAAAAGCAGATTAAAAAAATGAACTCTAATAGGTTTTTCTTCTGTTAAAAGGACAAAACACTGTGAGATATTCTGTGCAAGCATGCAGAGTGTGTGTATTGAACAAAAGAAAGTAAAACTGAGTGTGATATAAATTTCCAGCTTCCCAAGAAACCGTTCTGCTACATCTAGTTTGTTGTTAAATAAATGTATCTGTTCAATTCCAGAAAGCTTTACTGTACAAGCAGGCTGGTAAGAGCTTTAGGACTTACACAAGCAATTTCTAAGACAACAGAACTCAAGGATGGAACAAGAGTTGAGCAGAGAGACTGAAATATCAGCCTTCAAACAGTAGTTTGGGTGTTTTTAAAAAGGGTTAAAAAGCTATTTTTATGTGCATTAAAGCCTTTATTTCATATTTCCTCTAGAAATTAATGCAGTATAGAAATTCTACTTAACAAGACTTGGCAAGCACAACCTAGCAATTAGATCAGGAAGCACCATGTCCCCTAGTTCTGTGTGTACATACATTACTCACAGGAGGTGCTTTCCCAAAAGTGTAATAGGGGCAGAAAAAGGCTGCGAGCAGCCAGGAAAATAACTCGGCAGACGAGGCAGGAAAACTTGCCCATCAGTAGTGGTGATGAGGAAACCACAACAAGAGGGTAGGTTCCATTTCCAGCCCTGGGTTACAAATGCCAATCAACCCAAGCCAGGATTTATAAGCACAATCCAACAGTTTGGCAGACAGGCAAGTAATTAAGCTTCACTTGTCTGGAACACAAGTTTGGTTGTTTTGGGCTATAAAGCAGCTCTCCTGCCATAACAGAACCTTCTCACTTTATAAGACAGGTCTGGTCAACAATCAAGCACAAGGCCATCAGCAATTCTCCCAGAACCATCACATCTTCGGCTGTGGTCCAGAAGAATATAAAGCTCACACAGAATCACAGCACCCCTTGGTTTCACATGTTTATTGCAAGAGATTGATTCAATCAGGATTGATGCTAGGCCAACCCTCAGCTGGGAAACTGTTTCACCACCATTTCAGGTAAAATTATATCACCTCTAAGTCCCTGGCCTTCCTATCTGTAAAATGGCAATAAAAGTTGATCACTTTTACAGCAGCATTTTGACGGCCTCAGAAAAAAGTCAATGCCTAAAGGGCAAGTTAGTACTATTCATCCTAAAATGCTAATACATAGCATTACTTGTCAATGCTTCTATTATCCAACATGAAAAGCATATTTTTTAGCATCTCTAAAAATACGAAACGGTTTTTTGTCAAATTTCCTTCATAGAGAGCACTGACAGCTCTCAGTGCAGTAAGCCAAGCCTGATTTTTGCACTGCATCTGCAATATCTTTTATACTTGGGCAGCTGGCACGGAGTGAGAAAATTCATTAACATGCTAATGATGTGTCCTATTTAAAATTCCAGCTCTGATTATTGTGTGATTAAGTCTCTTCCCTTGACGTCTGCTTCCTTATATCTGCATTACTGTGAGAAATCAACAATTATTAATGAAGTAAAAAATAGGTGACCAATTTATACACAAGATAAAGACAAACATACACACATATTTAAGCACATACTTTTTTTTGTCGACTATTTTCCATACAAAACAGTATTATGTTCAGTAAAAAAAAAATTAAAAAAAAAATCTAAGTTTTCAAGAAGCTCACAGGCACAAAACAACAATTCAAGTGCCAGATGACATAGAAATAGACATGAATAGGACCTAACCCTAACCTAGCGTACGGGTTGGGGCAGGAACACAGAAAAAAAGGCAGAACTGCCTTTCTCTGCAGCAACACATATTTTATTGGCATAAATGAAACACCAGGCCTAAGGCTGTGAAGTAAGTCAGGTCACCTACCCCAATTCAAATCACACCTTTCACAGCACAGACAAACACAATTATCTCCAGTTCTTTCAAACAACAGCAAAAACAAATGGCAACAAAATTGTATTCCAATTCTTTATGCTTTATTCTCTAAACATAAAAGTGGTGTGCAAAATAACACTGTTCCATAAAGGTGGCTTCTTTTCCTCAAGACACCATCTGCATACTGTTTTCCAGAGTGTATCTGAAGGCTTATATTCACTTAAATGTGTTGATATCAAACCCATGCCAGTGTTCTCAAATATTTCAATTTTTAAAGGAGAAAACAGGGTAGATCACATGTAAAGGGGGCAGGGATGATGA
This sequence comes from Rhabdornis inornatus, assembly GCA_013397075.1. NCBI lineage: Eukaryota > Metazoa > Chordata > Aves > Passeriformes > Rhabdornithidae > Rhabdornis > Rhabdornis inornatus. Next base: position 172,329 of record VWZS01008822.1, on the reverse strand, counting down.
AAATGGAAGATGTCAGGTTTCAATTTATGTATCTCTGACTAGTATCTGCTTGACAGCATTTTAACATAAGGATAAATTTGTCCTTATGCCTACAGAATCACAGTAAATTAAAAGAAAATCTACTGAGTAAACACCCAGTATTCTGAAATTCATTGTCACAAATTGTGGGAACACTGGAGGTCAGGTAATAAATGCAAAACGGAAAAAAAGAGTCTATGAACTGATATCATTTCTGTTGCTTCAGCAAGCATCTTGTACAGGCTTGATTTAAAACCCTGCTAAATTAAAACACAAATGAGAATGTACATGTGTATTATAGGAAGTTTAATTGTCCTAAAATAAAAGAGAAACAAAATGGGCTGATTAGAAGGTCAGAATACTTTTCAACTCTCTTGAAAATTCAAGGAAAGAAGCATTGCCTGATGCTCATTTCTCAGTTTGTATCACAATGCACTAAATTTAAGAATAATTTTTTAAAATTTTATCTAGATTCTATAAAACCAAGTTCTTCTCTAGAAGTGTGTGTAGACACATTATTCTATGCATTTTTAAAACACTGTATTGAGCTGCCTACAAATCTCTTTGTTTCTATGATAGCTCTGCTTATCCACTTGCCTATGAAGAAACTTCATATGCTTCTGAAACAGAGGCACCTCCCTCTCTTCACCCAACCTACTGTTCGTAACATCCTGAAAAAGGAAAAACATTTCAAAATCCTAAAGCTTTAAAGTATCTCTCAGGATTGCATTTAGTTTAGAAATAATTATATTAACTGTACATATGTAGTCAAATATTACTGAGCCTTTTCATTTAAGCAAGCAGCAAGGCCATTTTATCTGCTTCAACTTCAGGAGTGGGTACAGCAGGCAAAAGAGTAGGTCAAGGCTAGGAATGACTTTGCCATTTGATAACTTGTCAGTAGCCTTCCCAGTAATCACAAACAACCTCCCCAATTCCACCATGACACTACAAACCAAGCACACTGATCATAGTTGTGTGAGAGGAGCACTTGCAAAGTTGTTAAAACTCTCCTTCAAACACAAATTTACTATGAGAACTCTTGCTTTCAGAATCAGGAATCTCTTGCACCTCATACATTCAGACCCACCACCAAATGTGTTATATATGTACGCACTAAACATCTAGTTTTATATACTAAACATGTTCCTGTTGTCACAGCCAGACACATCTACTGCTCCTGCATAAAGACTACATATTCCTCTGTATGTGAACACAAGCACAATGCCATCATCACTGTGATAAAAATGGGCTTAGAAAAGAAAGGTTTTGAGAACTGGGCTGAGACAGATTTCAAAAAGTGGTATATTGCTGGGGTATCCCTTGTTCCCATCCCTCTCCCAACTCCAGTGGAAACAGCTGAGAGGATATTGAACATACTGCTTCTGCAGGTCATTGCCAGACTTCCCTCAGAACAATCAGTATGTTTTGTGAAATGCAGAATGATTCATCAAACCCAGCAAACCTTCAGGAGATCAGGTCTGAGCAAAAAGCTGTAACATTCTGTAAACTACTCACCAAAGGCAGCCTCTCCTTGTTCAAGTTCTTGTTTCAATCTGGTGTAGTCATCTTTAATTCTCTCTAGTTTTTGTGTATTTCTGACACTCAGAACCGACAGTTCATTGAGAAGTCCTTCCAGTCCCTCTTTCTCAGATGTTAATGATCTTATTTCTTCTGCAAGATCCTTCGCAGTGCCGAAATTACTTCCTGCATGTTTTGGGGGGGGCAGGGGAAGAAAGAGGGAAAAGACAATGAGGCAGACACTTGCAACATCAGCTTACGTAGCAATCCTGGGAAATTAGGCAATTACACTTCCCAACAGCAACTCAAAGTGGGATAAAAAGAAAAACTGCTTTGCAAGCATCCATTTCATTAATGTTACAAAAATAATAATTGTAGCTGATTTAACCTTACACACACAGAAATGGTATTTTCTTTAATTATTGATATAATTTACATTTTTCCAGGAAACCAGTTCTTAAGGGTTCGCACTTCAAATCATGTTGTACTGTAATTCACTAGTTGTTGCAGTGTGATCTATCAGACCATTTTCTTCTTTTGGAGTACCCCTCAATGCACAGCACATTTGAAATAGAGGCCATGAACCCACTGCACCCTAAAGTATTCCCTCCCTGAACAAAGCAGCTCTGTGCTAACTTTCATAACAACCACCAGAAGGCTGTTCATGAACGACACATTGCATTTCTTAAATGGGCTGCACCTCAAGCAAAGACCATGGGGACATGTTCTTAGAGAACACATTCAGAAGTCACAACCCTCTGCTTATGGCTCTCCCTGAAGCATGAAATGTCACATACAGGCAGAAGGCCTTGGCAGCACCAGCTCACACTCCTCTGGAGTTTTTTAAAATGTCTGGCTCCTTTGGACAGGGATCCAGAGTAAAAAGTTCAACTCCCAAGTGGTTTAAGAGTGTAGCCTAGTAACATTTATCCACTTAACTGTTCTGAAAACCATTTTTAAAAGCAGCTGGAGAGGAATGTTTCCTTACTTTGCAAAGGAGTCTCTTGCAATAAATAGAAAGTGACAGTGATATACTCAGCCATTAAATAACTTTTAAATAGCAGTAGAATAACAATGCTACATTTATATAATTGCACCAGAATAATTTTAATGATTGAGATACTTGGCTGGGGGGGAAAAAAATCAAGCCAAAAATACACAAAAAAACCCCTAAACCCCACCACAACACTTTAATCTAAAGAATTCTTGATCAAAATAATTTCCATATAGAATTGCCCAATAAAAGAAAGAAGATATTTAGCATGAGGCTTAAGCTCTGATATCATCCTAAATTAGCAAAAATTTGGTAATATGATCTAATAAGTAAAGGTATTTAGTAAGTAAAGGCACTTAGAAGATTTAGCCTTGAAGCAAGTATTAAAATAACACAAATGTCTCATCAGTTTCTGAAGTATGTGTAATGACTTTAGACTTCTGAAATCACTTTATAATACCACCAGCATTATTCAGATGTAAGGGTTTCTTTTTGGTTTTGTTTACACAATACAATACACTGTTGCTTAGACACAACAGATCAATTGAAAAGTTTATTTCCACATATTAACACATAATCCAAACAACGAAATCCACATCAGAATATCCTAAATTATGGCACTACATCTTTTTGACCCAGAGTCTTCAAAGTGTTGGTCACAAAGTCTTAAAAGGGAACGCTTTTGCTGCTGTTCAGTTTCTTCAAGACAAGGAAGCAAGAATGGGATGCAAGTGTTTACACCCGTCAGAAGATGGCAAACCACCACCAGCAGCTGCCAGGAGAGGCTCCATTCCTCCAGAATGCCGGAGTGAACCGGAGCACCTCCACCCAACACCTACAGCCATTCTCCTGGAGCAAAGACACTGTTGCAAACCCAAGTGGCTGTATGAGGGCAGATGTGCCAAAGGGAGGCTGCACTTATCAAAATTTTGTAAAATACTGTATCAAATAAACTTAAAGACAGAACTAAGCATGGTAGTCTTGCTTTGCATTTGCTTTTTTGGGTTTTTTTAGCCCGAAGGCTATGATAGTTTCATTCAACCTCTTCCTCATTTAAAGTTGACATTTTCTTGTTTCTTTTTAACAGGTTTAAAGTCCTTCTAATTCCCAGTTAAAACCCTATTTGCCACTCCTGTCTTAAAATTACAATTAAATAACTATAAACATGCTTTACAAATAGCACATGCAGAATCTTAAAAATAGAAGGATCTTATGGCTCAGTGGGAAACAGCAGCATACATTTCATTACCTTAATTTGTCATGTTTCCAAATGGGCAAAACAAAGCAGCAAAATAAGCAAGACAAATTCACTGGAAAAAATGGCAAATATTCAGATGCTCCTAAGGCAAGAAGACCTGAGTCCACCTTTATGCACCTGAACTCATCCTAAGCATCAGAGCACAGGAGGCTTAATAAAACATGAAGGTGAGAAAATCTTCATCAGAACCTGGAGCCTGCTGTTACATTTCAGAGGACAGCAAGGCAAAAGGTATGATATTGCATATGAAAGTTTTATATATACTGAATGGATCTGAATTCCCAGAGGAGAAGTTTATATCAAAACTGAGGCTACAAGGAAATGGCAGCAGATACAAACCCAAAAGCAAAAGAGACCCTACCTGATGTAGCTTCCCATGACAGCAAAAATGTCTGAAAGTCTGCAGTGAAAATTTAGAAGATCATATAAAAACCCAGGCATCACAAGTACCATTATTAATGAGCTCTGACCTCAATCCCAGCAACCAAAGTAACTGCTTCCTGCATTCCATAAGAAGGTTGATTAAAAAATTAATATAATCAATAGCTCCCAGCATTGAAAAACATGCCCTCCTGGATTATTTTTTTTTCTGTTGTTGTTGTTTTGTTGGGGGGTTTTTTTGTTGTTGTTGAGACAACATCACATTGGATGCCAAACAAACATGCTGAAGATATATGTCATGGTATTTTATTCTGCTAACACTCGAAATGTTAAAATTCTTCTTTTTGATAACTTAATAATTAGTTTGCCTAAGTGAATGCAATAACTGCTACTTTGTCAACCACTCATAGATACGTTTTGCACAGCCATACCAGTGAGAGGGTTCTAGCTGGCTGATGTTAGTTAAGTCAGTCTAACTCTTCCCAGGAAACTCAAAAATCAGGCAGCCAGTAGGACTGCTCGCTCAAAAAATCTGTACAGAGAAACAAAGCTAAGGAATTAAGAGCCTAAGACCAAAGCCGAGATTCTGGTCTAAACCAGGGCATGGGACAGAGATTCTATGAAGGGGACTGAAGAGCAAGATGCCACTTTCCCCCATCTTTCCTCCTGTCTCACTATGATGCTTGTTGGAGACGTGCAATTTTAGCCACTGCATCCATGTTCATGTAAACACACTGGGTGCAAATTGGGGCAGCAAACTTGCAGTGCCCAGTGCTCTGAACAGGTAATGTGCTTGCAAATGCACTATCATAAGGAACTGAGTATGCACACTTCACTTCGAGGGACTGCACATTACCATTATCTCAAAAGACAGCAACAAAAAGAGTAAATCTTCCTCCTTAATCTTGCCCTCTGGGGCTCTCTCCTCCCATGCATCCTTCATCCTGTACAGCAAGTGACATCAGGTAAGCTCCAGCAGCTTGATGTGAATGCCAAAAATACCAGCCAAATCAAGCACAACAACCCACACAGGAAAAACAGTAAAAATTTTAAAAATCTCCAGGCAGAAAGTAAGCTATATAATTGATTTACTTAGTGTAAAAATTAGTATATTTCCCTAATTTCCTCTATTATTAAAATTTTACTTGTACGGCTACATCTAAATAGCACTCTGCACAAAATGTATTTTCTATAGATATAGTTACATGCCTCAAACTCATGCCTGTTACAACACCTCATTGTCAGATTCTACTATATTGGGCAGATTGTTGCCCATTTAGTAGTCTTGAAGTAAAATATCATTATTTTGATACCTTTTGCCTGCAAAAAATTGATTAAAAATACGGTTTGAAATCTGTCCAGTTTCACCAAAAAACAAGAAATACATTATTAATTAAGCTTTATTAAATATTTCCCCCTTCAAAATACAAGACAAAGTTAAGGGTCCACAAATTTTTTACTCACGCTTTTTCTGAAATTTCTGGCAGAAGTTACATACATTCCTAGTAACCATTATTCATACTTGAAGCAGAGAGAGGTCTCAGCCCCAGTGAAAATATGTTCATCATGGTACAAACAAAGGAGTCATTTTTTCATTAATAATAAAGCATATCTATTGGACACTAGCTTAAATGTAACAGAGTAGACTGGTCATTCTTCATCATTATCTATAAATTAATTCTTCATCTACTTACAGCACTACCTTTAATAATTCATAAGAAAGTGAAAATTTACATTTTAGCTTAGGGCATTTAGCACCATAGTATTTATCAATGGTACTGGAATTCAAGGCCAAAAATCTTCCACCCTGTGATTAATGAGGATACAAAGTGATTTCAACACCACAAAAGAAACTGAAGAAAATAAATATCATTCACCTACTCACAAAGGAAAGGGAAAAAGCTAAAAACATGACAGAAATGTAAGATTCTGGAGGGACTGCCAGTGTGTTTGCACCTCTGAAAAATAAACTGCAAATGAGGGACAGTCTACCATCTCCCAAAACATTTTACAGAAATCCAGCACATTTGAATTGCAATTATTGTTTTTAAGCAATAACACATGTCAATGCTTTTATGAAGCATAACACAGCTACATGATTGATGTAATCCTGAAAGGTAATTGCCAGCTAGAAGAAGGTGAGAGACCCCACAGACAAACATTTGGAGGAGTAATTGTCAGTCACAGAGAGACTCTTGTACCTGGACTGAATCAGTCACCAGAGAAAAACACGGGGGCAGTGGGGAGCGCAAATAAATAAATCCCAAAGTAATAACATTTCAGATCAGTAGCAACAATGGAAAGAGAGACGTCACTGCCCCCTTCCACAAGTGCTTTCCCTGATGCCCTCCAGACAATAGCACAGCCTTTCTGCAGTGTGATAGCACCTTCCCTTCACAGCTCTTCAAACTAACGTGTCTCCTTTGAGCACAAAACCATAGAAAAGGAGCTACCAAAGAAATAACTTGACCTTCCCTGCTGCTCCAGGGATAGCTGCTTAGGTAAGAGGAGTGGAAGAGAGTAAGCTGTTTCATGACTGACTCCTCCAACAGAAGAGAAGATTTTCTGCTGTCTGGTCACATATCATGCTGGAACTTCAGCTACAATGAATTACGCCTGAAGTTCACTGAAAGCCAGTAACATCCAGCAGTCTGACTTGAAAATGAGGTTAAAAAGACAAACAGCATAATGTCCTGGTTTTGGCTGGATAGAGTTAATTTTCTTCTTAGTGGCTGGTACAGTGCTGTGTTTTGCATTTAGGCAGAGAATAATGTAGATAACACACTGATGTTTATAGTTGTTACTGAGCAGTTCTTAGCCTAAAATCAAAGACATCTCAGTTTCCCATGCTCTGCAAGCACATATACCAGAAGCTGGGAGGGAGCACGGCCAGGACAGCTGATCCAAACTGGACAAAGGGATATTCCATACCACAGAACATCATACTCAGCAAATAAACTGGGAGGAGTCGGTTGGGAGGGACCAACAGCTGCCTGGAAACGGGCTGAGCCCTGGTCTGTGGGTGGTAAGCATCACTTTATAGGTATTGTGCATCACTTGCCTGTCTGGGGCTTTATACCTTTCTCACTCTCCTTTCCATTACCATTATTATTGCTGCTACTTTTCATCATTAGTATTATTATATTTTATTTTGCTTCAGTTATTAAACTGTTCTTATCTCAACCCACAAGTTTTACTTTTTTTTTTCCAATTCTCCTCCCCTACTGTGAGCAGAGAGAATGTCCACATAGTACTTTACTGCTGGCTGGGGACAAACCACAACACAGAGCTGTCTGAAGTCTGAGGGACCATTTGAAAGTTGGTTTGGAGAACTCACTAGCATTATTTTTCAAATGAGCTAACAGGTGTGCCAGGAAGTACACTGCTTGCACCAATACATGGTGACAAATTTTGTGGAATGTAAAGCGAGTGTTGCAGGAAGACATGACCACACATGGCATTGAATGCTGGAACCAGACACTGCAGTCATGAAGTAGAATTAACCTCAATACGCTGTGATCCATCAACCCAGGCTGCTGCTGGAATCAGGAAAAGGAAAGCGTGGAACCAGCTATGTCATCTGAGAAGATGCAGCCCTCTATTGGACTCCAATTCATCAAAAAACTGAGCCTTCAAGAGAAGGCACAAAGCAGCATTGTTATTTTTGCCTCAAAGATTAGGCAAGTTCTGCAACCATTACCGAACAACAGTTCTCAGAAATAGAAAAGATAAAGAAACCAGGAACACAACTACCTTCCAGTGAAAAACAAATTAAGAGTTTTATGTGGCACATCTGGGGAAGAACTCATACCATAGACATCATACCAAGAACCATGTGTCCATTCATTTTTCTGAATGAAATGACAGACTACAGCAGGAGCATGAAAACAAGGCATTCGGATTAGCATAAACCACAGATGGATGGCTGAAAACATCCTTCCATCTGCACTGGCATCTTCCAGCCTGATGGCTCTGTCCCCTCTCTGACATACTCATTCCCAACAGGAATACTTAGCACCAAATCAGGAAAGCTGGGGTCTCTTTGTTACAGTTGGATCCATGCAGAACTTGCCCTAAATGAGCATCAAAGAGCAGCCAAAGAGGCAACAGTCCTAACATTAGGCTTTGTGAAATATGCTATCTAGTATTTATGTCACGTTATTTATAAAACTATGCTTCTACATTGATATAAGGGAAAAAACCTTATTGTACTGCTGGAAATCATCCCACAACATCATTTCCAAGCAGCTCCTACTTGCCAGTACTTAATGAAATAGAGGTAATGATATTTATAGGACCATGACACATGATTTCTTATTGATATAGATGATTTTAAAATTTTCAAACTAAAAGTCACCTCACTCCAACTTCTGTGTTTGGATCTAATTTGTGTTTTCAAAAACAGAAGGAAAATTAATGACATGCATCTCATGGATAACTACACAGTATAATGTACACATGGATAATAAACACAGTATTTCATTCATGCCTGCTTAGCTTCCCATTAAGCCACTTTCTGGCTATCTAGTCCCATGCTAATATGCATTCTCAAGAGGAAAAAAAGTTCTCAGAGTTTATGAAAACATTGTAAAATGTACCTCCATAAACCTTTTCTTCAAATATAGGAAAGAGATGAAACAGGACTAAAAATTCATTTTAGTTTACATCATCCCTCCTATTCCCAAATTATTTTCTCACTAAGGAAACACCAGAAACACACCATTTCTTATTATCTCCTCTTGTGCAAAACAGCTCAAAGTATGAAAATAAGTTTCAATAATATTTCTACAGTTATGTTCACACTTGCTTAAACATCATCCTATTTGAATTTTCTTACCAGCTTCAAATCATCTGAAATTTATTCTCTAGAAAAATTTCAGGCTAAATAGTAACACAATACTGAAAGAAAGAACAGAGTATCATGTACTGTCATGGTCTTCCTAAAACTGACTACAAAACTTTACAAGCATATTAAGAACCACTGTAAGAAGCAGCTGTTAGAAAAATCACATGCAGGTTTCTAAGCAATGACATTAAAGGGTTCTTTAATAATTAGAAAAAGACCTATTAGATGCTAAATTATAATAGTTCATCGATGAGAATTTACAATTGTGCATATCAACAGTAATGACTCATGACATCAGGAGTACTTGTTATCTATAACTACCTAAAGCTCCTGACTTAATAACTGGAACAATATAGGATCCTTCTAATTATCTCTGGAGGGAAATTCTGGACTAGCATCTTCAGAGTATTAACTATTAGTTATTTGTCCCAACAAGCCAATCAGATGTAAGTGAGGTGTTCTGAATTGTACTTGTTGATAGAAATACCTCTTGAACATGTAAATATGGGCTTCTTTTCATTTTCCCGTAAGAAAGCTCACTGGAATTTAATTGCATTTATTTTATAAGCCTTCAATAATCCAAATATTCACAAAGTTTATTTTTGCTCTCCCAAATTTAAATTTATGCTTCTTCCCAGAGTGAAATAGGAAGAAGAGTAATTTATATACATTGTATTGTCTCTTACATATTTACAGTATCATTTATCATACAGCCTTAAATTCCACGGTATTGCATTGATAAGACTAATAGAACTTATATTTACATTGCATTTATCATGGTATTTTCCTCCAAAAATAATATCAACTATATTCTTACATTTTTTGGTGCAAATACATCAGTATTTTAAATCAATGTATTTGTATTAGAAAGTATATTCCATGTAGCAAATGAATGTTGTCTGAAGCTGTCAAGAAAGCCATTAAAGGCTGAGGTATATATCATGCTTTCCAAGTCATCACATCATTAAGTCACCACATATAAGCTCTGAAAGCTAATTTTCACTTAATAACTCTATTCTTTAGCTCATCTAATCTAACTTTTGGGATACCATCATCTTTTTGCTTTGACACTGTCCCAAAGTCACTTGACTCTTACTGCTTCCACAAGAAAAATGCTACTTTAATCAAAAATTATGTGACATCTGTATAGAGAGAAACAGTTGTTCTCAGTATCTATTAGTAGTGTTCTTGAAGAAACTGTCTGATTGAATTATCGAACTGCTACATAAGAAGTACAAGTAACAGACATTTAACCCTACCTGATGTCTCCAGACTAAATGAAAACCTCTAACTATGACCACTAAACTTTATTATTACTGCATATTTACAAATGCACACTATAATTACTTCTGAACATCATGCTCTTCAAAGACTGTCCTTAAATAATTGCATGTTACCCAACTGAACATTCTTCCAACTTCTAACAATTGAGTATACCCAGGCTGTTCATTAACATTGTTGGCTGAGAGACCAAGGAATATGTACATAAAGTATCTTGCTTAAATCTTAGACAGTATTTAGCAGATTAAGATCTGCTTCTTAACTATGCCTTCCTTAAGAGGTGTCATTCATTTACTCGTAACACAGGAATACACAGAAACTAAAGTAATTTAGCCTTCTCCATTATCCACTAATCACTGGTTTTGCCTTAAGTTTAAAAAAAATAACAGCAAAATAACCCTCACTATTTTTATATCTTCCTTCCTCTTTCTTCTTCTGCATTTCCTGGTTTGGTTCTCTGCTAGCTAGCTGCAACTCAGTCTGTATCTTGGCTTTTCTGATTTATTCACCTCATGCTCTAAAGCTATTTCTGGTGGTTTTAGACTTTTTTTTCCTTTTTTTACTTACAGGTCTTCAGAGAAATAATTTTATTTTTGCTCTTGTATCTCCCCTGTGTCCTCTGTTTATAACTCTGCATTTTATGTAAACAAGTGCTACCACATTGACTAAATGCATCTGTACCTTACAATGAGGTAAAAAAATTACAGTATCCATTTCATCCTTGATTTTTAACCATGCCATGCAGAATTTTGCCTTAGTAACAAATTAGGATTTTACCATTCACAGCCATTAAAATTTCCTGAAGCAAGAGTAAAAAAAGAAACAGTGCTTTTAGCAGTACAAAGAAATTGAACTGATAATTCTTAAAAAGCATAGAAAGGCAGTCAAACAATTGTAAAAACAGTTTATAGAAAGAGCAGCATAAAACTGCCTTTGGAATTCATTCCTGAAACAAGCAACCTTTTTAAGAGCTAACAAGTACAAAATGCTGTTATGAATGCTTTGGAAATTATCCTCAAGCTGTCTTTCACTCTCTCCAAGTGTCAGACTGAAATACAGCTTTTCTGGCCAGCTACTTCCTACATGTAGTTGCATGTCCAGTTCGTAGGCTGTTTTGTTCCCAAGCCATAAAACCCCTTTTCTGAAAGTGAGAAAATTACTGATATTTAAACAGTCTAAAGGCAGAGAAGGATGATTGCCTGGTTTACCTCTTAGAGGTGGAGAGAGAAATAAAGAGGATTTCCATTTTTAAAAGGTGTTATGAGAAGTAAGGAAATTGAGCATGCTCAGCACCAATACAAGATCTGGGCTTTAATTTCCTTTGGGACTCTGCTCAAGCCTGACATTATCCAGTTCTGGCAAACAAAACATGTGACACTGCACAAGATTTCATTTTAAAATAATTTGTGTGCACAACAGAGATTCTTGTATATAATTGAAAAGATAAATCACATATGGAGAACTACATCTCATCTCAATATAAGGTATCAAAAATGCTTTAGCCTCTCTTTACTTGGTGTAACATTGGAAAATTCCTTGCACTCTAGTCCACATTCCCTTCTACTCAGCTTCCTCTCTGAGGCAGCTCCTCTCCAAGACACCCACTGAAGCATTTGCAAACCATTTGCTGAATTAGAAAACCTCTTCCAACTTAAAGAAAGGACTGTGATTTGTCTTTTTTTCTTGGTGAACAGTGCAGCAACCCCAAGCAAGTGGCATGTATCACACTCTGTAATCACATTTCAGTGTTTTATTGGTTGTAAATAACATGCATGAGTGCTCCAAGGATGAAAGTGCTCTTTTGCTGCCAACATTAGTTGTTTAATGATCTGAATAGCAGAAGCTGCCAATTATTGTATTCCATTTTAAAGTGTTGTTTAAAGCCAGATTTGGAATTATGATACCTTAGCTATACATTTACAACTTAGCTAGAGAGCTCTAAGAATGTAACTTGAGGAGTGCTGGAACAGCTATTCCTGATAATACATCAATTTCTCCTATGGAAAAATACCATGTGTTTTGCATGTTAATGGTCTACCACACAGCATCAGCTTTGCCAGCAGCTCCAAACTGTGGAGAGGGACCTGAAGTACCTTACACAAGGCATGGCACAGCCCTGTTCTGCCAGGTTGGTCATGACTTCAAGGGATCTACACGAGCACATGAACAACTTTCCCTAACAAGTCAGTCATGAAGAGGTCAGCAACTGCTCTAAGACACTCCTTAACACTGTTAATCCTCCTCATCACTTAAAACTTACCCGAAACAGCCAGCATTTTGGCTTCGAGTAGAGCTGGTAGTTGAGTCTCAATATCACTCACTTTCCTCCTCAAAGTACTGCAGAGTTTCTGACTCGTGCAAACCTAAAATGAGGCAGACAGCCATGATATAGAATTCATTCATGTAAAAGTATAAGGCAGTTGAAATGGGGCTTCAAATGTTCTTGGTTAATAGACATGACATAACATCCTGCAGCAAGGTAAAAAAGCTTAATAAAAAGTGATGTCTATACAGAAACACCCAACATTGAATCAAAATTTCCAGGCTGTACAGCACTTTCTATTATTAAAACAGGGAATGGTATTAGCATTAGCTACCTGCATGAAAGAGGACATGTTTCACTACTACACACTGAGGCTGCACACAGAAGAAAGTCCACCTCACAAATTCTGCACAATTTCAGTATTAGTCATCACGCTTGAAGTGGAGCATAAGTAAACCAGTATTTGGAGATTAAAATTCTATAACATACAATGTGCACTGATTTTTATACAAAATCTACCGTGCTCTGCATTTCAACTGAAAAAAAGGCAAAGCAGCCTTATTTTTTAGACAGGCAACAAATAAGGCTATATCAGCTTGATAATGTACTTTGTTTCACAATCAGGACACACAGATGACAAGGGTTCAGGTTTCTGACTTCCCCTTGCTCTCTTTTTTATCTTTTTAACTGGAGGTCCTTCAGCAATCAACACGGTTTGGTATCGAAAGCATGGAGAGAGAAAATAGAGAAAAAAATATGAAGGAAATCCAGCTGTTTCTGTACTTTACATTTCAGTGTACATTGCCATCTCAGAAGGAGATTATGCAGCATGCAAAATTTATACAAGTCCCACATATTCAAAAATGTCGGGGTATACTCCATATTGCATCATTTGGGCAGAAAAGCAAAATGAACAAACAAAAACCCTTCAATGAACTAAGGCAAATCCCTCGTTCTGGAGGCTGATGCCAAACACTTTCTTAAAATAGTAGCTGACACTTAAGAAAACATGGCATTAATTGCAACCAAAACTAAAGCAATTGTCAAGATAGGCACAGGCCAGTTCAGAAATTATGTAATGTGAAAGGTAATCTCCAGAGAGAAATTTCCCTGCCTTCCTTCAATTTTATTTTTCCTTCCTCAAAAACAAGTTCTATGCTTATTAACAGAGGCACAGTTTTCACTTCGCTTTTTAAAGAGCAAAACTTTATAGTTCAAATGGTTTATCTGTTTGTACAATTAAATGATGATAATTCACATACAACACTAGCTTTAAACCCTTTTAAATTAATAATACCCTCTTCCTTTACTGCGATTATCTGTTAACTATAAATAGGTAACTTTTTTTTGAGTCAACAGAACTATCCTCCAAGCAGTAACTGTTACTTGTAAAGAGTCATCCTACTAATTTAAAAACACACAATGGCTTCTGCCCCTACTATAATTTGAAAACTCCCAGATATTTCAATTTGTTTCAGTACCGCCTTCTAAACGACTCACCAGTTAATTCAGTTAAAGTGTTTTTAAAACCTCAAACCTGTCAGAGGTGAATAAATGTGCCTAAAAAACCCAAAGGCCATTTCTGTCTCCCATCTCCAAAATAAATCTGCAAGTTTTTAATGACTTCTTTCCGAGCAGTACTCTCTCTTTAGGGGCATTGAATGGCTCAGTGAATTGCAATTAGATGGGGAATCTTTCAGCTCCAGGAAAACTGCATGAATATTTCCCATGCTGGTAGTAAGTTAAAGTCATTATCACTAGACAGCTGTTTGGTAATTATGCAAAATAAGCTGGGATGTTTAATCAGTTTTTAGTGAGCACTGTCCACTTCATAAGCCCCCCTGCCAGAACAAAGCTTGCTGGCAGTCTTTATTAATGGACCAAATGCAGGGACCAGAAACAGAAAGGCAGTCCCTCCAACTCAGAGATGATTCTTCTGGAACATGAGATAAGTAGGTTGCCAGGCCTCTGCTTGTATCTATGTCACATGTATTCTGTAGATAAATGAACAACATTAATCTTCAGACCTATCATATGGCATAGTTCAACAAAACTAAATGAGCAAGTGGGAAAGACAAAGTAATATCCCCTAAAATAATGGCACTGCTTCCGCATTACATCAGGTCTATTCTACAAGCTCCAATTCTTTTCATCTTTTATAATTATTGTATCTTCATAACAGATACCATTATTCATTACAGTAGCTTATTCAGCCACAAAGGAAAGGTAATTTCTTAACTAACAAAGATGGTGAACATTCACAGAGCCAGTGTCCTGGGCCTCCAGTGAACACTGGAATCCTTCTCTAACCAGTTTCTGTGTCCCCAGCAATGTCCTTTCCCTGTTCTCAGTGATCAGCTCTGCTGTGACCCACAGACTAGCAAGCTCAAAGCCTAAAAAAGCTTTCAGTTTCAGGGAAGTGTTTTTGCAGCCAAGTATTACTGTATTTGTTTTAAAATCCTCTTCAGTAGTTTTTGAGGTTTTTTTAAAGCAGACTTTTTTTTTTTTTAAAGGCTCTTGTTTAGAAATATACCTTACAAATCTGCATTCAGACTGATACGTTACTCAAAAAAGCAGTCTATCTGAAACCAGTAGGAAGCTGGTTAGCAAAGACATGCGGAATCAAGATGAAAAACAGCAAAATATCAAAGGCGAGTTTGCCCATTGTCATCCTCTTCCATCTTCCCAGCATACAATGTTAATCTAAAAGCGGCAAAAACAGGGACAAGGACATCAAGTAAAGCACTGGAATTCACTCTCCAATCATCTCAAGAGAAAAGAAGTTTTGAGTAACCTTCACATTTCTTTAAAAAAGCACTGTGGAAAAGATAAAGAAATTCTGCTAACACTGCCTAAAGGAAGGAACAGTCTACCTGGTCTCCCACACAGCACAATCTTGCCATTACTGAAAGCAGATATTAATTTCTGAAGGAAGGCACTGAATAAGGGACAGCACTCCCTTCATTAGCAGGCAGAAGTTAGCTTTTGCAGCCACAGCTGAAAACAAGAGAGATGAAGCGGAATAGGCCATAGAAATGCCAGTGGCAGAGGGGAAAAGGAAAGACCTTCGACAAAGGAATGTTTTCCCCATACAATAAAAAGGTTTAAAAGACCAGCTCTATTTATTTTGAGTTGAAAATAATAGGATGAGATGATATGAATAAACAAAATAGTAAATTATTTGGAGGAGTCTCATTACATGATTCCTATTTATCTTCTATAACAAATAAAAGCCATTTCATAGGAATGGAACAAAATTAAAATAGTATTTTATCTACTGAAAACTGAAAGAAAAAAAAAACAAGCTGTGAAATTCTACCTCACAGACTTCTCTACTGTTATGCAATGCTTCAGCTGTTATTGAAAAAGTCTCTAGATACTCATGAGACATTTTCTGGGGAAAAGGCAAATTCCATACCTTAAGTTTTAGCTTGCAAATAGCTTGAAATGACACTTGAAACATCACTTTGAGCTACTGAATGTCTCATTCATTTTAGCAGATGAGCTATAGGTCAGTTACAATAATTTCCTTGATACTTTATTCGTACTCATTTAAAAAATACTAGGGAATCATTGTTATAGTCTATATTTATTTTCCCAAGATGTGGATATAAGCAAGGAATAAAGAAAACGAGCTCAAAAAGTGGAAGAGAAGGAAGGAGAGGTAATGTGATGCATTCTTCAAACTATCTTTTTAACAGTGCACAGCGAAAGTGTTGGTCGAAAGGATTAGGAAGAACGGATTACAAAAGATAAAATTTTTACAGATTTAGGTGAGTGCTATTAGAGAAAACATGAAAAGTAAGTTTATTTCAGAGTATAAATTCAGTATTAATCAAAACCCAGAAATATTTTTCACTTCTTGTTTCATATATGCGAATTAGATCGAGTAAATGGATCTTTTTTTTCCTAGAGCAATCATGGAGCAACCAGGTCATTCTGAAACACAACTTCAGTGTTCCACTTCTTGAAAGGAGCCCATGAAGTAAGAAAGATAAAGGAAAAATACTAACATTTCTAGTTAGAAACAAAAATTATACTAAATATGCTATATCATTTTCTTTGTATTTTTAAAGGGTATGAAAATTAGACAGGTACCTAGATTATTAGTGAAATGGTGGGAGGAAAAAGTAATTCTTTTATGCCCTTCCCTTCACACCAACAAAACCAGTTAGAGAGGAAAGTAAGATATTCTGTATTAAGAGCTAAAACATTCAGCTATGACCACGATTTCATGAAGCTGAGGAGTCTGTTCCTGAATAGAGACCTGAGCAAGACAACTGATTACAAGTAAAAAAGCAGAGAAAAAAGAGATTACTCCATTTGCTTCCTGAAGTATTATAATCCCTGTGGCCTGTTCAAACAAAAAGCTGGGGAGGGCTTTTCAGTGTGTGCTTAAAAATATTTATGTGCAAAATCTTTAGAGGAACACCACAAAACCAACTTCTTAAAACAAAGGCAATATATTAAGATGCGTGCTATGATCCGTGTCTGTAAGTATTCTGAAGAACTGAAAACATGTACTTACTTTGGCAGTAGTTTCTTTAATGGATGTGCTGAACAATTTTTCTTTTTCCTGAAGGCTAGAAGGAATTAAAAAAAAATAAATAAATAAATAAAATAAGAACCTCTGTCCAACATGGCCTGCTACAAAAGACACATTTTCATATGGAAATAAAGTGTTGAGCTGACTCATACAAACTCAGAGTCAATATCAAGACAAAAACTATGCTCAGTTTCAGGGTTGCTAGCAACTAACCAACATCATCTTTACAGTTCTTTATTAGCGAGTATACAGATTTCACTTACCATTTGAAACACAATTGTAATTATTTGTCTAATCATAATAGCTAAAGCAAAGTTAGAAGTTCCCAGCAATGTCCAGGACTGGTGCTTTGCTAGACTATCATCCAAAAAACTTAACACAAAAGCATTTCTCACACAAAGAACTAGCAGTTTACTATCCTCTCAGTTTTCAAATCTACCAGAAAAAGTTCAAATACAGTCACTCATTCTCACAATAATTTTATGTGAAATACCAGTACTCAGCCTCTTTAGATCCAAAAAAACGTACCAAATTGATGGAAGAGTGGGCTCAAATTGAGGCATCACCCATGCTTATATGACCAAAATGCAAGGTTTTTTTCCACATAGTAGGTTTCCTACTTTTATATTACCAAATCTAAAGTAAACCTATGCCTTTGGTTCTCGTAAATAAATCCACCATTTACATTTTTAACATGAAGTTCAAAAATCCAAGTCCAATCGAACATCGGGAGTTAGGAGAGAGGTTATTTTTGAAACTTTAATATTCCCTTCTCTTCAACTTAGGAGGTGCACACTTTTTATACAGTGCTCAATTACTTCATCACACACTATTTTCTTTTCTGTCAAACACCTTAGTTCTGTGTACGTGACAGTCTGTACTCCCCATTAGCAGCATCTCAATTTTTCCTCACACCTGTGTTATAAAAACTCTACTTCTTTCATGACCTACTGTTACTATTTTTCCCAAATAAGAACCAGTGATATATTTCTGATCTTTTCTCTAGTGTTCGGCATTGAAATATCCAAACATATCAGAAACGTCACTGGATTTATTTCAGTGATACTCTTGTATGACAAGGCAGCATCATATTCATTTTAGGGGTGGAAGAAATAAAAGCCACTGTTACTCAGAAAGCACACTATGACTGAGCAACTGCTTTGACATGCATGCAGCTCCTGCTGCCTATGCATTTCTCTTTTCTACACATTTCAGTTTTCTTTTGAGAACCTGCCCTTATTTCCCAAGCCCAGCACATACAGAGCCCTATTTCAAGAGTCAGCATTTTCATGAGCATGAATCCCAAAGCACATGCAGTTGGAGTTGCACTCAGCTATTGATCACCGACAGAAAGGCTGGTTGGACCATCTTGCCCAACTGCACATGGGAGTGAAATAGCCTCAGAGGCAGAATTCAGAATATCATTTAATCACGTTAATGAGGCATCTATTTGCATTGCTGTCCACAATACCCTGCTACAAGGAGCACACATCTTTCCTACCTACAGCCCAGCAAGGCCTGTCACCTCATTACCACTCCGGTGCCTGGACAATAAAACAAACAGAAATGCAGCTGCCTACCTATGTAACAGTGTTTAATGACATTTCTCACAGAGTCTCAAATTTCTCCCTTTTCTACAGCAATACGTGTGCAAAACACAAAGTATTGCTGGTGTAATGATGCCATTAGCAGCTCCCTGCTTGCCTCTGGGCATGCCAGAGGCAGTGAACTATTTAGCCATTTCTTTTATTATGCTTTGGAGCTCTCAATGACTTTCAGCATCTCCCACAACTGGCATCTGAACTGGTCAGGTTATGTAAAAAAAAGACAGGCTTTGTGTACAGATGTCAAGGGGCAGCAGCAAGGCTGCAGTGTGTAATTGAATGAATACTGGGTGACTGACCCAATTGTACTGAAAGTGCCTTATAAAATTCAACTCTAAAGACCCAGCCCATAATAAAATGTAAAGTGCAGTTATAGCCAGAAGAACAGTATATAGATGGCAACTCTAACAAATATCTTCCGTGTGCTCTTCATCTTATCTGTTTGCTTTCCTCGCACAAAGCCTGCCCCCCCGCCAACAGGTTCATACATTTCACTGCTCTGCAGAACTCACATAGCTAACAGGAAGAGAGATCAATTTTTAACCTCTTATGAGACAATGCATCCAAAACAGCACTGCAAACTAGGATCAAGTTGTGAAATCTGCATTGCTAACAAGGATGCACAAGTCCATGCAGACTTTCAGGACCAGGTGCTGAATGGGAAAAAACAGTCTAGACCCAGATTTCTTTTTTATGAGTCTCTAACAAGTCACTGAAAAATAAATACGGAATCAAATGCTTCCACTTCAATGACAACAGAACTACAGTTTTAAGATAATTTTGTGGAACTATAGCTTTAATGGAATTTTATATTAATCTCACCTATATCAATAAAGGATACCATTAGTGAGTAATTAATTTGATCCAAGCTAGTGATAGCTGGCTTAACCAGAGACTCAAATCTAAAGATCTTTATGTTACAGATACAGCATTCACACAGACACTTACAAGTGTATTTGCTTCATTCACGGTATGAATTTCACAGTAGTATTCTGTTTCAAATCCTTGTTAGCCTTCAGAGTGATACCAGAGGAACCCCTTACCCCTTGCAGAGATTAGCCCATCATACAATGCACACAATCAAAACCACGTACAAACCAGGCATCATTACCAACTAAAAACTGCTTTAAACTAGATTTATTCCCACATTGTTTTCTTCTACCACAAAACACTGTCACAGAGAAGCCCCTCACAAGCTTTCCAATTAACTGACAAGGTAATGACCCACAAGAGTAACCAGGCAGTCAATACTGATTCACTCTACCATCAAAGAGCTTTAACCTCCACGATCTGTTACATGTGACTTGAACCAGAAACAGCATTTTCTTTTACAACCACCCTGGAGCATCATATTTCATTTTAAGAGGGGTATTCTGTCTGCTTAAAAGCTGCTTTAGGTATTACTACAAGGGTAAATGGCTTCAGAAGGAGCTCCTTGGAATAACACTAAATTCTTGCCTGGTAAGGCGTCCATAGTTTTGACTCATTGCTATTCTTCTCTGCCAGAACAGCTAATCAAGGATTTGACAGCTTCTCCTCACAAGCAATCCATTACGAGGACAATTTAGAACTTCTCAAATTCAATACAAACTAACTCCATCACAGAGAAAGCAAAGTTCTTGACCCAGCTGATGAAAGGACTAGAGTAAGACAGAAATTCAATTAACACAAATTTAACTGACTAAATATGAAGGAAAAGAAAGGTTTTTAACACTTGCACAACCCACAGTAATCTATACCTCATGTGCAGTATCTTAATTCAAGCAGGTGGCCACACAGGCCTTTCATTTAAACGACATGCCATGGACTTACAGATATTGGGATCCATTAGGAGGAAAGAAGAAAAGGAATGTACATGTGCTACATCCCAGAGTATCACTGTATAGGCTAGACTAGAACAGGAAAGCAGGAGCTGAGAAATGATGTAACTTCTGGATGACACATGAAGCAATACTTCGGCAAAACATGGACTTCGGCTAAACATGGACTTCGGCTGGAGAGCTGCAGGAGGGTGTGGGAATGCTGCACATTCAGGAATTGAAGTTGATCTGGCATGTAACAACAGACTATGGGAAAAATTTTAAGATCCAAACACTTCAGGCAGTACCCTTTAAGTACCTCATTTTACTGATATTAAAGAATAGCTACTAAGTATATTTAATTGTAATAACAGTTGGAAGCTGCTGAGATGATGATGCTCATGTTGGGAATGCAGGCAAAATAAAGGAAGACATTTCAATGGAACAGGGGACAGAGGGACAAATAAGAATTGAGTGGTCTGGTTCGCATATCCCTCACTCTTTCACAGCTTCCCACATAACCACAGAGGACATTAATATATATATACGCATATACACACACATATATATAATCTGTCACAATATAACAGATAATGTTTAAAATGCCTTTTAAAGAATCTTCTGAGAAGCTTTAACTTGCATTCAGGAATTACAGATACTGTGGAAGTGGCTTTGTTCAAAGGAAGGCTAACTAGCACAATACTGGGAAGAATGGCTTTCTCCTAAAGGAAGGCATGTTTCTGAATGTCTTTCCTTCCACTATGCTAGTATACTTCCCTTTGCATACCAAGTTATTAAGTATTTATGTTTTGCTTCCTAAGAAAAAATTCAAAGAATGCAAATAGGCAAAAGGCGATTCATGCTCTTCTCCACATCCAATATATATAAATACGCACACTGCTTAAACAGAAATAGTTCCTGTATTAATAATAAAATTTTTATACAGCAACAAAAAGCGTAGTCAGAATTTAGCTTCTGTATCCACACAACAGAACATACACACACAGGGTACCAGTATAAAACAAATAAATCCTGTACTAAAAATTCTTATTTTTCATAGAGAAACTAAGCTGCCATCTCTGATCCCCACCTGAAGACACTGAAAGACAAGTAAAAAGTCCTTCAGCAGCAAGTATTCTACTTTACATTACTGTCACCTAAAAAATTATTATAGATCTTGTCATTACACTCCCAATCTCCACACCACAATACAGTGCTTAAGAAGAAAGCACTTTAATTTCTTTAAAACTAAGCACAAGTCAGAACAATTTAAAATTACCCATATTTGAATTTCTAATTCAAGAACAACAGCCTAGAAGCCCACGCTCAGATTATATGCAGAAAGCATGATGGGCTGAACCCTCAATTCATATGAATATGTATTCCCTCCTAGATAAAAATCAGCAAATTTAAACAGTTTACAGCTTGAATTTGGCCCAGAGTAATGAGACTGCCTGCAAAGAATAACCTCATTCTCATGAACACAGCCTGCAGAGAGCATGGCTTTTACAGCTTTATGTCTTCTAACATGATTCTTCCTCCAATTCTCTACCCACAAGAAGTTATACTCTCTTAGAAGATGAAAATATACAAACCAAGCCCCACACCTGTAATCTTACTTTTAGCAACAAACAGAAGCTGACCTTCAAAAAAAATGTCTGATACAGATCAAGGCAAAAATCCACCAAAAATCTTCAGTGTATGGACTTGACTGTGCCTTTAGGAAAGAAATCCACAATATAAAACCAAATCAATCAATAACTTCCTTGTATTTTTATAGTTCCCTCAACAGCTATTTCTCAGAAAGCTTTGAAAACAAATCATAAAAAAAGAGCTTTGAACAAAACTATATCTAACAAGAGGCATCTTTAAGCTAGACATGTAACTAGGACTAAAGAAAAAAACAATGAGAAAACATACTTCTTACCAAAGTTTTCTTGAAGAAAACCAACAGATCATTATTTACAGATACCATGGGCAGATTTTTATCAGGACAAGATCTACAGGGCATTGCTGTACCATGTACCCCTACGCTTCTGCTCAATTAAGGACATTCAGGGCCAGAATGCATTAAATATACAAAGGTAAACCACCACTTTTGGTTTTCTTTTGAAACTCTCTACGACAAAGTTTGATTTTATCTAATCAGGAAAGATATGGGATAACAAGATTTTCATTCTATGTGATTGCTTCGTAAGCCTGTCTGGGCTACACCTCTGAGTATCACCATACCAAGAAAGCAATTTTTCAGCCAAGCATGTAAATTTCTTTGCACCTTTGTGCAATGATCCATGGGACTTAAAACAATGATATTTTCACAGTAGCATATCTTTGTAATGCAAACTAAAATCACTCTTTAAACCTAAGTCAGGGTTTTCAAAATAAATTGTGATTTTTTTCTTCAATAATGCAGCTCACAGAAAACTTCTATATGATGAGAGAGCTAGTTAAAAAATTATAAAAATACAAAATTTCTGATTAGCTGATGTGGTGAAAATCCAATTTCTTTATCTAAACCTGAGCGCACTTTTGAGTAAAGGACTTGGACATTAAACACAAGGAAAGAAAAGCTGTGTTTAACTCATAATGAAACTGAAATTTCTGGCAGCTGCAAGGACTAGTCACATGAATTAGAAGTAAAATGCAAAGTCTCACCTTGGAAATCTTCCAACCTCAAAAACTAATCTGATCTGAGACAACAACTATCAAGAGAGGTACTTTAAAGCACAGCAGCATCACACCTTCTGCACATTTCAATCTACAAAGTTCTCGAAGGAATATGAATGAGAACCTGAAATTACGCACCTACCTCTGAGCAATCAGAGAGCTGTTTTATCTTCAGCAATTTGCTCTTCTTCAAGCTATCATTTGCAGAGCACTACTTCTTCACTACTGCTTTACGTCAAGGATTGCTTCAGTACATGTGCTCACTCAGAATTTTTCAAGAGTCAGAACTGGAAATGCACTTTCCCAATATTTCTATAACCTCATGTTACCAATAGGGTTTTTCTCCGACTCATGGGTTGCCCAGTGACTGTACTTGCCTTGACTCTCAAAGACTTACATCTATAGGAAGTGTACTTCCAAAACTCATCAACCTGCCCAGCTCTTGCATACATAAAAACTCTAAACTGAGTCAACTCTCATTTGCTGAGTGCTGCCAGACACTAGCTCCAGTTAGGAGACTTAAAGAAAAATCAGGGTATTGGATGACACTTCACAATTTTTTATAAGAATGATTAAAAAAATGTTTTTTAAATGCCAGCAATACAAAGATGGAGGCAGAATCTCAGTATGGTTTTTACAAAAAAATCACTCCAACAGAAACAATCAGTTCACAGACACCTGAAGATGCTGCTGGCATCTTTAATCATCACAACAAGCTCAATTTTCATTGCCATGTATTAAGAAATCTTCTGGTGCTATAAATTACCATCCAGACAGCCAAACCAGCTGGCTGTTTCAACCAACCAAGCCATTCATATGGCGCTGGAGTTCCCATCACTCTTCTGCCAGCTGATGCTGCAGGGCAGTTGAAGCTGTTGTTGCTTCAGCTGCTATCAGGAACAGGAGCGTCAGTCTGAGAACAAAGGGACAAACAGCTATCTTCAGGAGCAGTTCATCACATCCTAACTAATACTTTCCACAGATTTTCTGACGTATCAATAGATCCCCATTCTTCTGCTACATCTGTCTGGAGTGCACAAAAACTAGAGCTTGCCCACAGCAGCTGCAATTATTCTCCAAAGAATAACACCCACTTTACTTCACTGACTGAAAGGGTCCATCCCTGGATATTGTTGCTAGCTGTTTCTCTTCATTATATACAAACTAATTCAGTATCACACATTGATTGAGACAGCTGGTCATTTTTCCCTAAAGAGAAGTAAATCTCATTGTGCACATACCCAGAGGAATCGGTACATACGTGGCTTGGGCTTTATAGGCTGCTACATCCCACTGGATGCTGCTCAAGCAAGCCGGGGGAACCAGATGCTCAGCAGGGAAAACCAGATTCTTCATTACACCATACACGTAGGTACTCAAGCAAGCGTTACATATCCTTCTGCTGTGACTTTTTCCTTCTGTAACGCTGCTTGGAAGGACAAGAAACTGCCTTTAAGATTGCTCCAAAATAATTCAGGTTGCCAGCAACAGCTCTGCCCTCCAAGTTGGAAGACTGACTCTTTCCTTTCCCTGCTCTGTTTTTAATCCCCCTTGTTATTCCCAAGGAAGGCCAGTGCCTAAACACTGTGGTCTTGCACATCAGAACCACAAAAATATGAGGCCTTGGTCAACACTGGTGCGCAGTGCACATTAATCCCATCGAGACATGTGGGGCCAGAATCTTTCTATATTGCTGATGTAACAGCAAGATCACAGGATTTGACTTTGGTGGAAGCTGCCGTGAGCCTGACTGGAAATGAGTGGACGAAACACCCTATTGTGACTGGTCCAGAGTTCCCATGCATTTTGGGTATAGACTTCCTCAAAAGTGGGTATTTTAAAGACCCAAAGCAACTCAGGTGGGCTTTTGGAATAGCTGCTGTAGAAGCACAGGGCATCAAGCAGTTGAACACCCTGCCCGGACTATCAGAAAACCCATCTGCAGTAGGACTCCTAAAGGTAGAAGAGCAATGAGTACCAACTGCCACCTCGACAGTGCACCGCCGGAAGTACTGGACGAATTGAGATGCTGTGATCCCCATCCACAAGATGATCCGTGAGCTGGAGAGCCAAGGGGTGGTCAGTAAGGTCCACTCACCCTTCAACAGCCCCATCTGGCCTGTGCGTAAATCTGAAGGGGAATGGAGATTGACTGTGGACTACCGTGCATTGAATGAAGTGACTCCACCGCTGAGCGCTGCCGTGCCGGACATGCTGGAACTCCAGTACGAGCTGGAGTCCAAGGCAGCAAAGTGGTATGCCACCATTGACATCACCAATGCATTTTTCTCCATTCCTCTGGCAGCAGAGTGCTTTCACAGCTTTCACGTGGAGGGGTGTGCAGTACACCTGGAAC
Organism: Rhabdornis inornatus; assembly: GCA_013397075.1. NCBI lineage: Eukaryota > Metazoa > Chordata > Aves > Passeriformes > Rhabdornithidae > Rhabdornis > Rhabdornis inornatus. The sequence goes on along the minus strand of VWZS01008822.1, from coordinate 146,795 downwards.
CGACTGCCCCAGGGGTGGAAACACAGCCCCACCATCTGTCATGGACTGATCCTGGCTACACTGGAAAAGAGTGAAGCTCCAGAACATCTGAAATACATCGATGATATCATTGTGTGGGGAAAAATGGCAATAGAAGTATTTGAGAAAGGAGAGAAGATAATCCAGATTCTGCTGGAAGCCAGCTTCACCACCAAGAAAAGCAAAGTCAAAGGACCTGCCTGAGAGATCCAGTTCCTGGGAGTAAAATGGCAAGATGGACGGCGCAAGATTCCCAGCGAGGCCATCAATAAGATCACTGCAATGTCTCCACCAACCAGCAAGAAGGAAACACAAGCTTTCCTGGATGCCATAGGCTTTTGGAGAATGCACATTTTTGAGTACAGCCAGATTGTGAGCCCTCTCTACCTGGTCACCCACATGAAAAAAGATTTCCACTGGGACCTTGAACAGCAGCAAGCAGTCTCTCCTAATGACAAAACATGACAGCCCATTCGAAATCCTACTCTCCTAAGTTTGTATGTGAAACTATGTTAAAGTCTTTTTTCCAACTTTTCTCAAGTAAACCAAGTTCTCTAAAAAAACCCCACCTATTTTGCCTTTATCACACTTTGCCCTCAACTGAAGTTGATGAATACTTCGAACATATTCCAATAAATAAGATTTATACTCCCCTGAGTACTTGGATGTAATTTTGAATTGATCTTTCTCAAATGAACTCCAGGCATCACAAAAGCAAGTGAACTGGCTGCATAAATCTTCAAGTCCAGTTCCTTGCACCACTGGTCACTCTCTAATAACTAATACACAAAACAGAATTTTCTTATCTTCAGATGATCTCACAAACCCACCATGGAACAAACTGCTACTAATTAAAAATTGTTCCATATGAAGAAGAGGTGGAGCATTCAAATACTTTGAAAGGTATATAATTGAATTTCTTTCAACCAGCCATCAAGTGCCCAGACAATAGTCCAGATGGAACTGTGCAATTTCTTTTAAGAATGACATGCTGTAAGGACACATGCATCTGCAGATATGGATAAAACAAACTCCTAAATGAAACTAAATACGAATTGAAGTATAACAGATTTCCCCAGTTTTTATTGTAAAATAGAAAGAAACGAATAAAGGAACTAATAAATACTGAAGTGAATAGGTCAAATAATTAATATGGTCTTATTTTATAATTGGAAAACTCAAGTCATGCTAGTTAAAAATATGTATTCCTGAAATGCCGTCCAGTAGCAAATATGAAAATTATATATCTGGATACCTTTAGCAATCTTCAGAAGAAAGTGCTTCACGCTGAAACATCCAGACCCATTTTCCTCTGATTTCAGTGTGTTGTCTTCAGCTAAAACACTGCCATGTGTCATAGTGCACACAACACCAGCTGCTCCCACCTTTTAAATGCATTTCCACATGGCCCCATACAAGCAAACTGAGCTTCTGCCCTGCAATTTCCCCATTTTAAAATAATGATTATACCCTTTAGCTTACCAAGAACAATTAAGCTTGTCTGGATGAGCAAAATGACCACATTCTGCAGTCTCAACCTCAGTGAGAATTCCCTGTCAAAACACATTTCTCTGCCCATTAACCAGCAGGTTTTAACCATGTCTTCCAACAGTCCCCAAGTAAGGTCCCAGGGTAATGTGCCTAACATTTCTTAATTCTTCAAACTCAAAGCATTCTTTAGGTACTGACAAAGGCTCTCTGCATTTAAAAAATTCACCACATACCAAAGATAAGACAAAACAAAGAACACTCCTGAAAAAATAACAACACTCAACAAGAAAAATAAGCTTAGAACAATGCTCATCCCAGTGTTGTATCTGACTTGCTCTTTTCCTCCTCCACACAAAAGGGCAAGAATTTGGGCAAGTATTATTTTTTTAATATGTACTCTCATGTTCCGAGAAGTTTGCTTCAATACATTGAATAATTTTATTATCTTTTTGCAGTGAGCTGCAAACTACTAAATACAATTCATTACAGCACAGATTGTCTTAAGAGATGCTTCACACTAGCCCTGCCTGTGTTACCCCAGTACTGCATGCAATTCATGTAGTCAACAAATAATTATGCAAAAGCACATTATAGCAGTACTTCACTGACAAACATAATGTTGCTAGAATAAATACAGAGTATCTTGCAGCCCAACAGTGAGGAGCTTGCAATTTACTGCCCATCGATATTGAACTTTCTACATAATCACTGATCTCTAGTACACGTGCATGAGTAATAGCTTTATTTCTCACACAGATAACTCTAATTTTGGAAAACTTTTTTTCCCCTCTGCAACTATTTATAAAATGAAATGCACATTTCCAGAAAAATCTCTTTCAGACTAACTATGCCAAGACTTTGGAATTTAAAACTAGTATGTTGAACTAGCATCAACCAAATATTTAAACCTGTTACTTAATAAATAACACTTCTTCCACAAGAAGTACACTTTTAGAATAAGCCAATGCAAGTTGCAACCACGGAAATTCTGGCAATATAAAGGAGAAAGAGTTTACAGCAAGGGTGGTGAAACGCAGGATGGCTAGCAAGGCTGCAAAATCTCCATCTTTGAAGATATACAAAACTCAGAGAGGAGGGGCCCTGAGCAACCTGATCTCACTTGGAAGTTGTAGCCTCGCTTTGAGCAGAAGTTAAAACGTAATCTCCTAAATTATTGTTTAACTGTATGACAATCTAGGGGATGCTCATAGGCACACGGGAATTATACCTACGCCAAATGTCTTACTATGTGCATGATGCTTTTTCACCTTACAGGAGAACAGGCCTGGATTCAGACATAAAATCTCTGTACCTGAGGTATGATGGACTGCACAACTTGAAAAGGAAGCCACCCATCAGTCAATCTCACTGTTAATCTGAATAAACTCTCACCGTTAAATAACTGCATTTATGTACCCTGTATTTGGGTTAGCTGAGATGGAGTTAACTTTCCCCACAGCAGCCCCCACAGTGCTGTGGCTGGAAAGGTCTTGGTAACACACCAGTCTGCACTGGCGCAGCATCAGCACCCTCTCTCCAACATTCCACCCTCCCACACCAGCAGTAGGCTGGGGGTAGGCAAAATCTTGGGAAGGGACATACCCAGGACATCTGACTCCCACTGGCCAGAGTGACATTCCATACTATAGGATGTTTGGGATGTCTGCTGATACAAAAGCTAACAAAAGGAGGAGGAAGCAGGGGCACTCATTATTTCCAGGGTTTGTCTTCCCTACAGCAACTACTGCATGTGCTGAAGCCCTGCTTCCTGGGAAGTATCTGGACATCACCTGATGATGGAAGGAAGAGGATAAAACCTTGGTTTGCATGCAGGCAGCATTTCACTTTTGCTTTAGTAAACTGCCTTATCTCAGCCTATGGATTGTTTTCCATCTTATTTTCTCTGCCCAGGCCAGCTGAGAAGAGGGAGTGATAGAGGGGCTTGATGAGCACCCGGTGTGCAGCCAAGGTCAACCCACCAGAGCCCCAACAGCAGAACTCCAGCTATGGGAAGGAGAGCAGAAGCACCTGACCACTGGTGACAACAAAGTCAACCAACAAGAAAAACCCCATAGAAGTTTCATTCATTGCATCCTTTAAAAATGAACAGAAAGGAAAGAAATTATTTTAAAATCTTCATTTCAGTTATGAATTCACTTCAAATAATGAATGCCAGTTTTCCTCTCAGGTGATTGTGCTATTCATGGTGCCAGTAAGCAAACAACTTAGAGAAAATTCCTCCTGAACCCATACTATTTGACTCACTTGTAAATAATTTCCCAATGAGGTAAGTGCAACCTGAATATTACAGCAGCAATGAGAGAAAAAAATAATCTGAATATTCTTTCATAAGCAAATCCAAAACTAAGAAAACTCAAATCAGTTTCTCAGACAATTTAAGATCTTTTACTCCTCAATCTCAGAAACACAGGTATAAGATATTATTAAAACAAGCTAAACTTAATGCAAGAAACTATTTCCCATAACCTAATTTCAAATTTTAAACACATGTCAAAAGAGAAGAATATGTCCTCTATAAAATGTTCTGCTGACTTAAAAAAAATCTGTATAAATTAGCACACATGAGCAGCAATTTCTCATGAATGATAATACAACCAAACTAAATCCAATAAACATGATGGGAGAAAAAAAATTGCAAGCAACATAGTTATTGCTTATCTGAAAGTACATCAGGATAAACAGAAATTTTATTTTCTCTTGGTGACACAGCAGCAGTACCACTTTCAAAGTCCCATCACCAATGTCCAGCACAGTTTCAGTACTTCAATTGCTTTTTTAAATAAAGATGAGGTTATTTCCAAAATACTGCCTAGAGTAGCTACTTTTCTATTGAAAGGATCCATCTACTGTTCATTTAACTGTGAGTGTCCCAAAATTATTCATGCTGCATCCTCTTCCCCACTGCCTTGAGTCCACTGTCTGAGTCTAGCACTGCTCATCACATTGGACTTTATTATAATTACAAGGTCACAGAAGCAAGAAGCATCTCTAGTATTTATTTGAATGGTGTCTAGTACACACATTCAGGCTGTGAGAAATATGTTTTAATTTCTATATTATCAAACTTGGGAAAAAATTCTACCCGGTAACAAGAAATAGTGTAAGCTGATTATAGGAATTAACAGTTGATGGACACATATGCTTTCTGTAGGTGGATTTTCACAAGAGAACATTAAGTGCAAGACATTCAAATAACTACAAACTCTTCTGAGGAAGTACATCAATATTAGAACTCCAACATTTCTTCTTAGAAAGTTTCAAAGTGTCTAAATCCAGATAATTAGCTGGCACAATGATGAAAAAAACAACTGACAGTCAATTCAGCAGAACATACAGGAAGATACAAGACTCTAAATTTAAATACCTCTTTATTGCTCCTGGAAGATCTAAACTGAATGGAATTTGATAGGAGGATGCTAAAGTGTTATCCACAGCCTTGCTTATTTCCTGCAGCTCTCTTAAAGAAAAGCAGCCAAGTAAAGCAGCCAGTTCACAGTCCTGTGACTGAATAAGCCTATCTTGTTCTTCAATTTCTCTTCTCAGCTGTTGATCTTTTCCTTCTAATATGGACAGTCTTGTTCGGAGATCTTCAATCTCTTTCTGCATAGAACAGAAACCAAAGTTTACTATGAACCCTATAAAAGAAACCCATTTTCTCCTAAGAAAAAACAGTGCAAGCGTCAGAAGTAGCACGAACTGAATTTGTCCAGTTTAGCAAACATTAAATGAGACATCCTCTTGCTGACACACAAAATTCTTATGTCAGTTGTGTTCAGAAACTCTAGTGCTTCTAGCAGTCTGAAACTCACCACCTCCATTTCAACACCACATTTCACGTTCCTCTTCCAACACCTACTGTCAGCCCTCTTTCACTTTTAAAATACATAGGTATTTCCCAAGTTCACAAGCTAAAAACTTCCACCAAAAAAAACAAATGTCAGATCACCCATGGCAACATAATCTTGTTCTGCAGACTGGCAGCTAAACTGATCAAAAAATCTATCCTGCAGAATATCCCTGCAATGGTTTGTCTAATGGTACCAATCCAACATGAAGCACAGGATGCAAGCAGAGAATCACTGACTATCTAACCAGCCCTTCTGACAATTAACATTTCACTTTAACTAAAAGTACAAAATCCTTCCCTTGACTTAAAATGCACAGAACTTCAAGCTCAGCTGCACTCACTATTCCAGAAGTTCAAATTCTGTGCATTATAATATTGATGTTTCCTGCAAGAGCAGAATACAGTTTTTAGAATTCTACATAGAACTGTAGGGTCATTAATGCTGGAAAAGAGCTCCAAGATCATTGTGTCCAACTTTTGACTGAACAGCACCTTGTCAACTAAACTACAGCAGTAAGTGCTATGTTAAGTAATGTCTTGACCATTTCCAGGGATGGTGACTCCACCACCTCCCTGGACAGCCTGCTCCAAAGCCTGACCACCCTTTCAGTGAAGAAATTCTTCCTCATGTCCAATCCTAGTCTCCCCTGGTACAGCTTGAGGCTGTTTCCTCTTGTCCTGTCACTTGTTACCTGGGAGAAGAGACCAACCTGGCTACAACATCCTATCACATAGAGAGTGATAAGGTCCCCCCAAGCCTCTTTTCTCCAGGCTAAACACTCCCAGCTCCCTCAGCTGCTCCTCACAGAACTTGTGCTCCAGACCCTTCACCAGCTTCATTGCCCTTCTCTGGACACGTCAAGCACCTCTGTGTCCTTTCTGAAGTGAGGAGGCCAAAATTAAAAAGAAACTTCATACATTTGTATATCATCCTTGCACAGGTTTTCCCTTGAAAATCCAACATATAGCTTGCATCCAAAGAAGTGGCACTTGTTGAAAGAATCTGGGCTGCTGAGGTTAAGTTGTCATCAAACTAGCTGAATGCCATACTGGAGTATTTGATTCTATTCCTATGTTTCTTACTGTCTCTGTGAAGCTCTGCAAGCCATTTAAACTATTATCTTCACACATGGCCACAGACCATATGTTCATCGTTTTCTATACAACCTGCAAGAGATCTCTGACATGCCATCTATAGACTCTCAACAGAAATCAAAGTCCAATTTCAAACTCTGATCACATTCAGTCCAACTAAAAATAAAAACAAAAAACAAAAAGCCAGAAACCCAAAACCAAATCTTCGATAAGTAAATAACTAGGCATTACAAAACTGACGTTAGAAACAACCATATGGCTTTTTATGGCAATTCACTTCTCCATTCTGCATCTGAGCAAATGGCAGTAACACCCGAAATGGTGTTACAGAGATAAAATTAAGGGGCTTTGAATCACTAAGATGCCATGTTGATCAATACTGCAAAAAAGCCCACTCACAAATTAATAAATTAGTATTCAAAAGAAGGTTTGAGCGGCACACAGTAAGAGGGTTCTTGGGTCAAATACTGAGTAATGAAGACAAAATGATATTCTGAATATCTGAACAGACACTTCAGCTATGTATGAGGTAGGGATCTAGGGTGGAAAAAAAGGCATACTTCAATATTATAGACTCTTATAAAACATATTTACTATGCACAGATAATAAACTTCGGTATTTCTTTGCTCTTTTAGAGCTTTACTTCATAACCTTAACATCATTTTAATGATTTCAATGCAATTTACATGAAGTTTAGTTCACTGATTTTGTTAACATACTTCCATACTGTAACCAACTTCTCAAGTATTACTTAGAGCAAGAGATGATCCTTGCATATTCAAAGTTTCACTAGCTCCAAAGTTTCAACTTAAAATAGTCCTGCAGGCTAGGTTTTAGATATAGCAAGAAGAGAATGGTGTGGCCCATGTTTCAAACCACAGCCATTTGTCAAGGACAGAAAGGTCAGCAGACCAAAAACATCAGTTTTGTTTCTTTCAGTCTCAAATTAGGCTTTTAGTGTGCACAAAGGACAATTCTGTTTCTGTGTTACTGGCTTGGGAATACTGCCAAAATCTTAACAGGCCCTACTTAATACAGAGACCTCCATATTCTGTGAAAACATAGTAATTGCAATCACTGCAATAAGCAACCAACATGGGAACAGAAAGGAAGATGAACGGAATCTGGTTTTACAATCACATTTTTAGTACTGAAATGCACAACATAAATAGATACCAGAAGCACACAATCTGTATTCACAGAAAAAAAGCTGCTCTGCTCAGGAATAGTTTACAGGCATTCTTAGCAGCATGGAAATTTTGATCAGTAAAATGCATTCTCCTGCATTCTCTTCCAGAAATGCAAAGAAGACTTTAGCGTGCTCTCAGTCAGTCTCCAGAGACATAAAAAGGGCCTAAAGTCTCAGCATGGAGCAGCAGATGATATTCATCTCACTAAACATAAGCCGGAGTTTTACTTTGCAGATTTGAGTTTAAACCGGTATTTCCAACACAACAGCTAATCAGTACTGACTGTATACCTCCAGCTTCACTTCTGGACTGATGGTCTCCATGAAGTAGAGATTGCAGTAGAAACATTAATACATAAATTATAGATACTGCCACAAGCTTTCAAATCCCTGAAGACAAACACAGAACCAAAAGGAGAGAGGTCAGAAGAAAATTTAAAGAAAAGTGGAGCTGTGGAAAATTTAAAAAAAATATTACTTCTGATCATGCAAGATTTTGGGCAGGAGCAATCTTTAGGAGTTCCTGGGTGCAAACAATCACCACAGATCAGCCTTCCCCAGAACCTTGAATTCCTGGTAATTACAATAAAATGCTAATAAATAGCATACCTATATAATGGTATGATTAATTTTCCCCTAGTATAACTACAGAAGAATAAAGATTCAGCTTAAGCAAGTGTAAAACTTAGCTGTTGTGGAGTCTAAAGTACAGCAGTTTTCAGTTCAGTATCTTCAGGTGGCTCTTGAATGTCTAGATTTTGAAAATTTTCTACATACTGATAATGCTGAACTATACTATGTCTCCTCTTACTGATTGATGAAATAACCTAAAAAATACAAAGGTGATGAGTAGGATAAAAAAGACATTTCTTCACCTAAATACAACTTTGCACATAAAATCTTTTTCTCTATTTCTTTGCAGGTTTTTTATATATACAAATTTATGTGTGTACACACGCAGATTACTATACTATTGGATCCACCAAAGGAATGAAAATATCACAAAAAAGATTACAATACAAGACAACAGGAAAAAAAAAGGAAAACTAGGTCTATTAGCTCTAAGGTGCCACATCGCTGAGTGTGATCACCAAGGTTTAAAAAACACATAACTAGACAGTACACAGAGATTTTTGAAGGATGGTGAAAAGAAAAAGCTAAAATTTTGCTTAAAATGCTTGCAGACTTAAAATTGGACTCATGCCATCTTGAAACATTCCATTTGCCAAACTATCACTTTGTGACATCACATGTCATTATAAAGCTATTGTTAGACAATGCTGAGTGCTCCGTGATGATTCCTTCATCCTTATGAAAAGCATCAATCATCTTTCAGGAACAAAAGCTGGTAAATCATGTATTTATAGTAAATTCTAACCAGAAACGGATGAAAACTTTTTGTCTTCAAATAAAAACTTCTGAAGATCGGTGTAACATTAAAAAGTCAAATTATAACAAAGAGCATGCTTACAAAGATAATGAGGAAAGTTTAAGCATGCACACAAGCCACCAAACCTTCCAGCTCTGCTGGTTTCTGTAATGAGATAACAGAACTCCTGTGGCTGCCATCTCCAATCATCACTTAGATTATCGACTGGACTCCAGCCAAGGCTCTAATTACTACACAGAAGCAAAGTCGCTATTACAATAAATTTATTTAATTCTGTGTGACAGCTTACAAGGTTTTCCCCACACAGCTCTGGCTCTTATACACAACTTTGCAGTCCTGTTACCTGTAACCGCTTCCTTTCTTGAAAAAGCTGGTTTCGTTTTGTGGCCGAAACCTGCATCCTCTCCTGGGAAGTTGATCTCAAAAGTCTGTGCTCCTTTTCATGACAAGGACCATTTTCTTCATGTCTAACCCTTTGAAAAAAAAACATGACCAAGGGTAGAAATGAGTGGTTTTCACGAGTTTCAGTGTCTCAAGCAGAATCAGAATGCTAAATGTTACCTTTAGAGTGATAACACTCCACCACCAGAATGATTACATTTCAAACAAATACAGTTAAAGAACAAGAGATGCTTTTTCCTTGGCATATCTTCCTTTATTATCTCAAACATTTACACTGTTTCTACAACACGATGAAGAAAGAAAATGGAAAGCTTGTATAGCTTCAGGCTTCCCCAGCTTTATCATGCTACAGAAATTTATCCATCACTGCCTTGAAAGAGACAAAACTAAGGCATGTAGTTTCTATCAATACAGAGAAAAAATCTCTTAGACAGAAGTTTAGAAACTTGCCAAAGCCTTTTTTGCAGCTTCTGTCAGCTTTTGGAGACTACGTTAGAGATCATCTGGAGTGTTTGCTCCACAATGCCAGATTTTACTTCTCTCTTGCACAGTGAGTTCTTTCAAAATCACAATCAGTGGGCTTCCTTCCAGTCATCTGTAAAACCCTCAGTTGTAAATCTTTGCATGACTGGACTCCAAGGTAATCAGCACATTATGTTAAGTATCAATTCCATAACCAGCCTCTCAAAATGCACCTGCAAGCAATGCAAATCCATTTTGCATTCCATGTTCCCTCCTAAGGGCATGTGCACTTGCAAAGGGCAATTGTTCCTGTGTCCATCTCTAGAGACAAGTGCATGCATCTCCACGTAAAGAGTACAGACTCATTTCAGCATCTTCTTTAAAAAATACTGTGTCTCAAATAAAGTGCTTTGAGGCATGATTTCCCACTGTAATCTTGCAAAGCAAATACATCCATGCCACATATAAAACATGCATCATAAGTCTGTTTTAAGCATGATTAATCACGCAATTATGATCTCCATGCACAGGTGTTTAAAAACTGTGTAAAACAAGAGGTTTGCATTTCTTTTGCAGGACCAGCAAAAGACACACATGCTTTACTCCCTCTCTGTGGGCTGCAGAATATACTGAAAAAGCAAAATAAAGCCTCAGCACTAATGGAGGTATCACTAAGCTAGACAGACATAATGACAGTGCAACCGCATTTCTGTATTAAAAGCATGCACCAAAGAGACATCCCTATTATGAGGTGCTAGGCCATCACTGTGCCTTACAATCATTACAGGTTCCTGTGGCTCCAACCAACCACACTTCCCAGCAGCTCTGAAGCCACCTTCTTCAAGCTGGAGCTTCATCGTTCCTAGAGAGGTATGCAACAAATTTCCAAGTGGCTGATCAAAATTTAGAAAAAATTCCATTATAAACATTTTTAATGTTTATTTCATTTATTTTCAGAACCTTCTTGGAAATTCCACGTGTATCTGTCTGCTTGGTACTGCTGAAAGATAAACAAAGTCTCTCTGATCTCACCAAACCTGACTGACTGCACAGCCACAGCATTTTTTGTTCCTAAGCTAAACATAACCAAATCTGGCTCCTACCATATGCCCCCAATATCCTGTGTCAATATCAAATGCATTCCCTTAAAAACTCATCTCATAATTTAATCAAGTAAAACAAAACTGGGGCATGAATTTCAGCTTCATATCTTAAATAAGCTGCCATACACATTTTTCTTGCAAAAAGATGAGATTGACTCAACTTCAGTAAAATTGCAATGATCTGGTCTTCTAAGGCTAGTCTGATCATATTTTTAATTTACCAGGTGAAAAAAAAAGTCTCCTTGGGCACATTGGTTTTGTTCCAATTCAAAGTGAAAACAAACTGAAGCCTACGAATTTTCCTTGCAGAAGCAGTTATGTTTTCCACTGTACTATCTAAAAATACTGCTGGAACAGAAAGGACTTAAATCCTTGTACAGAAGACAAAGAGTACTCTTGCTGTATCAACGAGTCAGACCACAGACAAAGCAGTGTAAAGGGCTACAAGAATCAAGCAAGCAAATAAAAGGGTGTCACAACAATAGTAGTTGAACTTAAGCTCAAAGAAAGAATTGTGCAAAAGGTAGAAAAGGGAAGAGGATATTCATCTGACCCTGAAAAATGGCACTGCTCACACCTGTGCAAAGAGAAAAAGTTACAGATCTAATAATCCAAAGAACAGGAGCACTTCCATAAATACATTATAACATCTATTTTATATATAAAAGCATTATATATACATTATACAGGATAAAAATAAGCAAACTGTATCTGACGGATGCTTTAGTGACTCAATTTCTACAACAAAGAAGACAACACTACCTCTAATGCCAAAACCATCATTACAAATTAACGCATAGACCAAACACATCTTAATGACAAAATAGAGAATGGTGTATCCTAATCTTTAAGGAATAGTAAAACAGCCTCCTAGAGCCTCAGAAGGTAGAAGGAAACAGGTCTGAAGGAGTGCAGCTTCTTTTAAACCTCCCTTATTACTAGATGCTATAGAGGCCAAAAATACCTTCAAATTCTCCAATTTTACAAAAAGAATTCATATTATCTGTACTGATTTTATCTAATTTCCATGTCCATCAAAAATTACACACAAAGGTATTGAATAACACACTGCAGCCTTTATATTAACAAGTTGCCAGAAAACAAAAGGCTTCTCTTCTTTCATTTGTGTTATTGCATTTGAGAATAGCTTTCAATATTTATAAAGTATCCTCTTATAACAATAGTAACTAGGAACAAGGATGAAAACAGACCAAGAAATAGAGACTACTTTTTTTTCCTAAGCTATCCCTCTTGGGCCGTCCAAAACATCTCACATTACTCCCATCTTTAACGTTATCCCTTCAAGACAAGGTTTAGAATTTAATTTTGCGACTTTGTACAGTGCTGAGCTCAATATTGCTATCTAAGAAGTGGCATACAAAAGGAAGCTCCCAAAGATCTATTCATATAAAAAGTAAACTGGCTTTTACTTTATGTTTAAATATCCTTTCATTGCCTGAAAGGGAGCATCAGAATTAACTCCACAGGGAAGCGATGCTCAAGCTGCGCAGTTGTTGTATGCTCAAGATGCCATGTCAAGGATTCAATCCCATTCCCACTCAACAGTGAGAAACATTCCATTTAATTTCCCAGTTCATTATGATCAATGTTTTTCAGGGGAATTCTGAAAGAATTGTAGAAAGAAAAAAAGGGGGACAGGGTGGGATTTTCATAAACAAGCTCCATACAGATATGTTAGACAGTCATTAAAACTCTTTATTATAATTATTCGTAAGTTGTATTCTGCATTTCGACAAAAAGAGAAGTATCGTTTTACACAATAATTAATCAATAAACTTACCGCTGATCAGCAGCCCAGTGCAATGCTGACTGAACTTGGGTCATGAACCTATCCAAAAAACTGCTAACTGAGGGATGCCTTGAAGGAAGCTGAAATTTTAAAGTATTTTTCTCCTTCTCCAGTTCTTCCAGTTTCCACCTAAATTTATCAGCTAGAAATTAAATTAAAAAAAATAAAAAAACAAACAAAAAAAAAAAACCAAAAAAAAGAAGTTAAACAGTGACAAAAGGGTCCTTTTCTACCTGGAGGAAAAATAGTCTCTAGTCTCCCAACAAAAAGTAAAATCCACCTCTCTGATGGTTCTTCTTCCTCTTTTCATAAAATATATTGCCTGTTCTGCTCAAGGACATATTAGCAAGACTACAACGTAAAACAAATAACCAAGATGCCAAGTTACTTTTTTCTATGACAAGGACAAAACTGCAGGCTTCCCAACACTTTTTTAATTTCATGGGGCTCCAAAAAACTGGCTCAAAGCTATCATCCATGCTCTTCCTAGAATAACAGCTGAGAAATTCTAGGAAAAGTGCTGCTCTTCGCTGCTTCTATTTGTCTTAAAACTTAGATAGCAGTTACACATTTAAATTTTGACCTTATAAAAAAAATTGTACTGTTATTAGGTCAAGAACTGAAGAATCACACACGATATAGCAGTATACTTCAGCAGAAAACACAAGTGCAAATACAGCAATTAAACAATTACCACATTCCAGGCTCTTATGAATTATGGTCAGTTTATCATCCAAAACAAAAAAGATTTACCTTCAACTTTAAATAAAAGTAACAGTAGTCCCCAAGAGACTGCTTTGATTTTACCATAACCCTACACATTTTTTAGCGTAACCGCTTCTCTGTGTCTGTAAGTTACTTGATTTCTGTCCCTGCGTAGAAAACAAAGGAACATCATTCTAACTACTCATTATTAATGCAGTACATGTATCTTCTTTTGTGTCACTATACCAACAAAATCACATACATGACAGATAACAAGCCTGCCATCCAAGACAGAACACCTTTGATGATACATTAGTCAAATTAGAGAGTTTTGAGCTAACCCACAAATGGAAAACCTTTACAGTTCAGTACTCTGCTAGTGACCTCACTGCATACAATTTTGTGCGATTAGCAATCCTTTTAACATTTTCAATACAATATGTTACTGTCAGAATAGCATCCATCTGTGCATGCTTTTTATTGCTTATTTATTTTCCTTATCCTCTGACAGGATTTAACACGAGAAGTTGCTTACATTTGCTGGTTTAGCGAAATCATGCATTTTTACAATAATCTATCATTAGTATCGATCTCCATTCTGCTTCTGCACCACCAGGGTAGAATAAAGATAGAGACCTTACTAATAAGAATAGATCTTTTCCCTGTCCCAGCACACTGTTCCACGGTGAACTCACTTGTGTTGTCACTGGCACACAAAATATCAGAAGGCCCTTGCTGAAATGATCTCCCTACCCCACATGGTTCACCTCTACTGCTTTGCAGGAATAAATGTACACATACTATTCCTGCAAAGTAGTAGAGGTGAACCATACATGTGATGCATTTCTCAGGGGCCACAGCTAAGTAGACTCACCCAACCCCTATCACCACACAAACTGAAATTTGAGCTGATACTCCCAACCCCGTATTTTGACCAGAAAAATATATCAGCACTTGCATGCTAATATGCCACTTGGCATTTCCAACTCAGCCATTGAAAATACCACTGTTACAAACAGAATAGTAAGGGCTGAAAGGGTTGGCTAGTGATCAATGACCACTGAATGCCAAACCACATGGAAACACTTCCTTTTACTCACACCATTCACTGGGCTTCCTAGGAGTTGTGGCAACCCTCTATAGCCATTTAACAACATCGTCATTGTTCTTCGACATAATTACACTTAACTGTGTTTGTGTGTCCAGTTGTTTCATCATTCTACTCCTACCCTCCTGGCCCCAGAAACATGCTATTTTTGGAAGGAAAACAGATGAGGGGATCCACATGCCAATTCCTCCTCTCTCTCTCATTAAGTCTTGGCTGCATCCTGCTTCATATATTCCAATCTACACAGTACTCAATTAGTTTCTACTAACAGACATTTCTAAACAATTTGTTCCATTGGCATCTTATAAGTAATATGGCTGCTCATATCCACTTATCTCTCTGCACTAAATGACTTTTTACCCTTTTGTATTTTCAGCATCACACTTAAAGAAACTCCAGCACCACTGAGCTGAACACTGCAACACTCAGCTTTCAGAATCCTCTCCCAGAAAGAAGATCCCTGCCATTTGACCTGGCTGATATCTTCAGTGCATGGAGAGACCCAGGAGCCTCAGTGCCAGCTGCAGAGCAGGGAACCATGCAAATAAGGCTCATGTCAATCCAGCTTTTACTGCTGTGGCTCAAGAGAAATCTGGATCAAGTGTAAGTAATGGAAATGATCAGAAGTCTAGCCAACAGGATGTGAAAGAGGAAAATCAGCAGGGTGCCCCAGACTAGCAGAGATAAAGACTGAGGTAACTTCCAGCATACTACAAGCCAGCAAGCTGAAAAGAAAGCAGTAATACGATGTTCCCTTAGAACTTGAGTCCTCAGTAACAAACCTGAGCTGCAGCAAGTGATATGTGAAAAAAAAGTTAGATATACTGCAGCACTAAATCTATGCCAGGGTTAGACAGGAAATCTCCTCCAGTATTGGTTTTCAGGTCAGACAAAATCTCTCAGGAACAGCTCTGGCAGAGTTTTAAGGTTGAGACCAGAAAAACCAAATGCATTCTCTTATTTGAACAAAGGAAGGTGCCAAATTCTGCACCTGGGATGGGGCAACCTGGATGTATGGACAGACCAGGCAGTGAGACACTGGAGAGCAGCACCATGGAAAGGGATCTGGGGTCCCGGTCAGTGGCAAGTTGAACATGAGCCAGCAGTGCCCTGGCAGCCAGGAGGGACAACCCTGTCCTGGGGGGCATCAGGCACAGCATCACAGCTGGGAAAGGAAGCGAATTGTCCTGCTGTGCTCTGAGCTGGGGGGGCCTCACGTCCAGTTCTGGGGGCAATTCTGGGTGCCACAATGTAAGAAAGACATTGAACTGTTAGAGAGAGTCCAAAGGACGGCAATGAAGATGGTGAAGGGCCTTTGGGGAAGCCGTGTGAGGAGCTGGTCTGAACTTGGTCTGTTCAGCCTGGAGGAGACGGAGGGGAGACCTCATGACAGCTACAACTTTCTGGTGAAGGAAAGAGGAGGGGCAGGCATGATTTCTTCTCTGTGGTGACCAGTGACAGGACCCAGAGGAATGGCCTGAAGCTGTTTAGGCTGGATATTCAGAAAAGGTTTTCACCCAGAGGATGCTGGGCACTGGAAGAGGCTCTCCAGGGAAGCTATCATGGCACCAAGTCCGACAGAATTCAAGAACTGTTTGGACAATGCTCTCGGGCATGTGCTGTGATTCTTTTGGCCGTCCTGTGCAGGTCCAGGAGTTGGACTTTGATCATCCATATTCCAGCCCAGAATATTCTGTGTGATTCTGTGTGATCTCTTTCACCATATTTTCTAGGATTTTTCAGCCAAGAAGCAGACACAGAAGGCCTTTGCTATTGCTAAGTCAGACTCATAGACACAACTTTCTTTTACTTTCATTTTAGTGTTTTAACAAGTTGTTCCAACAGAGAAAAGACCTTCACAGGATCCAAGAACTCACTGATAGACTAAGACACCAAAAGAAACCACAAGCACTCAGGTATCTCCATCACAAAGAAGGCTTCATACTTTATCTCATTCCTCACTTCAAAATAAGTTACTTAATGCACAGCTTACATGCCAAAAGCAACCCCCCCCCCATCTGATGAAATTCTTAAACTTTCAGGTACTCAATACATACTGTTTTACCGAAGCATTTAAAATGAGGCCTAATTCTCTTTACCAGCTTTTTATTTTACTACATTGTGGTGCCAGCTTGCTGCCTTCAAGAGTCCTACATATACCCTAGACAAAGCTCCTACTTCAGACCAAACAGCAAAAGTTAACTCTTCAATTACCCTCCATTGCAACCCATTACTGTGCAATCCACTGCTGCCTGCGTACCTCAGACATCCCACTCACTTTAAAGCCAACCCACAGTACAGGCCTAGAAGATGCTGACTAACTGCTGTTCTCAATTAAACAACCAGCAGTCAGAAAACAGTAGTGTCTCCAAAGATCATGCTTTTTAATAGCTTTGAGTAAAGGAAGCAATTTCCATAACTTCTAATTGACCATGTGAGAACATCTGGCTACCTCTCTACTTTTAGCGTACTCTAACATTGGTTTTATTCCTCCAAAGAAAAGGTACACTTTATCAGAACTATTTATCATCATTTAAAAAACACTGAAGAAGATCATCTCAGTAGGGGTAGAACCTCATTTGCTATGTACTGCATATATTTTTATTTATTTATGTCTGTGCTAATAAGTGGGAATATAATCAATCATACTATTCTACAAGCTGCTGGACATTAAAAAAGTGTTTCTTCAGCTAGTTCAACTAGAGAAGGTCATTTGATCTTGCTCCACAATTCAGCAAATAACCTCTTCCCTTTTGCCCTTGCATCTCCCCAAAATCTGAAGGCTCTAAAACAGGATTTGTGTAGGATTTATAACCATAACTTCACACACTGCAGCTCTAAAATATTTTGTCTTGCCTGCTAGATACTCCGAGAAAGACAAACTCCCCAACATTCACTGTCTTAAAAACTCCCCACCATTCCAAGACGACTGAAGTGTCTTGTATGCTCTGCACCAAAGACAATTATGTATTATGGAAGAACCAAAGAAGTCCCGGGTTCAGGACCAAAGACCCCTCTAGCAGCCTGTATCCAAAACTACACACAGCAACGGGACTTTAGAGGAGAGACTAAGAACCAGGGTGCAAAGCGCCTCCTTTCTGTTCCTGAATCTCTAATGTCTGTCAGCTAAAAGACTTCCCTTCTATACACCAGAAACTTCTCTCTTCTCAGGCTATCTATTTTGGTCTCCAAAACACATTATAACAGAGAACACAAAAATTAAATCAGGAATTATTTTAAACACATACCCCATTCGGTAACTTGAGGAGTCTAATGTGGAACTTGAATATGTGGCTGAAACATATCTGGAGAGCAGATTACTAAGCAAGGTGTCTACAGCCCAGTTACTAGCATTGGCCTCCTGCAAAATAACTTGCAGGAGAAAATGCAGATCAATTAATATCCAAATATGACACATAAAGACATACACTGTGATAAGAACTGAAGGCATTACAAGCACCTGGAGTACCTATCTGCTCTTAAGGATAAAATAATTAACCACTTAACAGTACCAAACATATACACAGTAGAAAAAAACTTGGTATCTATAGAATGGTTCAGATTACTCTTGGATAGTCAAACAGCTAGCCCTTACCATATGCTGTCTGGTCATCGGTACAGAGCAAACCTTTTCTACCTTCCATTCAGCCCTGCATGTGGAAAACAGCAAAATAAAGCCACTGCAAAGTCAAACTGCACACCTGGGCAAGGCTGACTCAGAAATCATGGCGCTGAGGACAGAGACCATGGAAGCAGTAGGAGAAGCAGAGTTATGCCTACCCTGCTGACCATGGGGATTAACAACAGAACATCTGCAAAGTAAAACAGTTCACTATTGAGGCCCCAACATCTGCATTTCAGAAGGACCTACTTCAAACTAGCTTTAGTGTAATGCCATGGATTGAAGGACAGATAGCTGAACCCCTCTGGTAGCTCTACGACACATCTTCCAACTTTGTCTCACCTGAAAGAAAACCAACCTGTTGTACTACAAGACTGCTCTACAGTGCAAAGCAAAGCATTGTAAATGGGACAATTGGGAGATTCCTTCCAGAGGCTCATGCACCTAATCTGAACTAAAATTATATTTGGGCTGGGGTCCGTTAAATACATCCAGCAGTCAGTGGAAAAAGCAGTTCCTGGGAAGGCCAGTAAGCAGAGTCTAAAGCTTTCCAGACAAGGCTGTAACTCCCTGGCTACCACAGCCAAACATTCATGTTCAGCTCATAAAAAGGTAGAGCAAAACACAAATGTAATTATCCCACTCACCCACCACTTAACTTTTTCCATTCCAGTCAAAAAGGCAACTTTGTGCAATTTCACACTCCAGCTCTGCTCCTGAACTATCAAGACCACTTTGACAAACAACAGGACAAACTCCAAACTCCAGGCTGCTGAACACCCTTTGGAGTCAGAAGCTACTGCCACAAAATTCACCCTAAAGTAGGAGGGCCAAAATCTGCAAGAGCTACAACTCCATAATTCCTTGGTTTGTGTGTATTCCTCTGCTATTTCTCACTTTAGTACAGATGACAAACCCTTCTAATTCCTGCTGATATGCTCAATTGATGGCTGCCTCCAATTCTGGTACTGTTTAAAGCTAAAAGTTAAAAGCCTAGCAACCAGAAGAGTGCAAGAGAGTAAGTCTCCCAAGTTCCCTGATAGACTCAAGGTACCAAAGTAACCAAAATACCCAGCAATGACCTGATGTAGTATTTGATGCCACGAGCTCCCTCTGCTGCAGCCAGCATCAGCTGCCTATCCTTGGATTCCTCCTCCTTTCCTAGCAATGAGGCACCACTATACATAAATCAGGTGGGGGAGGAAAGGGAAGGATACCTGGTGCTCAAACCAGTCCCTTCAAGAGAAGCAATGGCGAACACTGTCTACAAGATTTCTTAAGAGGGAGGACAGCTCAAGCATAGTCTCTGCCTTCCTGCAAGCTCTGCATTTTCCACCCATCAGTTCATACCAATTACAACCTAGGAAATTGCTGCCTCCTTAAAATATGTAACATTTCAGAATTTAGTATACTGAACATCTGTGTTGCAGCAGAGTTGGGAAGTCTGAAAGCTTTAAAATATACAAGAACAGACATTTTTTAGCTGCTATTACAAAAGGAAGCTTGACACATTGGCAGATAAATTCAATAAAAATTACAGGAGGGAAATTAAGTAAGACCATTCATTTAGTGTTGAACAAAAAGTTATATTCTTAGACGTTTTAACAGATGCTTCCTCCAAAGCACACCACCAAGATTTCCACCTACAGTTTACACCTCCAATTAGTATTGGAAAATCCATGTCCCCAGGAAGAAACTTCACCCCAGAAAGTCACAAGTGCAAAGCTTGGGGCAGACTTTTGTCATAAATTTTGGCCAGTGTTCCTACTTCATAGAACATTCAGAGCAGCAACATGACTGACAGACTGTCACTCAGATCTGTAATGTGCCCTCTGGCTCTCAATGACAACACTTAACAGGATTTATGGGCACAAGTCATAGAACTCCACGAGTTTTGTGAGAGTGCAGGTATAGCTACTTTGAACATCAGCAGGAATATAAGCAAGAAGCCACAAAGCCAGAAGGGCTTTGTCCAGCACACCTCTGGGAAATATGGGGGTTGAGAGCCTAGCAGGAAAATATTTGAGTCCTGACTTGGACAATTAATCTCTCTAGCTGCTTGGCCAATGTTAGAAAAATTTTGCTTTCTCATGTTACTTTCTCCTCACCTGGCAATGATGTAGGGTGAACTATCCTCACAGCTGTTATTTCTGGGCTGAGTTTAAGAACATCAGGCCTGCTTGGATAAACTTACAATTTCCTGTAACATGACTGTCCTGAAAGGAAAGTAGTCATTTACCACTAGCATCTCACAGAGGAACCTCCAGTAGAGGTTCCAATTGCAATAGGCACAGAAAACAGTGGGGGAAGAAACCATACTCCAATAAATTTACAATCCACAAAATAAATGACAGTCAAAGGGGCAAATGGAGAGAACAGCGCATCTGACTCACACCCTCGGTGAAAATTAGGAGCAATAATTCCAGCATACTAGAAGCATCTTAATCTCCACTGCTCTTAATCTCACATTTCTGAAAAACACTGAGGTTTTACAGCATCTTTAATAGCAAAACTTTTAATATTAGGACCTTCATAAATATTTCACATTAGAGCATAATCTAACTACTTCTATAATTTCCTAAATGCAGGAGGAATCACATTTTTTAATGTGCCTGACATGCATAACAATTAGTGAAAAAGTAGGCAGTTTTCTGCATGTGACAACCTTGGTAATTCATCTTTTCAACTGCATGAAAAGTACAATTCCACACAGTTTCTATCCCCTACAGTCCTCTTCAGATTTGCTGCATTTGTAAATTCCTTCAAACCCCACAAGAGTTCAAAGATAGGCATGTGAACATTTGAGACATTTCTTCTTTAGCCAGTTCACAATATAAATTAAACATTACCCCACTGACTGTTTGCTTTTCACAATCTTCCACAAAGTTTCCAATGAAACCAAGATTTTTTACATTTCCTATAACTTAACAATAAAAATAATTTACAGTAACATCAAAAGATGCATTAAAAGGGAAGAAAAAGCTGATTACTTGTGCACTTTATTTGATAGCAAGATTATTCTGCAAGCAGTGCTGACAGTACTGTCACTACATATGAGATTTTAAAGAAATGAAGAAAAACACGTACGGATGACTCCAGGTCAAATCTGTACCTTTGAAAATGTCAGTCTATGCAGCACAACGGCACAGACAACTATTGTGAATAAAATCCTACTCTGAAAGAGATCTCACAAGACAAGGAAGCTTGCAGATATCAATGCAAAGCCCCTTGGCTTGCAATACAGCTCCTTCTTTTATTTGGGATGGTAGAATAAAAGGTTTGGTGGATGTTTACAACCAGTGCAGTTCATATATGAGAACTGTCAGCTGTATATTCATGTCAGCTGCAGGCAATTCAATCCCAGTTCACCATGTCCCTTTCCTTGCTCAAAGAATCTCTAAGCCAACATCCGTCTATCCTCTCTGCCTCTGAATAAATGACGTGGATTGATTAGAAAACAGGTGAGTCAATTAACAGTAAACCATGCAGTTCTCTACAACTAATTGCATTATATTGTGAGATACCTGTCATTTTTATAAAGTCCCAAATACTCCAGAAAGAAATTTTTAAATTGGATGGTCTATATCTTGGCTTTTATATCAAGGATTTTGTAACTAGAGACAGCCAGATTATGTTGGGACTTTTTCATACCAGGTTCTATTTAAGCACATACTGTGAATCTAAAGTGCTTTGTTCCAGCTGTCAAACAAAGAAAAGGATCCTTTATTATTGCCTAACCTGAATATATTGAGAACACTCTCCTAAGGCATACTGTTTGAAAGATTTTTTTTTTTTGTGAAAGAAGCCACAAAGTAGTATAGATAATATAAGCAGTGTTCCACAAAGGTTTATCTTCATACTTTTAAAAGCCATGTTGCAAAAAATGCAGAACAAAGCAGCACAAAGTCTAGGCTAAGGAACACCAATGAGTAGATGTAGAGTTGCTTTAAGTTGAAGTTTGAAAGAAAACAGCACAGATTTTGAAGTGTGGTGTATATTAAACTATGCTATGTTTCCCAAGGGCTACAACAGGGGAAGAAATCAGCTTGCTGTTCTGCTTAAGCCACCAGCTACAGATGAACACTATCAAAACAAAACGCAATTAGGCAACATTATCTCCCATCCGTGGCAAGGCATGCTGATGAAAAGGTATAAAATACTATTTCTTACTGATTGAATATTACACACAGAGAACTATAAAGAGAATATAAATGCATGCATGCAGCCCCAAAGCAATTGCTCTGAAAACTGCAGTGGGGAACTCTACAAAGAAACTTGAAGCTTCTAAAAAGAAAAGAGGAGAGAGAGGATAAAGTAAATTTTTGTGGTAACAGAGCTGAAAACAGTACATTCATTATGGATGAGTACCTGGATGCCAGAATTTTACTTCAGGTCAAAGCAATCTTTTTTCTGCCTCTCTTGATCCCTGCATTCTCCTTCTTGAGAATACTCCACAATACTGCTCAATGTTTGCTTGTATTCCAGGTCCCCACTCTCACATTTAATAGTCTACATAATCTCAAGCATATAAACCAAATTTCATTGTTCCTTCCTTATTCCCAATACTCTTCAAGAACTAAGACCTTACCATCAAATTAAGCTGATAGCCTTCCCCAAGCACTCTGCATCAATAGATGCAAAACCAAAAACTGTTTTTAAACTATTTTTTAAAATAAAGGCAAATGAAGAAATAGCAAATAAAAGATGCTAACTTTGTTCAGCCTAGCCACTTTTCTAATTTCTACCATCCATCACTGTTCTAGCACACAGAAGTTACACTGTTCTGCTTTAAACAGTATAGGCCATATCCTAAGAAATCAAGCAATAAGAGAATGGTTTACAACATTTGTCATTTGTTCTCAGACTATTCTGACTGTCAAAACAAGAAAATGGATTCACAAACATTAGAATTTCATAGAATCATGCAATGATTTGAGTGGGAAGGGACCTTTAAGGTCATCTAGTCCAACCCAACTGCAATAATCAGGGATCTCTTCAACCAGATCAGGTCACTCAGAGCCCCATCCAGCCTGACCTTCAACGTTGCCAGAGATGGGACATATATCCATCATCTCTCTGCACAACCCGATCCAGTGTTTTAAGCACACTCATTGTAAAGAATTTCTGCCTTGTATCTAGTCATATACAGTAATTTCCACCAGGAAGTTATTGCTCCAGGAATCAGAATTCAATGGCAAAGAAAATAATTTAAACACAGAATAGCTGCTGACTTAATATTTGGTGACTGGTTTCCTGCCCTTCCATTTCAACTTGGCCTTAATAATCTGCTCGCTCCCAGCAATTCATGGGTACCCTTACACCCCAGTTTCTCCCCTCATTTTTTCTGTCCCTTAATCCTCTTCCCTTCTCACATCTTCCAGCTAGCATCGGCTTCTCTAGTATGCTTTCTTTTCCAAAAAGAAAAAAAATACAATTTTTTTAGCTGACTTGCACTTACAGGTTATTTAGCTTGCATATACAAGTACTAAGCTCTTTTCTATTTCCTACCTACCATCTTCAACACTGCTTCCCCAAGTCTGTTTTTGGTGTCAAAGCATAAACACAAAAAAATTTCAGTAATTTTGGGTGGTGGAACTGTAGTTGGATCCTGCAACTATGTAAAAGCAGCATACTCTTTTCTATTGTTATCCATCTGGAAATTAATCTCAAGCACACTTTGTCCTATTGATCCTGAATTTCAAAACATCCTGCATTCCTGACATTCCCAAAACGTCACCAAATTCTGTTAAAAAACCAGAAAGTTTGTAGGGCTCAGAGCACTGCACAAAGTGAACTTCTCTGAAAAAAGAGTCTCAGGCTGAACTGGATCAGAGCCACATCTCACTGCAAGAATCTCAGAGGCATTTCCTCTGCTATCAAGCTGCACTTCATGTTGGCAGCTTCTTATTAGCTTAAGCAGGTTCTCATTGTAAAAATTATTTGTGTTTTGTTGAGCTGATGACTCAGAGACATGATCTCCCTGAAACAGATCTCTACCAACATATCATGGCACTGGGACAGTCAATGCCACCACAATATTCAGCCTGTTACAGAGGCTTCCAGAAACAACAAAGGTAGCAATTTTGTCAAGCTTAGTCTTGGAGCTGCCCAAATTCCACCACCAGGGAAAAAGAATAGAACATCTAAACACAAGGCAGGCAGGCAGGCACCCCACACTACGTGAAGTAGGGTCAGAAAATTATAAAAGGCTTAGATGATTTGCTTAAGAAATCCAACATTCTACAAACAAAGCAGAATAAGAATATCTCAAAATTCTCTGTTTACCCATCCTCATCCATGCACCAGTACTTTTTCAGAATTCTTTTGTGGAATTATCAACGGCTCAGGAGTAGTACAGGAAGCAAAACAACAATTATGAGTTGTTTGATTTCCCTACGGGAAGCTGACAAAACACTGTGTCTGCTGTGCATTAAAAAGATTTACATGAACACATGAAAGGAATTAGCATACAAAACCTCAGCAATGTAGGTATATTTTCCTTATTGCTGGTTCCCATAAGCCTCACAAAATACTGGATGCTAACCAAAATATCACAGGAACCTACAAATCACAAGCATAGCATACAATAAAAAATTTAAAAAAAAAAAAAAAAAGGAAAACCCAGGAATAGTTATAGGCATAATGAAAATGGCCCATCTAGAAATAGTAATTTTTCTTAGTCCACAGTTTCTTTTTATGCATCTACACATACCTACATTTTAAGGCAAAGAGAAAACATTTGGGATACATCATTGGCACGGTTTCATGGAATGGGTTGGTTCTGCCATGCCTGTGCCACGTGGCTTCAAGTCACACTGTGTATTCTCCCATGAACCAATTCTAGCAATAGCAAATCTCCCATCAACCAATTCTAATGCAGCATCAATTCTAGGTGCTGTTACCAATAACCTTATTTCTTTCAGCTTCTAGGTTCTTTGTCTGTAAAAACACAGATAGCAACAATTGCTCCATAGGGGTCTCATCAGGCTAAATTAACACCTGTCTGAGATCTTCAGATAAACGGATAGGTGTAATTACACAATCTGAACTGCTGCTTGCATAAGAGACCTTGTATTAACCCTTTCATAATTTGAGTTTTGCAGACTGTTTCATATAAAAGACTCTCACCCACTGGAGTCACCTCTTAATCTTCTCATTTCAAAAGCAGATGAAGCCCATCATCTTTCCTGTTTTAACAAATGAGATCCTGGATTGATTTTTTAAATTTTTTTAAATCATTATTTCCCATCTCCCTTCCTTTCTCATATACACTAACATTTTACATTTACAATACTCCTTTCATCCTGGCTCTGATCTCCTGGAAGTGTTTCAGGTGTCAGAACTACTCCTCAAGCACACCGGACAGCGGGCAGAGCTGCACAGGAGGAGGTCAGCAGAGGGAGGTCAGTAGGGGGAAGAACAAAGGTTCTCTAAGAAGTTCCACACCTCTTTAACTCTACTTTGGTGCCCTTCAGCAAAGCAGTCATGAGTGAAACAACAGTCCATCAACCACAAAACGCGATCAGAAGCCTGGCTGGATTGTGTTCACAGAGGAACAGCAGCGACCGCCCAATGACAGCCACTGCAAGGAGTCCAACCTCCTCCAGCGTGCAGATCCACAGAAGAGCCTCTCAAATGCCCAACATGAGCGGAATGCAGCAGTGCCCAAGGCACCGTCACTGGTCCTCACACTACAAGCTACAAGACTCGAAAATTTTACATACAGGCTCACTGCCTTACACAGCCTGAGTCCATGAAGTGTCACTGCCTCCAGCAGCATCTCCCCCTGTTCAGCAGAGCCTCCAGAGGCTGGAAACACAAGATGCCAGACCAGTGTCTGTGTTGACAGAGCCAGGTGGGGAGGGGAAAGAGGAGCAAAGTGGGACTCTGATGGATGCACAGCTAGAAATGGAGCTTGGGGAGAACGATTTGGATATTGTCATGTTCTCCAGAAGGGGTTCAGAAAAGAAAGGATGAGAGATCTGCCATTTTTATAGGAACCTACATACAAAAGTCAGAACATATTTCAAGTGAGATCCTGTTGTAGACCCCAGAATTGCAGCTCACCAGATGCAGGTTCTGCTTCCAGCCCCTGCAGCATATCTCCTGCAAGCAGGTAAAGCAAACACACTAAAACCTGCTGGTTTTTGTGGCACGCATTAGCTACAAAAGAAAACTTTGAAAGAAAATAGTTTTTATTATCATACAGCTTCACATTAACTAATCTCTACTTTCTTTGTGAGTTACATTCAAATAGCATTGCTACTCTAGTGAATCTTGCTATGAATTTCACTCTATGCCAGTACACCCACACAACCTGTTTTACCATAACAAAATAAACATTTCTCTCCAGCCTTCCACTTTGACTCCATCCAGCAGCATCTCCTGCTACTGAAATTGTTTGAACAGATTGTCTTTGAAGTAACAAATAATATGTTAATGTGTCTGTTGTTAACAGCAATCTCCATAAACACCTAACTTTTTTTCCCTTCCAAATATCTCCTGCAAATCGAACAGAAGAGAGCTGAGTTGCTTTCCCCTCCCACACCCATTCAGCTCCTTTTCACTTTACCTCAACGGACAGCTTAAGAAGAACTGTGGCAAAATATGTAGATCAGACAGATGGCATTTGCTGCTCTTTTCTCAGTCCTGCTGCTCAGTGGTTTTTAAAAGCCACAATAATTCATTACTTAAGTAGTCTCAGGTAGATCCTGAGCTCTACAACTTTTTCTTATCCATTTTGGAGGTGGAATTATTTTATTTACAGTAAGTATCAGAGCCTTCCACCAGAGCAGAAAGAGATACTGGATTAGAACAAGACACCCGAAATAACTAACATTCAGTATTTGCTTTTAAGTTTCTCCTCAACAAGCACAGTCCCCTCTCTACTTTATTTTAACAGATGTGAGAAGCAGCTGACATCTGCACTTCCTAGCTGGAGCAGTGGGGCAGGATGGTTTGGTTCTCCTTTTATGGTTCTCTTTATGCTATCCACCACCCTCGCTCTAGAGTGTGCTTATAGCTCCTCACTCCTCCCCACAACCAAACTTCTCTTTTCCCAAATTATATCTGGCCATTATTTTTCTAATATACTAGTAAATACCCAAGAAAGCTATTATACACACATACACACACATGTGGCCATACTCTTGAAAGACATGGCTTCCTTGCCATACACCAGAAACTGTTTATCTTCTATTCCTCTTTTCTTTTTAGAAAAAAAGCATAAAATACATATAAGATACGTTAAAAATGCATATAAAATACAGAAATACACTTATTTGGTTTCAAAGCAATGCAGAGATAAAAAGATAAGCCATTAGATTTTACTCTGAAAATCAGCTTTCACTTAAGGTTCAAGAAGGTTTACTGGAATCTCAGTTAACCAGCATTCAAACTGCAATTTAGGCAGTGGTCATTTCTAAGCCAGTTGTTCCCTAGTGATAAAAGACATGCAAATAACTTTTATCACCTTATTTACTAGAGGCTCCACATTTCCACACATAACTGCTTCCAAACAATAAGCTCCCGTCAAGTTAGTGTTCCATCAAATCTGTCAATTGCAACTCATTTGGTGCTACAGGACAAGCTGACACATTGCATAAAGGTCAAGTGGAAAAATGTCCCTTCCACTACATCAGTGTCTAGATTGGTAAAGGTCACTCCATCGAATAATTGCTACTACAGAAAATAACTTTGTTAAAATCTACATCATAGAGGGGAAAAAAAAGAGTTCAAGTACCTAATTTTTTCCCAAGACATGACAAACTAACATTACTGTCATTTCATGACTGGAGTTCAGTGGGCTTTGGAGTATTTAATTAGAACTTAAAGGGCTGTAGTACAGCAAGTGATGATACACCCATTTTATGGACAGCTCAGCTGAAGCAGATTGAAATAGCTTGCCTAAAGCTCAAATAGCAAAAAGCAAATATGGCTATGTAGATTACAACAGAACAAAAAAGAAAATCTGTTCTGGGTTTGGGTTTTTTCTTTTAGCTCCCTATTCCTGTCTTAGCAAAACCTTTTTCTTCTTCTTTAAAAAGTAGCACTTAATCATTTGTAACATCACAGTATGATGTAAAATATAAAATTAACATATACAGAAATTAGCATCAAGCCACTTTAATTCTGGAGCTGAAATCCTAAGGCTAAGTGACCAAAAACCCAACCTACCTAGACATATGACCCTTGTCATCCAGGGAAGCCTGGAGTTGTACTGTGCAATGATGGAAGAATAGGGAAAGGAAGGTGTTCAGTTTCTCCTCATCTCTCTACATCCCCTCACCACTCAATTCATACACAACTCAGTTTATTTTCAGCTTCCATTACTAACAAAAGATCAAAAATTCAACACTATTGCTTAAGATTCAGATCCTGTATCATCAAGAGAAGTCTGGAAGAAATTTGGCAGTTACTGGGAAGAGTAGTAGAAATATTTGAGAGTCAACTTTAAAACAAGCAAAAATAAAATAATCATGCAATCAGTGCCCTGATTGTAAGCACTGGGTTTCCAGATTTACTGCAGTGCAAGTTAGGTCTTATTAAACTTTCCAGATACTAGTTGAATAAACCTAAAAATTCCCCGCATCCTAAGCAAGCTCTAGATTAAACCTAAAAGAAACAACATTCTGTTAAAGAAACAAAGTTAACCAGAGACAGCTGCAACTCACCCCCTAAGATACAGAACAAATATTAACTACCTGAATGTTTCCAGAATGAAACTAATGAAATTAAATCACCAGTAAGAACAGAATCCGGCCATTTGGTAAGTAAGTACTCTAAGGGATACAGTAATAGGTACCTGAAGCCACATACCCCTTGTTCAAAGCATTATCTCTCCATTAAAAAGAAACATGTTACTGTGCTACAGCAGATCCTATCTCCTTTCATAGGCTTTCACTTCCACAGGGAAGAGAAGGCTGGAAGCTGGCAAAGGGACAGAGTGGCATTCTTCAGACCTCTTCATTGCCACTTCAGCTGCCACATGTAAGAATGGGAGTGATGTTTGTTTTACTCTCTGGCAGGTTTCCTAACTGTGTCAAATTCAAGTAGTTATTCAAATATACTCAATAACAACACTATCAAGACCTTAGAAAGCCATAATGGTTTCTTCAGTGACAAGCAGAATGAATGATGGCAGCATCAGAATGTTAGGCTGCAAGCAGCTGCAGTAAAGAAAACCCAAAAGAAAACAGCTTCTCATTAAAAGATAAAAAATATAATTTTAAAGTATTTTAGGCTAATGAAGCACTGTTTGATGAATGTCTCTCATCATGCTTTACCTGTAACTGCATTGACACAAAACAATATTCTGGAGAATACCATCCACCACACCTATTCTGGAAGAAGTTATTTGTTTACTTGAAAGCTTCATTAAATAGATGCATACTGTGTAAATAAAATTTGCCCTTGGCCAGCTGTCTCCTATCTGAAGAAGTGAAAGCTTATGGATCCAGAACCTAAATATAAAGAATCTGATATCCACTGAAGCCAGTGGGATTCTCAGATGCACAGGCTGGAGTGGTTACATAAGCCTAAGCTGCAGGGAAAAAAATGTTTTGCTTTATAAAGGGCTAGAAAGAATAGTTTACAGATGCTGCTTTATACTTTGGCAAGCACAACAAGTATATACAACAAAACATGGGCATATTACACCAGCAGAAGAAACCTAAAACAGTCCCGAGAGACAAGAATTGCCAGACTAGATCAGACCAGGGTCCCTCCAGCACAGGATGCTGCCTGCAACAGTGACAACTGGATGTTTCAACCTTCAAAGGATGGAGAGAAAAGCCTACAGGGCAGCCTGCCCGCCCCTGCAATACTGCACCCACCTCTGGTGCTGGGAAATCCTACAGACCTCTTCCAGCAAGCTCCAGGAATTACCAGACTGCTATGTCCTACATGTAATGCAATTATGCTATGATGAACATTTAGAAATAAACCCTCAGACAAAATCCCTTCACACCAACTTTTTTTTAAAGTTTTCCAGAAATAACGTTTTAAAACACATTTAGGCAGAAGGTAAAATCAGGTTCAATAGGCAACACGTCAAATACATGAAAGAGTATAATAAAAAATCCAACAAAGTATTTGCATAAAGCTTCAAATAAAGTAAAATTCTAATGTTATTCTTTAATAAAAACTCCTATTGAATATTTCTCTCTATACAACTGCCTTACCTCCTACATTATATCCCAGGTACTGAGCTTCACCAATGATCAAAAGCCTTTGCTTCTAAAAAAATTCTAGGGAGGTTCTCCCTGGTGCCACATCATTTGCACTGTCATCACATTCACCTTCTTCCTACACTGTTAAACAAGATAATTAGCAAAAAGTTTTAAAAAGTGAGAAAAAAATTCTGTTATAAGCAGCAAAAAAATCTCTCTTGTTCAGTTCAGGCATTCCTGGTCACTCCATCCAGTTTCAGAAATTTTCCTTTGGGAGCTAAACAAACCATTATTTGTTCTTGTATTTAACATGACTCTTTAAATTGCTTATTGTCTAAACAAAGGCTTAGGACACTCAGATATTAAGACATCCTCTAGCACTGTGGCTTCTTCTCCTTTCCTAGTTTGGCTTTATTTCTAAAATAGCATCTGCTGGGGCTGAATTTGCACAGTAGGAGCCCTGGCAGCTCTTGACAGCCAAGGTTAAGGCAGTAAACAAACAGCTGTTGGACAGCCCTTTTGCCAGGAAGGGACCCCAAGCAGAGTATTTCTGAATGAACAAGTACAAAACACCAGAGGACAAAATCCACCCAGAGACAGCAGTTTTGACAGATCCATATTTCCCACTGGTGTCACCCTGGTAATTAGCACTTCCTTGTCCGCTATGGTCATCCCCAGAGATTTCAGTAACAAGCAGCTGCTTATGCTTGGAAGCAGCTGAGCAACAAAGGAAGAGGCCATTTAAATACTGATCAAAAAACAAGTACGGCAAGAGCAGCACCTGCACAAAACCTATGCACAGGTAGTTCAGCACTGAACACATCATAATACTGCTAAACATACCCCAAATCTACAGGATGTTTCTCAAAGAGGTACTTGAGGCCAAATTAGGCTCCTCACCAATAGAAGGAAGCAGAATCGATGATAGAATACCAGGCTGGAAGGTGTCTCAGGGACCATCTGATCCAACCTCTCTTAGAGATGCACAGTCTAGACAAGATAGCCCAGGACCCTGCCTAGCTGAACCTTAAAGGTATCCACCACTTAGGGAAATGCACCATTTCCCTAAGGAGATTATTCCAATGACTGATTGATCTCATTGGGAAAAATTTTCCATGCGTCCAACCGATATCTCTCTAGGAGTAATTAGTGCCCATTACTCCTTGTCTTCCCATGTGATTCCTTGCAAAAAGGAACTCTACATCTTCTTTGTAGCCACCTTTTAAATATGGGAACATGGTGACAAGGTGTCCTCCTAAGCCTTTTTTTCTAAAGGCTGAACAAACCCAGTTCTCTCAGCCTTTCCTCACACTGAAGGGTTCTAGTCCTCTGGTCATCTTTATGGTCTTTCTCTGGACCCTCTCCAGCCTGTCCACATATTTTTTTGTGCAGCAGGGACCAAAACTGAACTTGGTATTCCAGGTGTGGCCTGACAATTCCTGAGTAAAGTGGGAAAAAGTTGCAAAGCAGGACAGTCATGAACTTCATCAGAGTTGGCAGTGATGAAATATTCAGTCAACGTTTTGACCTTATCCTGAGTTCCCAAGAACATTCTTTGATTGGAAATAAGCATAGCACCAGCTTCATCCTAACCTTCAAAAGAAGTCTGCAGCAGTTAGTTGATCTCGGCTGAGCAGAATACTAACATCAAGGAAGTCTATCTTTCTATTGCAAGTTGGTTTGGGTTGTTACTTTAAACCCCTTTGCATAGAAGGGATGACTAGTATTTTTTGTGACTTTTAACCCCAGTATCATTTGTCTACTTGCTTGGAAGCCAAGATGATAGGTTTGTGTGCTACACATCACTTCAAAAAAGACCTCCGACTGTCAAGAGTCAATCGGCCTGCAGACGAGAACTGAGAAATAAAAAATCTATTATTTCACACTGTCTTCCTGATTTTTCCAAAGGTTATCCAGTCTACTTTGGTAAAGGAAGCCTTCCTGGTCGCCTAACAGGGCTGTAAAAATGCTTTCTTTGCTTTCCCAAGGGTGCTTAAAAAGTTCTGCACCCCAGGTAATATTCAGCAAATTTTAGGTAGGCATTGGAGATATTAGGAACACTGTGTGCTGTTGCATTACAAGACCAACAAATCTTTGATATTAAAAATGGACTTCAGTAATTCTGGACAGATATGAAGTGTAATTTCGTAATGGATGGGGAAAAGAAATCAAGATTGCAGAAAAAAAAAAACCCACAAGAAAGAAGATACTCCTTAGGTCTAACAGACATCAACTATACATACCTGAACACCAGCCAACTCTTTATATCTTCCTACAGACAAAGAAATGTGAACCCTAAAGGCATCTGCCTTACATGAAAGAAATACAAAAACCCCTCATCGCTCTTGGCTAAGAATACAACAGCTTCTAGGATCCTGCTCCAGAAGTGGGGAAGGCACACAAGCCACTGACCTGCCCATTTCTGTTACAGAAAGAATGGATTTGGGGAAGTGTAGAGAAGACCAGGCAGCACACTGGACTCCAGAGCAGGAAAGTGGGAGAACAGAAATTCACTTTTCTAATGGAAACAGAAGAAAGGTTGCCTCTTAGGAAAGGGAGAGCCAGGAGTGTTTAGAATTGAGGAGGGCACACTTCCCTGAAGAAATAATTTTCCATCTCTCCTAACTTCAGAAATCAAAACTGATTTTGTAAGCAAACATTCAGTTCACTATTAGTTGCTCTTATCAGCATTCACTCTGAACAATTAGAGGCATTGGCAAGGAGGTTTCTATTAAGGAATTGTACATTATAAAATAAAAGCAGGGAAAAACGGCTTCTAGGCAAATTAAAAGCAGGCACAGTATGCAAGGCAAGCTTGGCCCCTGACTTCAGAGACACAGAAGAAATGATGATGTTTGCTTGCACCCAAGGGAGGCCAGAAAATGTGGCAGACATCACTAATGGCACTGTCCCTACAGGAGCACACATGGAGGTACAAGAAACCTCTCACAACAGGCCTGTTAAAGTCAAACTTCAAGTTTGCTTCCTTCAAGCTACAGCCCAGAAGATGCTTGCCCAGCAGAACCAGCCACATTATCCCCCTGAAGGATTCCAGCCCTCACGTGACCTATACCCCTTGCAGTTAGCACAGAACTGTGCACTGGCTTTAACAGGAACTGAACTCATTGTTTTTCCCTCATCTGAGCAAAAGCAGCGTTTTTCAGGACACTTTAACCAGCCAAAAAAGCTCCATTTCACTTTTTGTGACATAACAAATATTTTTTTCCCCCTACATTCACCAAACAAGTGTGTCACAAA
This sequence comes from Rhabdornis inornatus, assembly GCA_013397075.1. NCBI lineage: Eukaryota > Metazoa > Chordata > Aves > Passeriformes > Rhabdornithidae > Rhabdornis > Rhabdornis inornatus. The sequence continues at coordinate 113,103 of VWZS01008822.1, read as the reverse complement.
TAAAGAAAGTAAGTCAAATACAGCTCAGCTGCTTTGCTGCCCACACTGTTCCCAAGTAACTCCCATCTGTTTGCACTGGTGAGGCATTCACCATTCACACACAGACATGAAGCCTCACCTTCTCCTTTCTTGATTGAAAAGGACTTGTTTGTTTTTTTTCCTCTAAGAGAAGCAATAGCAATGCAATAATTTTAGCATGTAAGGCTGCCCCTATATATTCAGCCTGAGTGGGTCAGTCAGTACAACACATAAAAGTAGGAAGAGCCTAAATATTTTGAAAGCAGGAGCAGCGCAGAGAGAAACACCTCTGGTACAAAGTAAAGGGCAGGTTCACTCAAGAAGCAAAGTGGCAACAGTCCCTGACATGGGGAGTAAAGATTATTTGTTTCTCTGCCAGATTTCTTTCCTCCCTCTTACTTGGAACTTCATTATTGTTTTCAAAAGTGTAAAAAAAAAAAAGTGCCACTTAAAATGAAACAACAGCATCCTATGTATTCCTCATAAGAAGTCCTGGGAGTTACAGGTGGGGAAATAAGCACCTAAGACAGGAAATATAAAACTGCACAAAACTCAGACTTCTCTACATGCAGACATGAACAGATTTTTGATGGCAGAATAATTATATCAGAAAAACCATCTAGTAGCAGTGCTTCTGCTGTTACATTGCTCTGAAATAGAACTGTATTTTAATTCTGAAGTAATTCTACTTTGGATTTTTTTTTACAAATAATTCTTGTTTTTGTCCTCCTCAGTATCTTCAGCATTTCCTTCCCTGGAAGATCTTGTCATTTTACACAACATTATGAATTGCTTTGGGTTTTTCACACATACATGTTGAGTCTTCTTACCCTAGGTTCTGCAAAGCAAGTGACATAGCCTGACCAGAACCTCTTTGTTCAGAACTTCTCACTATTTTCATTATTACTAGATTGTACCAGAATAACCAGCTTTTAAAACCTACCTGTGAATGGGGTATTTCAGCTCTTGCTCAAAAATGTTTTCTCCACCACCTAAAGGTAGTAATTAAAATATTCAAACCAACACCCCTGCACTTCAATATGAATTTGAGTTTGATTTTAATTACAGCTGTGCACTTAAGAGCTGAGCTTTTGGTTTTATTCCTTTTGTTTGTTCTTAGAAAGGCCAGGACAGCAGATTCTCTATGAACATGGGCAACAAAGCATGGTATTTGGCCTGTGAATACCGAGCAGCATATACTGCTTGTACACATTTGAAGAAGGTCAGAGTCAGTGTAGCTTCCTTAAGCTACCTTCTCTAACCCGTAAACACAAGACCTCAGCAGAACCACTAAGGGGCTATTGAGCTTTCTGCTTCCAGTTCACCAGTTTGACTCTTGCTCAGATTAAGGATTGAGAAATCAGTTCCCCTTGAGTGGTACTTGATAGATGAGGACTTTTCAGCAATAACCCTACTAGTAGGCTTTGCACTGTTATGGGGTACAGCAGTAACCTTTTCTCTCTGCAATCCTATGTGCTCATAATTAAGAGAGCCATTTAATTCCAAATGGCTCCCATTGAGAAAGTTCTTGCTGTCACTCAGGATTCAGACTGAAAAGAGCTCAGCTTCAACCCAGTGCAGAGGTGCAGCCAGAAGTCATATCATTACATCATATGCTTTACTTACAAAAAATGAAAAATACATGAGGGCATTTCATACTCATTTGATTACATAAAAAAAATTCACTTACAAGTTGTATTGCTTGAGGGAGTTTTAAACATACATGTCACTTTAAAACTATAAAACTCTTAGGACTAAAAATAATTTGCTTCAAAAACAGATAAAGTAGAGTTAAGTTCCAGAATTGGGCTGATATTCACAACCCAATTCATATGCCTTTTTTTTGGATGCCATTATTCATTTCAAATTATGCGCAACTCTAGAAGCGACAGATCACTGGTATGACTGCATAGCTGATCTTCACCTATATAAGGAAAATTAAAGATGAAAAAAACAAATCACACCATTTAGTGACACCAGCTTTCCTACCTGTGCTTTCAGAAGACCCCTTATTAGCAAAGTTCCTCCAGAAGTCTTTAAAAATACTTTCTATTCCAGCAACATTTGTTTAACTGCAATTGGTATGCACAATAGGAAATTCCAAACTACTTGCTTTTGAATTTACAGTTTTCTAATAAGGGATCAGTATTTCTTTTTCATAAAAAGAAATCCTTCCTAGATAGTGATTTTAGTTATCTATATGTTCTCTTGGTTATTCAGATTTAATGAAGTGGGTAAAACCGGTAACGTACTTGACATTATCCATCACCAACTACTACAAAATACCAAACTGACAGTTTTAGAGAAGCAAATATATTCTCACTGTGAATTTTCAAAGACAAGCATGGAGTCTACTATTTTGTAGCAAAGCTAGAACTGTCTTTTCCCCTCACACACATCACCACACTATTGCCTATAATACATTTATCACAGCACCACAAAACAGGCAGCACAAGGCTTGTCCTAACTAGTCAGACTGAGCAATGAGTTAAGTTAGAACAGTAATACAAACTTTCAGGCATGAAAACTCCTCCACACCTGTGTGTCTAAAACCTTATCTGATTATGGTCAGGCTCCTAAAGATATTCCCCTGTGACAAACCTTGTCTGGAATTCATGGCCCTGCAAAATCCCACACTGACAATGAATAAATTTAACTTCAGAAGGTCAACATCCTGTGCCCATAGTGAATGACCAATCTCATTTGCCTCACAACACAAAAGGAAGAAAACAAAAATTTCCCACATATTTTGCACAACTGAAATCCTAGAGTTAGACAAAAATCTTACAAAACACATTTGTTCAAGAGAGCATCTTAAATAGTGAAGTGATATTGTTACTCCTGCCAAATTCAAGACGCCTCCTGTGTGTTCTCACTCAGTATAACTCCAGTACACCAGCGTTTTCAGAACACATCAGCTAGTACCTCTTTGCACCTTGCCCTCTGAAGTTTCTTTAGGCAAGAGAAACTGTAATGTCTGAAACATAGATATTGCAATTCCTGATCTTAGAACAACCTATTCCAAGTTTAGGGTTGGATATTAGGACAACATAGAAACATTTTAGGTACAGTACATAATGAAAAAAATAAATCAGATAAAACCTCACTCATTTCTAAGCACGTCTTATTCTTGATACCATTATCCCAAATGCTTCTATATTTAACACACTCCCTGACACTGGTGCAAGGGAACAGATTCTCTGTATGGTGTCACAGCACATATAAACCCAAACGGGTTTTGTTCTTTATTTCCTCTTAGTTTCTCAAGAAGCTGAATGACCTCTGGAGAGCTTCTAGCAGCTCCAGGGTTAAAGTCTTTTCTCCAGGATGTTATTTCTCCAGGGAGTCATTAGTAGGGAGGCATACAGGGGCACATGGCAATGTCAGAGGCACACACAAATGAACACCCACAAATAAATCAGATCAATAGTACATTCTGCCATGATTGAAACAAAAAAGGCTGAACATCCTTATTTGTATGTGGTTCCAACATCATCTTGGAATTATGCCTCCAAATCACAGCAACTCACCTTGCTTTGTTTCCAACTTTGCCAAACACCAAACCAATTCAACTTATTAATTTCATCTACTTTTTTCACACTTGAAAAAAATATCAGTGGGCACAAAGATGTCCCAATCACTTTCCACACTTCAAATCAAAACCCACCAGGAATCTCGACTGGTATTAAACTGGCGAGCAAGTTTAAAACTCTTATTACCCAACATCAGTTTGGATGCTCCCACAGTCAGCACTTCCTATGGATTCACTGAGTCTTTGTCCAACACATGCTATTGTATAAGAATGCCAGGAATTTGAAATTCCCCCACTTGGCCATTTTCATTAATGCTTACTGCCACAAACCTATTGCTGTCTTAAGACTACTAAATACCTCTGGGAAACACCGTATTTGCTACTTTTACCTTCCACAGGGAAGAAAGGAACACACAAAAGCCTGCATATGCCAAAGGCAGGGCAGTGAAGTATCAGACAGCACAGGCATCTGCAGAACTATGGACACACCCCACCCCACATGGGCACTTTGGTCTGGACAGGTGGACATGGAGGAGAGGAGGGAAATCTGAAGAGAAAGCAGAAGTTAATTGACTTGAGGTAATCCCACTTTGCAGAGGAGTTTGGAAAGCAATGGAATGGCTGCAGAGATCTCCAATAAAAACATCCTGTTAAAGAATTTGACCATACACCATTGAAGAATCAGCAAAGAGCATCACAGTTTCCCCACAGAAGACTCGCACTGAAAGGTTTTTATGTTTGCTTTCAAAAGGTAGTCACATTCATTCAGTATCTTTTTAATCCAAATTCACACAGAAATTGCATTATCGTGACATCTAGAAGCTTCTGTCCATGTCCAGTCATTTATTAAGCAGACAATAGTTGAAAAGAACAGGTGTCCCCCTTCCCTTAGAATTTTTATATCCTAAGTGTAAGACAAGGGCAACAAAATCAATTTCTAGTTGTTGGTTGAATTAATAGCCATGCTGTCTCCAGTGGTTGTACTGCAAATGAAATGCAGTTTTCTTATCTGGAGCTAATATTTCTAAAGAGCTAGGGAAAGATATGTCTGTCTTGAATATAAAATTTGTTTTCAAGTGTAAAGTAAGCAGATGGGCTGGCTGAGTATCAGGAGAGCCATGTCATTCACTCAGTGGGTACTGTCCAGATAGCACATCAACACTTCTCCGAAGTTACACCCATCAGAATCCAATGCTCCAAACAGCAATTCAGCAAATAAGATCTTAAATTACCCACAATTGCTTATTTTGTCAGTATTTTTGTCATTGCTTGTTTGTAAAAGACTAGCCAGGCTGTCTGGGAACAGCTTGGCTGCATCATGGACAGAGAAACAGAGCCCGACTACCCTGGGAGGGTGGCCGGCAGTGTCAGTTTTAGACAGCAGATGGCCAGGAGCAGAGAAAGCTTCCAAGCACTCTGTATGCCAAAGCTTCAGCAATTTTCCTCTTGTCAAGCAGCTTCCAGAAACACAAGACGTAGCTGAACCTCTTCACTCTGGCCAAGATTAAAATACAAGAGCATAGCAGAATCCCATAAAATACTACCACTTCCTAAAAATATTTAGGCTGCATGGTTTAAGCAAGATACTGCACGACTACAGCATTTCCTGCCAGAGTATTGACTAAGGAATTAGAGATACAGAAAACAACTGGATTTTCAATGTGGAGCATAACTAGACCAACAGCAAGAGCTGGTTCTACCTCAGACATTCACTGATGTGAAACAGAACAGATGGCCTAAAATAAGGATTCACATCAAAAGCATCTCAAGAACCTGCTGAAGATGCACGTGTTTCACATGTAAGGACTAAAAACAAGAATTACCCAGAAATGTATACCAGACTTCCCTCTCATAAGCACTACTATTTTAGTACTGTTTCAGTATTAAAATAGTTTTTCCAGCTGTCTACCTGACAGCGAGATAAGGAAATTCATACCTTTAAATTGTAACTCCTGCTCAGTTTTGCAATTAAATAAAACCAAACACAACAGCAACTGGATAGGCCTAACAAAGATTGCATAAAAGTAAACAGTAATGTTGTTACTGCTGCTTGTGAACAGAAGCCAAGATGAAGCATTTGAACAACAGTATTTTGGTCCACAGTTTCAACTACCACCAAACAAAAAATTGATAGGTTCAAAAAGACTTCTATTTTCCATTTCAGTCTGCTATCTTAGAGGAACATGGACAAGATGGTAGAGGTGCAAGGCTTATGCTGCCTCTGTTTTGTTGCAAGGTAAATTACTTCACATAAGCATTTACTATCCTTAACCTTCCAAACTCTTTTGGGGAGGTTATTTGAATTTGTCAGAGTAAGACAAAATAAACAAGATCCATGTAACAAAGATTTCGGTTTGAGAATTTATACAAGCTCTTTTTCCTCCCCATCCTCTTAATAGTTTTACAGGAAAGTTATAAAAATGAAAAATTAAACCCAGAAGACTTACCCACAGATTTCAGGAAGCTTCTACAAGCTTGTGATGAAACCAGGCTCTGACAGCATGGCACAACAGAAAGCCCTATTTCTTCCATCCCTCCCAAACCCATCAACAAGTCAGTGGCCCTCAACTTCAAGTTACAAGCTTCCAGTAAGTATCCTGTGTCACAGCAGCTCTGCTCCTCCAGCATTCACCACTTTTTATTTAGACAGCAGCTTCAGATAGAGAGCTTCACTAAACATACAGCTCAGTTTGAAGATTCAACTTCCAAAGGTACACGCCACACTGAAACAAGCACAATCCAAAGTAACATGTTCTTGGAGAGTTATTTCCAGATATAGCTTCTCTCAAATTCCCTGTCCTTCCTCAGAAAGAAGCCAAGCTGCCTTCGTTTCTGTGTCCTGTTATAGCAGCCATCTGTCAAGCAAGCAGCTTAGTTCAAAATAATAGAAGCACAGTAAAGCAGGGATTCTATCCAACCCTCATCTATAAACAGCTCTTCCAAGAAAAAAAATAAATTAAAAAACAAACAAACAAAAAAGACAACAAAAAGAACAACACACCACCCACCTGCTTGAATATCAAATTAGTTCAAATGTTTAAGAGCTATGACTAGAAATAGTACTTCAAATTGGGAAAAATACTGCTCCAGTTTAAACTGCAAAAAGAAACTTGTAAAGACCAAACAGCTACCAATCTGGACAGGCATTCAGAGCTATTGCAAAACTCACTATTTGCAAGTAAGAAGCGGTAAAGGCCGTTTTCTGAGACCTACTTAACATTTTCAACCCAAGTATTACTGAACATGATTCTCCCTCATTTACTCTCTGCAGTTGCCTTAAAAATAGCTGGTTCAAGTGCACAACAGCACCTCTTATAGTGTAAACCTACAGGACACTAACAGCTACAAAGTCTTTCCCTTCCTATTGTTGTGATTAAGGGACAATGTGCAAAATGAAACTCCTACACATACCATAGGGTTCTGTTCTTGGTGCCCTGCAGATCCTGAGGTATAGAAAGGACAATTGGTATTAAGAGGTCTTAAAGAACACAAGCAAAGAGCAAAAAACAAAGAAAAAGCATGCAAACACCATTTTTCTGTAGAGCACACAGTGCAAAAGTCCATAGCTGTTCACCAATTCACACAGCTCATCCTTTGAGAACAACCAAAGGCTTATATGATGTTAAACGTATCTACAGCCTGAATCCTTATTGCTGAGATAGGACAGATTTTGCCACCACAGGCATAACTATTTGTGTGTTCTTTCTGTCATGTTGGACTCATGAGGAGTTGCTCTGATCTGCTCAATGACCTTCACTGGAGAACCCTAACTCTGAATTGCATGGGGGAACTAGCATTCCCTACCAGTTGCCAGCAATGCATCTGCAAAAAAAAATTTTCTTTAAAAAGTAATTATCATAATTTAAAAGAATCTATTTTTTTTAATTATCATAATTTAAAAGTTCTGCAGAAACTTTTTGCTCAGTAACAAGATGGCATGTGAGCCAGTAGTGGAGTTCAGCAGCAAGACTTGGTCCTGGAAGTTATCAATACACTTGCCTCTTGCACCAGGCAAGGTGGAGGAGCTCAAGCAGCAAAGAACAGGAAAAAGGTTTTCAAATGTTTGGGCAATAGATTTGTACTGAGCAAAATGCACTTGCTCCTACTGCAAGCACAACTCCCACAGACACAAAATACACAGTCTTTTTATTTTCCTCCTGTATTCAGCAGTGTGTTTAACCTTGGAGCTGTCAAGCTCCATCATGAATAATGAGCCATGACAACACCCCAAGTGATCCTTGGAGAACAGACCAATTTTTCCTATATGCTATGCAAGGCAAAATGCTTATATTCCCATGGTATAGTACCTGCTTTGAAAATATACAGTAATGTGGCCATCAAGAGGAAACCACAAGTAAATACAGAAAAAAAGACATTTATTTCCTGATATTTCAGCACCTAAAAACAGCAAGAGCAATACAACACATAACATCCCAAGGGTTCCTCTTTAAAATTATACTGGAACTGAGGATATTTGTCTCACTGAATATGCATTTCACACAACCATTTCACAGCTGAGGAATACCTGCATTTGAAACAACCCATGACAGCTACAGTATGAAGAGAGAACATCCTGCAGGTTTCACAGTACTGTGACCTCTAGAAAAAGAGCACCAATGAGGAACACGGGGGTGGCCTCCACCATGAGCAGCCCCCAATGCTCTCAGAACAAACACATCCCCCACCCCACACACACAGCACTGCCAGAAAGTATACGAAAAAAATGTAGTTATCTGAATGCCTGACTGAAGCTCCTCTACACCAACACCCTAACCATACCAAGGCAGGTCTTTCAGAAGGCACAGCACAGGTAACCAAGCAATAGCAAGAGTCATTTCTGCTGTGCACCTCTCAAGCTCAAGGGGAGGAAGAAGATAAAGCAAACAGATTCACCTAAAGAAAGGAAAAACTAGGAAGAAAGAAGCTGAAGACTTAAACAGGCATTCCCTTGTCTCTTAAACAACAATGGAGTGTTGTGGTTGCCCTTAAGAAAATCTTCCCTCATTCAGGAAATAAATGCTAATTCATTAACGTTAACCCGGAAGACACCATGTTCTCTAACAGCTCAAGCAACATGCATTTGTCCTGCGTTTCTGCAATGTGGAAAAACAAATATATCCTTATTCCTGAGCTATTTGCAACAAGGTATTTGTCCATGGCTTTGCAGGGGTATAAGCTTGCCTTTATTTCTGTGTCATTTCCTAGTCTTGTTGCTACAACTGAAAACACGGTGCATCCCTTTTCCTTCCCTGTAGGGGCACTACTTTACTAATAATTCAGTTTCAATTACTACCTTAAACTACAAGAGCTTTCAAAAAGCTCTGTAGAGCAGGAAAGCAAAAACGTTAAACCTGTGATGCTTGTCTTTCTTTAAGGTGTGAAGCTTGCAGTGTCAGACAGCAGAAGACAGTTCTGAGCACTTAGAGGAGTTTTAAGTGTTAACCATCCTCCCACCAAGAGGCCTTCCCTCAAGACTAGATGACTCTTAAAGAGCTGGAGTCAGAAAATCCCTTGAGTTTCTTGACTATGGTTGAAGCTGGAGAGGAGACTCTACCACCAAAGCAGTAGTTACACATGATAATGTATTTATTGGCAATTTAATTTTCCCCTTGGCAGTCTAGCCACACATACCCCTCCTCCACCTGCTCTCCCTCCCCTCTACTCACCTCTTCCACGTCCAGGGCATTTCACAGCTATTCACACCACAGTAGGTCTATCCTTCCCCTGCAGCGCTTCCAAATGAGCAAGACCTGTGTTGTCACCAAACACTGCACTATCATCATCTCTGATTCAAAACAGTTCTGCTCTTAACAGAAGACTCATCCTATACTCGAGTCATTCCCCAAACTACAGGGCCAGTAATCTCTCTAGCATTACAGTTAAAGTGTCCCTAGCCCTCCCCATGCACCATGTTCATTTCTCCCACTACTGACAATACACCGCCATTTATGCCCCACATCACGGCTCTGCACAATTATCAATTCCATTCCCTCCTGCCAATATTTGGCAATAATGCCCCTTTAAAGAAGGCTAATTACAGATTTCACTTGAACAGAAGTTGGTACTAGGCCGATCTGTAAGCTCTTTAATAAGCTCTCAAACTTTACGCCAAGGAAGACTTTGTTCTCCACCAGGAGCAGTGACACAACTTTAAAAGCAAAGGTGGAAAGCTTTGCCACTGCAAGATGAGGAAGGAAGGCCACAGCTCTGATTCTCCTTGCACCACTGCACCTTCTCCATGCAAGTCTTACCTTGAAGATACACTGCCTGTGTTTCACAAAAGGAAAACTAAGGGAGCCAGTTCAGCTTCCATGAAAACAACGAAAAGCAAAAAAACACAAAAAAAACCCCCAGTTGATAGTTGCATCAGAAGCAGAAGAAAAACCAGTATGACAGAAAAAAGGCCAAGGACTCAAAAGCTAGTAATTGATAAAATTTAGGATGCCTGGTTGCATGCATGCATGCATGAAACGTGTCATTTTCTGAGAACAACAGTATCAAGGTGGACTTCTAGTTTTCAAAGGAATGGAAAAACTCAAGTCAAAGTCTCTCAAGCACCACAGCATCCAGTCCAATACCAGGACAAATGTTTTCTGCCTATGTATGTCATACTTAGCACAGAAAACAGCAATCCCACCTGTGGATTCTCCTTATCACTTTTTCTCTCTGTGCCCCCAACACCTGGTGAGATAACATTTCAGCCAGACCACTTATCTGAGAGGAATTAATGCAAGTTTCTGAAAACCACCCTCTATGCATACCAGGTGTGCTAACCCTGCTTGATAACGAGGGTGGAACTGAAAAGGGTAAAAGTGACGGTCAACAGACAACTGGTTCTGTTTTAAGGATAAAAGACTAGTGCCCAGGAAAACCACACAAGAGCTTTCCATGCAAGATTCAACACAAGTCATCATTTTTCCATGTGGTCAATGACTATATGGCATCACATGGAGATGTCACACCTGATACACTGAAATACTGCTGTCAGACTGGCTGACGGCCTAGAGAATCCCAGCTGGAATCCGTGGTAACCATGTACACCAAGTACACAGCTGTTGGGAAGTCTCCAACTGTGAACTCAACCCACAGGCACTTAAAAAAGAAGAGTTATGAGCGTTACCCATGTAAAGCACACACATTAATAATGTCTATTTGACAGAGATTAAACCCATAAATATCTACTACATCCTCAGATTTTAACATACCTAAAGTTGTTCCCCGTTAGGAGATGCCACACTAAAAGAAAGACTTGCGACAGCAGCAGACTCTTTCTTCTCCTATATACAAGGCAGGCCTTTAAGAGGCCAACAGAACCATTCCTGTGAAAGCACTACACACCTACCCCCTAGACACTATATTTTCATCTTGGGGACAGGGAAACAGTCATGGTACAACTGCAAAGCATCACACATTAATTTGGAGAGGCAAACCACAAGTCTGACCACTGCCCAATTCCTAAAAGCCGAGAGTATAAAAGTGGGAGGAAAGGAGCTGTCTTTTTCCACACTTGTTCTCTGAAGTAACCATGCACATTCTAGTGAAATGTTTGCAGACTCTTCCAACTGAAGACAGACCTAGCAGGAAGAATTTACCTTAGTACCTCAAGCTTATCAAAATATTAGTACCTGAACACAGCCTACAACAGGAAACAATAAGAAACCCGATGTGTGTTAATAGATGCTCTAATTATTAATGTGCACACTTACAAAACTTATCAGAAGTGCCAAGGCATTTGAAAGAAAAAGCATTATTCAAAGATAGGTATTTGCCAGCAGCTGTATCACCACTATATTCTCTAGCTGATTTTGACTGAACTCAGTGGACATCAACTTAATCCCATCAAACAGTATCATTCACTTCTGTAATAGCTACTGACCTTATTTCTATGAGCCCTGTTGTAGTGTCATGACTAAATGCAGCAAGCAGCAAATCTCACTCTGACAGCAGCCAGTGCCTGTCCTTTCTCCTTTTGAAGCTTCCACTCATTCCTGCATTTTTTTCAGTCATGCTGCTTCAAAACATCTGATTCAGATGGTGGGTATTTGGATTTCAACCTTCCCACATGGTGATGAGGCTCAAGAAAACAAAAGCTGTTGCTACCTGCTGCTGACCTACTTGAATTTGTTTCATGCCATATGACAGAATAAACAATACAGTTCATTGAACTAGTTTTCCACACCTACTCACTGCTATGTAGGAAATATAAAATAAAACTAATAGAGGAAGAAGGAAAGAAAAAAAAAAAGGCAGCACAATCCAGTGGGGAGTAGGGAGGAGCAATTCTCACCTCTATCATAGTCATCTTCCTCTATTGCTTTTTCCTGAAGCCTCTGAAGCCGCAAGATCAAGGATTTTAACTATGCAAAGAAAAAAAGTTAGTTATGAAGAAGCTGCATTTAAAAATATATAGACTAATAGCTTCTATGCAATATAAATTTAATGGATTACTACATCACTACAGTGGTGAAATTTTGATAGTTAAGCCCAGTATTTGTTAAGTAGACAGACCTATTTGGAAGTCAGCTGAACTGCAGCTACTTGAGCCAAGCATGGCTTTAGTCCAAACACACACAGAGAATAACAAATGATATTTCTTGAAAAGCAAATGAGATTGTGCAATCGTAGGATATTTTTCACCCTTGGAATAAATGAAAGTACAATTATTAGAAGATTCTGTCAGCATGACATCTACTTCTGATCACATTGTACTCAACAGTGTGTTCCCAAGCTCATTCTGACAATTTTTTACCTGAGTTTTGGAGAGACCAAATAAAATTTCCATATGCAAACCACATTTTAGTCTGTAAACAGAAATGCAGTATGAGTATTTTGGAACAGGTATACTCACATTATGGGTCAGAAAAGAATGTTAATATGCAGCCAAAAATTTTTCATTAAAATATAATTTAGGTTCATCTACATAATGTTGATATTTGCATTTTTGCAATGCAAATGCTAGATAAGGAAAAAAAGCAGAACACCAAGAATACCCAAACCACATACAGAGTATTCTCTCACATTCCAGAAGAAACTTCCCATAATAAAGTCTTATTTCAAACGTTAATGCTTCTCTTTGTTAACATCAGGAGCCTGGATCAAAGTTCTAAATTTACTAAAAATTTGTAAGGCCTTTACAAGTTTCTTGCTGTTAAAAGAAATTGGTTAGAAGGTAGGTTTAGTCCTCTCTTCACTGCCATGACAGCCACAGCCTAACACAGCTGCAGTTACAAGACTGCAATGTGTTTATTATTAAATTTATGCATACCTGTACCAAACAAGCCACTATCAGTCCTGAAAAAGGCGAGCCTGCAGAAAGAAGCAGTGTATATTCTCAAAGTCTAAAGCCTGAAGGTGCTTGGGAAAGCACTAAAATCCACACTTTAGACATCCTGCACTTAAAAAATATTTCCTTTCTCCCTGAAGCGCTTTTATATTTAATCCTCATATTTAAACTCTAAGTTGCATACAGAAAAATAGGTACAGCCAGTCAACAACTTAATAGAAGCACTAATTATCAAGACTACACATCAACACACAAACTAGACAGGCAACACACAAACCTTTAAATTCAGGATTTCCCTCTAAATATGGTATATGAAAGCGGACTAGTAAGAAAATAATTACAAAAATAAAGCCAGGAAAGTATCCAAAAATGTTTGATTAATAATAGGCTATAGGATGCTCCAGAACAAACAAAAAACATTGCATACATTCCCATTTCTTCTGTACCTTACTTTATTTTGGTTTTCACTTTCTGAAACTCCAACCTTTTTTTTCTGAGGCTAGTGAGGAAAGCAAATTGTACTGAAGGGAAGAGCTCTGAATCCTCATAATAAATTATTTTCTGTGTTTTATGCCTGACTTCTTATAGAGTTTTGAAGAAGCCTGCAGTAGGAATGATTCAAGTGACACTTTTTTCATATACATGATCTATAACAACCATCTATACCAAGAGTACAGCTTTGCTGCTGGCAGTGTTTATTCCATCATGCACTACAGTGGCAGGTCATTTAAAGTCTGCTTGGGTACCATAGCCCAGGCACGCCCACGGCAAACTGACTGATGCTGCCACTGTAAAGTGCTTTCTATTTGCAGGCTGGGGAGACATTTGGAGCTCAGCTAATCAAAGACCTGTTTCTGCTTCAGCGTGGCACATCCTAGATGTGTACCAGATGAAGATCACTTTTTAAGTACAGAGAAAGCATAATTTTAACAACTTTGGTATTGTCTCCTCTTCTTGACTACCGCTGCCTTTGTTCCTTTCTGAAAACTTTGAGACTTACTCATTATCATTACAATAGGAAGGTGCTTCAAATTAAACATACACAACTGGCTAACCAAGGGCAAAGACATCTGAGGGCACAAATCTCCAATTCTCCATTCAATGAATTAATGAATACAGAAATTAAAGATAGCAATGTTTCTTTTGTGCCTATCAAATAAGCAATACTGACAAGAAAGAAAAATAATTTCCTATTTTGACTGCGTTGTATGTTCCCAAATTTGCAGTGAATTAATTTCCCAAACCATCTCAGACTATGGGCACATTGCAATTCCAGGCATGAAACCAAAGAAACTGCTCTGCGTCAGTGTGTGTAAAGTCTGTAAATAAGAGAATCTAGTTTGAGTTCTACACACATTATCTATGAAAAGAAAGTATTACAGAGCACTTTAACCCAGGTCAGATGTCATGGTAAGCAAAGAAATAATAAATGTTTCTCAGCCATCTGTCTTACCCAGACAGTAGGTTTGTGCAAAGTCTCCCCAGAGCAGGTTGTTTCATTAGGCCTAAAGAGAATACAGCACATCTCACCAGGTAGGTGTCTGAGCTGAGAAGTTACAAAGATCTGAGTTTCTGAAAGGCAACCAGGAAACTCAGGCACTAGTGAGACAATTAAAATTAAAAAAAAAAAAAACAAAAAAAAACACCCCCACTACCACTCAGTGCACCTTGAACAAATTATTGCAATCCATTGTATCCATATTAATCTCTGGATTACTGTTTCCTGTGTGAACAATAAAGCCAATACTTGGCTCCTTTGATCACATAAGCTCAGAATGCCCACCCTACCATCATAAAAATACAACACAGCTGATCCTTCTTAAAGTTTCCCCACCCTCCTCCTATAAAGAGCACAGTGAATGACACTGCCTGTACACATTGTAGTATAAATGTGGGAATATACATATATGCAAAAAGACTCCTGACTCACCAGCCCACTCTGGGGTGGAAGGGGAAATTAAAAAAAGGTTCAGTTCCCAGCTGGAGACAGAGAGGGACTTGGCACCCATTTTTCTTCGAGGGGAGAGCACCTATAAGATTACTACTACTATTAGATTACACTACTTTCTCAAAGTTGACTAATTCTCAGAAATCTTTGGCTCAACTTAAACATGTCCAATTAAAAAGTTTAGTGCTGTTAAACCACGGTACTTCAAGAAGAGTTCTTACCACCCCATAATTTTATACTACATATAACCCAAACTGCAGACAAAACAGCCACCTTATTGAAGTAAGAAACAGATGCGTGATGTTAGAAATGAGAGGATTAAAGTTTCAGTAGAACACAGAGTAGGGTACTGCAACAATACCACCTATTTTTAAAGAACCAAACAAAACCTGTTATCTCATTTTTATCATGCAGAGCCCTACTGCAAAACTCTGAACAAAGACTACAAAAGCCAATAGCACCTGAACTCCTACATAAACTTTGATTTTGGCACTATAAATAAAAATGTTTTGAGGAAAACATATCAAAAACAAAGTGAGATTACTGACCTTTAATGTACTGCGGTTGCCAAGCAAGCAATCCTGTAGCACTGGTTCATATTTTTTCATTAAAGTATCCCAGTTATGGTCACTGACAGTAAAGCCACTTTCATAGCCTGAGGTGACAGAAGAGCCAGCAGATGCTGCATCCGAGGAATCTGTAGAACATGAAAATGTTGCATCTATATCTGAGAGAGAGACAGTCTCAGAGTCCTGTAATTTATCATTTACTGGGCTCTCATGTTCACGCTGCAAATCTTCACCAGGCCTGGAGAAGCAACACAAATCTCCCAAGTGCTCATGGGTTTGTGCCATCTCTTCTGGCTTCTGCAGATTGCTTGTGGGTTTGGGATGCAGAACAATCTCTGTTTCCTCAACAGATTTGCCTTCAACATCATTTACTCCAGAGGCCAAGTTCAAGGAGAGTTGTATGAAGCTGAAACTTGAACTAAAGCTATCATGTGTACCAGCAGAATGAGAAATATCATCTCTGTTTTGATATTCACAGTTGTTATTCACTTCTGTCTGATCCAAAGCATACATGTCTGGAGGCTTGCTCACTTTGGTGCTGCAGTTTTTCTGCCATGTACAGCACACAGCAGAAGCATCTCCTTTGCCTGCTGTGGCAGCAGGGCAGACCCCTATCCCTGTGCTCTCTGACTGTGGACTACTGTAACATGAAAGATTTTTGCAGCATCCTGGAGTATCTCCACTAGCGGCCAAGGTTGTTACCCCACTAGCAGGTACTACAGCACTACCCATTGCACTACAGCGCAGGAATTCCAGGTCATTTTGGCACTGTCTGTGCAGAGCACAGCTCTCAGAGCCTCCACAGTGCTGCCTGCCATGCTGGAGCTCTGCTGAGCTGAGCCCTGTGCAGGCACCCAGGGACTGAAACTCGATCTGTCGCTGAGCTTCTGGCCTCATGTATCCGGGTCTTCTTGCCAGCTTCTTTTTACGAAGGGAGCCTGCTGACATTAATTGCTGGTGATCATCTGGGAGGAGAGAAAAAGTCAGTAAGTGTTTCTGCAGTTTTCCAGGCTTAACATACCATAGCATCTGAAAATAGTTGTTTCTGAAATTTCAAGCAGCATATCGTTTTCCGTTTCAACAAAGCACAGACACTGACCATACTGCAGCTAGAGAACACTGTATGTATTCATTCACCTTAGGTGTATTCATTCACTTTCTAAAGAGTTTGCACCTGTTTTTAAGTGAACATACTAACAAGCTCCTCCACCAGGACACAAAACTGGGTATATCGTATTACATCATCTTCCCTATTCACAGTATCACTCTGCTTTTCCATTCTCAACTTGCTTAACACCATGCTGAAGCAGAAACTTGGTTTAAGTTTCTCTGATCCAAAATTATTTCAGACTTACAAGCACATCTAAGATAGGACTGAATCTGTATCCAAAATGTGAGAATGATGATCACAAAGAAATTTTGTTCATAACCTGTTGTTGCTGTTCAGTTTGTGTTCATATCCATCTTTTAACACTATGCAAGTGGTTCAGATCCTGCTGTCATAACAGATACAACTGTAACACCCTGTAGTTGCAGATGTTGGTCTAATGAGATATTGTACAAGTTGTCATTTAGATTTATGATACTACCTATTGTCCAAAATGGACAGTTAAAGGAAAAGCTTTGCATGAAGAACCACCAATCCTGGAAAACTATTAATTTGTAGCATTATTGAAATATTAATATCATTAAGAAGCAACCTCTGCTCAGTAACTTGATTTCCTTACACATACCTTACTTACACAGATGAAAAGATAAATTTGCTGTTTGCAGAGAATAGGAAAACAAAAAACTCCCCTTGAACAAGATAAAGATACCACAGTAAACATTAAAAGTGGAAGATAAGAATATAATGTGTTTTCTGTATATATTTATATATGTATTATTGGTCAAAGATTATATGATGACTACTTTCATTCTCTCATGGATTTACTGCGAGTTAAAAGGTATTCCATTTGTCTATCCTGCACAATGGGAATTAATGGGAATATAAGCTCTGCACTATCATCCATTTTGTAACACAAAAAGATATTGACTGGACCTATTTGCCAGAATCACCTTCAAGGGTATCTGACGCCTAGCTGAATTATGCCCTCTATTAGCTGCCCTCTACCCACAGAAACAGAATCAATTGGGTGCTAGAAATATTCATATCACCCACACAGAGCTCTTACAAATACAGAAGTTTCTGATTTTTTTTCTTCACATCTAACATTCCTCTTTAATCACAACCTTTTATCAGATTTTACACTGATAGATATGCACATAACCAAAATTCCTCAGCAGCTCCTAACACAGGCCTCATACACACCTCACTATGATGACATCCTATAAAAGAATTTAAGCATTAGAACTGAAACTTCCCAGGAGAATTTTCCCAACATTCATTACATTCTCTCCAAATAACCTTCAACAAAAGCAATTTATACATTTTCCATATACTAGAATAGTGGCACATCGCACCATGGGACTGCAGTTAAGGTTCTGTATTCTGTATTCCTATCACCATAAATTAGAATATTCCAGCAGTTTCTTACATTCTCTTTTGTCTGAGGAAAAAAAGCATCACAGAAATCAGAAGTAAAAGAGGTCATGGAGCCTGTCTACTATAAAAAGACAGTGAAATGCTGAGCTGTACTGGGAGTAATTTAATAGAAGTCTTAACAAACAAGAGTTACTCAGAACAAGGGAAAAAACTGAACAGAATGTTCTTTAAAATGTAATTCTTTTAGTTTATATACAAAACAATAGCCTAATTTTACTTCAGCAGAAGAAATCAGTCATGTATAAAAGAGTCATTCTAAGGCTGCATATACTCCATGGCCATTTAAAAAGGCCTGTCACAGGCCTCATCTGTAAAAACACAAAAGGTTCTCTGGTTTAATTAAAAACAGTTTAAAATTGATCTCACTAAGTCACTATGAATTTCAAAAGTAGACAGATAATTACAGCTCTTTAAACACCAAATTTAAACTAAGCTAATGTAAATAAGGTTTAAATCGGCCAAAGCATTAGATATTTGCACCAAGTGAACTGGATGCAATTCTAAAAATTATTGGAGCCAAACGGGTACAATTCCAGTGTCCTGGATGAGATCATACACAGCCCATGCATCTCTGCACTCCTCACAAGGTTCACAGGCAGCCCTCTAGACAGGCGTGGTATCCAGTTCCTTCCTGGACTCCAGGTTTATCTCCTGGTGAGTCCACAAGCAGCACAGACTGCTCACCTGGACACCAGAACAGAGCACTGCCTGAGTTATACTCGGGATTAGAGCTAGGCCAAGCCACGAGCCATCCAGAGGATGCTACAGAGAGAGAGCTGCAGGTCCTTCATCCCAATGTGGCTGCCCCTGAGAGCAAGGCAGAGTGGACAGAGCTGGGACCAACATGAACATGGACACTCACACCTTGCCCAAAAGACAAGGGAAGCCTGATCTCCAGGTCCAGCTAGAAAGCACTCACAGTGCCCTCAGCCATCATAAAACCCAGCCAGGAAGTTACTATTGCCTTGGGTGTACTGTTTGGGCACTGTTTACCCTTGTCCCATGTCCCTTTTCTCAAGATTAGAATAATTCCAGTTGTTTATTATTACATATCTGAAATATAGTTACGTAAACTTCCTCTGCATAGCCTTCCAACCATAGCTTGCCTTGTCTGCATGTAAGAGAAATTACACTGAACCAATTCAGCTGGCTTGTTAAAATAAAAAGACAGGCCTTAAATTCTTCTCATCTTACCTCAGTTTGAAGAATATCAAATAACTGTTGGCAATTAATTACAAAATGATCAGAATGAAAACAACCAAAGGCAGTTTTAAAACCCTATACTACAATATGTCGTGCATTGTATGAGACACGCATTTAGAAAGAGAGAAAAGTCACAGATGGAAGAGCCTTTCAACTGTAATGTTAAAAATCAACTTTTTAAAATATATATTTTACAATCTTAGAAGATGATGTAACATATATTTAATGGCAGATACACGCAAATTACTTCCAATTCAATTACAAAGGCTCAGAAATATTCTTAACAGCTCTTTCACCATAGCAATCTTTCCTGATTATCAACTTTTCATGTAAAATAACAGTTCAGATCCAGAGCAGAGGGAAAAAGAAAATAGTCTATTGCTGTAAAGCTATGTTGTTCACATTTTAGTTGTATCAGTGAGATGAAAGAGGGAGAGGTGAAGCCTAAGAGCATTTCCCACTGATGGAAAGAGCACATTCTTTTGTACCAGCCAGACACTAAAGGACAGCAAAACAGTCATCTAATTCATTTTAGATCATCAGTCTTTGTTTTCAGCCACAAAAGTGATAGTTCAGGTTTTTTGACCAAATGTTCTAATAACATCTGTGGATGAAAAGGTATAAATATCTTACATTTTTGTTATTCCAATAGAATTTTTTAGATCAGTACAGAAACTCTGATCACCTTCTCATTCCTGCTTTAAGCATGTGATGCAGAATGCTTTCAAGTTCATTTAAGTTCTCCCTGAAAGTGAGAAATTATAGATGCAGTTTTAAAGGTAGCTCAACTATCTGAATACACCTATATTATACAGTTTGTTTGCATTAGAATAACAAATTCATCTTCAGAGCATTTGTGGGTGGTAACTGTGATGTGGAAGAAAAGGTATTCGGTCATATTCAAAGCCAACTATCAAAGCACTGCTCCAAGCAATTTCTGTAGTGTTGCTTCTCTTCAGGAAGCCCTAAACACCTGCATCAAACTATTCAAAAACAAAGTAAGTGAGTTTCAAATATATATTATTTACAAACATACACACATTAAAGTTTAACCTATCAGAAACAAAAATGAACCATTTTTGGAGATTAATCTGACATGCCAATAACCATTACTGTTCAGTTCCTACCTCACAGAAATACGTAAAATGTTGCAAGGCCCTAATCAGTTATAGTTTGACTCATTTACTGAATTTCAAAGACACCACTAAATATGCAAAGATGGCACTAATCTCAACACAGCCTATGTTGAACCAAACAAGTACCACCTCTTTGCACAAATAAGCTTTCAAAGAAAGTCATTTTTGAATAAAGATTTACATAACTCCTAAAATGAAAAGGTCTCACGTAGCTTTTTCATCTCACCTACCGAGCGTTAACTGCAACTGTGATTGACCTAAAGTTCTATAAAGTGTACCTATAGAGGGAAGCATGGCTGAGTCACATTGTACTGGACACAATGATACAAATTATTTCCTCACCAAGGCTTGCTGTGATTTCTAAGGTCACAGGCTGGGTTCAGTTACTCAACTGTTAAATTTCCAAAATGTCACAAATAACATTCTCTGAGGTCATTAAACACATGTCAGTTTCCATTCTTCATTAATTACCACTTCAAAGAGTTGTGCATTGTAAAAGCCAGAATGCTCTTCTTTAGCCAGGGTTTATATATTTGTGTTTTTATTGACACACTCCCATAACGCATGTCATTGAGTTGTTACAATCAAGCCAGTTAACTCCTTAATGCAACAACTCATTTTAAGCCATTTGATGAAATTCCAGCACCTCTGTCTAGAATTAGAATCACATCAGCTGATATTAGTATGCCCATCAAATTTTTGACACCTCAAGAAATTAAAAAAAAAAAACCAATTTAAACCTGGTCTAGCCTACCAAAAAGCTGGCAAATAACAAACACTTCCCATGTCATTAACAATCACCTATTTAGTCAGGGGAGTAAGAGAAATAACCCTTTCCTTAATTACATATTTGCTCCTACCCCTCATTTTCCAAATCCATCTCTGGTTGATCAGCCTCAATGCAATTACTCTCCAAATCTCCTTACACAATTCACTGATATATTTCACCCAACACACTGATCCTGCCTTGCCAGTTAGAACTGTCAAACCCACATTACCAGCTGCCTAACAGAACAGTTCTCAGGCTCCCCAGTCACCACTAACCCTACACCCAGTTCAGTGATCCATCCTGTCAACCCATCTGATGAACAACAAAACATCCCAAGGACGAACAAAAGCAGGTCTGGAAAAACAGACCAGTACCAGCACTGGGTGCCTTCAGCATAGTGAACTACAGAAGGCACTTCTTCAAAAATATCCAGCCCAATTTTTTCCAAACCTGCGAGCAAATTTCTTTTTAACTTCCAGTTAAGTTATTGAGAATAATTTACACACAAAGAGGCAGATGGACACACAAGCTGCAAGCCTACAGAGAATATTCACAACAGAGAGCCAATGTTTATTTCAGGAGGTGGGATATGGGTGTGTGTAAGTTTTGTTGTTCTTCTTCCTGAGGAAAAACTCTTTTGTTCCCAGTTTCAATACAAAAGTCTGTAGCCACAGTCCATACAAATGTCTTAAGTGGAGAGAACACTGATTCTTTCAGTCAAAATCTGACAACAGCTTTAAATATTACACAGAAATAGGGGAGCAAGGATGCTGCATAGAAACTGTGAAGTTTTCTTAGGTGATAAATTAATTCACAAACAACACTTAATGGGTTTGCAGTCATATCCCATAAAACCATTTCACCAAACAGTCATGAAACTATGAAATCAGTACACAGCAGTCCTTTTCAAAAATGGTCTATTTAACACACCACACTTCTCTTTCATCACTCTGTCTACAGAGTGACAGTGTGGATTCCCACTACTTCTGCTCAGTCAGATCATCTACAGCAAGACTCTAATATAAAACTCATCAGGGGGGAGGGGAGGGAGGAATTTTTAAAAAGTGAAGTGTGAGAGCACATTGACAGCAGTCAATTTCTAATTCAAGCACAGTTTGAATACTCCAGCTTGGAGATTTGAATTTTTAATTTCACCAAGAGAGTGGGTTCCAAATTAAGCATCTGATGCACAGTCAGTCTGAAACCAGAATTGAGTTCACTGAAATAGAAAGTAATTTTCTCTTAACAGCTCAGTAGCGATCACATACAATGAAAATAAAACAACGTGGCAGTTCCTATATTGCCAAGGGTGAGGAGTCAGAAGGATTTTAGCTTTACAATGTAATATCAATGTCCCAGGACAAATGCTCCTCCTTTGCCTGCTGAAGTAAGTTCACCTTGTAGTCCCAGTCAGGCTGTCAGATGCAATGTCCATGCTGTCTAGGCAAGCACAGAGATGGAATGGAGCTCCAGACATCAGGAAAGCTGAGCACCGAACTCCCACAGAAAGTACAGCACCTCAGGATGCAGATTAAATACAAGACATTGCAAAAGCCAGGCACAGACACAAACTTCAGTTACAACAATGCTCAGAACACAAGGCCAACCTGTAGCGAGGAGAAAGGCAAAGAAGTGGTGCTGCTCTCCCATCCTGCTCCCCTGAAAACAAAGCCTCATGAAGCCCTGCAGCTCTTTATGCTCCAACAGTATTTCTGCACTTGGGTATTCTTCCTATTTGCAGCAGAAATCATGTGAACTGTACTTTTGCCAGCTGACAATAAATTGCCGCTCTGAGTGGTGAGATGAAGATCCTGCAGTAAACCCGTGGGGCACAGCCTTCAGCACTGCTCTCCTGTCCTCAACACCTGCACAAGCTTCAGTTAATGCAAGTACTTACCAAATGCCAGCATATTGCTCAGCATCATCAGCCTGCAGAAGTTACAACCTGCGAGGGGTGAAACTGCTCCCCAGCAAGCAGAGTGCGGCTCCCTCAGGGACCTTCACTGGCAAGTGGGAAAGACACACATTATATCCCTTTTGAGATCTTCACTGAGGATATGGCTTGGCCTTTACAACCCTTACCCAAGGCTTTAGACAGACAAAACAGAAGCTGGAAGCTTGTTTTACTGGGCCCCAGAACACAAAAGTGAAGACGTCAGCTATACCCTTTTCCTCTAGCATAGAGAAGAAAAGTAGGTTGTTCAGATGAAATTCTGAGATTATCTATGAAAAGGCTATGTAAGAAATACTATAGCAGAGATTGCTGAAACAGCAGCAGAATACCAACCACAGGCAAGAACACTTCTAGCAGAAATCACAGCTCCTTCTGAACACACTGGGTCAGAAGTAACTCTACCTAGAGCTAGTCGGATACTTTTTTTTTTAAAAGTTTTAAAAAATTAACATTCCAGGAAAGAATAGAGTTTCTCTCTAGAAGGTAATTGCACTGAACTACAGAATTTAGCAGATGTAGCAGCACAGAGGGAAAACAGCTAACAAAACAGAGGTTGAGAAGACCTCAATAAACAGCTAGAGAGCACTCTAAGGAGGCACCCACCAGCACTAGACAGCTGGTTCTCCATACCTGCCCATGTAGGAGCCCGGGCATTAGAGGCCAAACTTGCTATTTCCAATCCACATCACCAGATACAGCAGGAACACGGAGATCCGAGCAGCTGCCTCCTCACCTTCAGGCAGGAGCTGAGAGTAACCCTGAGCACCTCACACCAGGACTGGAGACTGGACACTCAACAGGACCAAAGCCTGTTCACACACCTTCAAAAGCCATGGCCACCAGAAGCAGACAAGGATCAAGGAATAGTCAAGCAGCAGCCAGTCTGACCCTAGACTGAGGGAGGACATCACCAACACCAACAGACCTACTCTGACTGCCATTCACTCATTTTTGTCTCCATCCTAACTCTGCTGATCCCAACACTGCATGCCTTTCACCCATCAAACTCTGCCTTCTTTTACATTAACTTTCATTGCACTTCAATCATCGCTCCCCAGTTACTCCTTCCACACCTAGGGCTCATTTCCCTTCAAGTGAAAAAGAGTTGATACAGAATCTTTCCAATTGCAGCTCTGGAACTTTGACAAAAACCCTGGGCACTTCACAGTCTAGAATGATAACCATCCACAAAGCTACTCAACAGTGCTCCAAGCCAAAGAGAGGTACTCTCTTTCCCAATACCAATTTCCTCAATAATGCCTCTTTGGTCCTTTCTAATCTTTCCTTTTTGTCAAGGCCCCAATATGCACAAGCCTCCCTCCAGCCCCCTTAAAAGCATTTCTCTCACAACAGCAAACAAGCATGTCTCAGCTTACCCCCAAAAATCCTCCTCATATGAGCTTCCAGGCCCTCCTCCTTCTCAGCCCACCCCATTCCTTCCTAGGTGGAAAGCCCTCCTGCTTCACACTGCCCATTAGCAGGGCTCAGAATTTTCTAGGCTTCTCCAGGTGCATCCAAAAGAAGCCCAGCCCCACTTCAGCTGTGTTCATTGATTTCATCACTTCCCTCCAGTTGCTCAGCTTTTTGGCTACGAGAACTTCAGACAGTTCTCAGGGTTTCTTTGACCTCTTTCACAGCACACAGAGTTTGTATGACAATCTAAACCAAACCTCACTCTAAAGGCACACTGACTCCATTCATCCCCTTAGAGATCATCTCAATGAAAACACGCTTGTGAGAGCTTCTTTCCCTTGACTGTAAATCACTGCTATTCACGTCTAGGAAATCAAGAGAATTACCTGTTACAATTTACTCTGACATTCTCCTTGGGCTAACATACATTAGCTAATAATACAGGCTACTCTTACCAACACATGTCTGTGCTGCCCAACAAAAGCAGAGAGTTCTGCCAGAAGTTTTTTTGAATATATTTCTGTCACATGCTGTTTGTGATTCACGTAAGTAGTACTGCCTAAGTACAAACCCACGGTACCTGTCACCTTTCATTGAACCTTACCCATCTGCTTTTATTACCAAAGTAAATGAAAGCACAGTATTAATATTCAAAGAAATTGTACACCTATATGACATAGCCTGTTTCCCGGGTGCCAGGGGCTCTGCAGGATACTGCACTGAAACAGACTTCAGCAAAATACTCCAAGTAAAAAAAAAAAGTCAACACAAAAATCAGACCTCTCAAAAATATTCTCTCTATTAAAAGAGTAAGCAGTGAACAGTTTTTCAGGTCAGCATATTCCAGATCCATCTTAGCATTTTTAAGTTAATAAAGAAGGTGCAAATATACCATATGGCATTAAGCACATACACCTGAACAGATCTGCTTCAGTAACAAAAAGCTTGGCAGAGGAAAACTTTGAGTGTCATTCAGATAGTTTTCCAGATAAACAGAGATTGTTAACTCACTACTTCCAATACTGGGGTTCTTTAATATATTATTTGCTTTAGAAAACCTGAATTCATAATCCAGGATCTGCAGGGTCCTGCGCAAGGTAGCTCCTATTTGCATATGCCTTTCAGTTGTATGGGATAGGTCCCTGAGTAATTAGGAATTTCTTCTGCTTCTTTCAGGTTTACTCACAATACTCCTGACAAGTATTATTACTAAGAAGTAGCAGTCAGAACTGCTGTAGCTTCCTTTCAAGGAAAGCAATGCAATTTCAGAGACATTTGATCTCATGAGTTCTGAGGTACAGCAGTAATCTGATGTATCTGCTTTGTGGCTGAAGCACACCATGTGAGAAACTACACAACTTCTCCCAGTCACAAAGCATGCTCAAGACAGAACAAAGAACTAGCATAGGACTCCTGAAAGACAGCTAAGTATTTTCACTATCAGAATACACCTAAAGCTTTGTACCTTTAGAACTCCTGTCTTCACAGAAAAGGTTGGAGATTTAAAAGCAGCATTCGGATCTAATTTCATCTTTATATTATCTAAGCTATCAAAGCTTAGAGTTGCAGGTCCCCTTGAGGAAGCTCCTGCAATAATACTACTCTGTCTGGTGATTTTTTTCTGGAAACTTCAGGTGTAACTTACATTTTTCATCAGAAACATGAAGGAAATACAAACATCATATTTAGAGGACTCTATCTATAACGACTTGCACCTGGCTATGTTTTTGTACTCCAAATCTGAACAAGTCTGAGATCTGAGACCAGAAAATAGATTTATAAAATATCTGTGTCAAGTAAATCCACTAAGATAGTCTATAGACAAAATAGTTAATTGACAGGCTCCTTTAACTACTGAGGGAAACAGTGCTACCTTTATGTTGGAAACCTTTAAAATTTTCTATTGGCTAGGCAGAAAGGAAAACTCACAGGATTTTGAAGGTACTTGCCATAGTTGCTCAACCTAGAAAGCATCCTCTCTCTTCAGGCCTCTGTGAGCAGGAGCACCTTGCATGACTAGCCTTACGAAAAAAAAAAGGTGACAACAAAGCCATGAGAGATACTGAGAAGACTGAGATTTTCATTTCTGAACAATAAAAGTGTCACAGTGCTTCACTGAACAAAAACATATGAAATGTCTTAAATTACCCTAAAGTCTGAGTCATAAGCAAGGACTCAGTACCAGAGTAAGCCAGGAAGGCAGAACTAAGAACATCTTTAAGGTTAGAATGCCCTCTTTGGGTATAAAGATATATTTGCAGCAACAGTAAATTTCATTAAGTACCGTGCTATTCTACGCTATAGGAAGGAAAGCAAATCAAGGAATGCAAGTGTGCTACTCCAAGACTTCTAAAGATGTTAGAAATTACTCTAATTACCCTCTACTAGGTTCTGAAGATGCTGCATAACAATAGTGAGGATGACAGCAATCCATATACAGCAGTGCAGAGGGGGAGGACAAGAAAGAGATGGGTATAACTAAAAATAGGAAAGCTTCCAACTGGATACAAAGAAAAACTTTTTCACCCTGAGGGCAGACAAGAAATGAAGCAGCCAATCCAGAGTGGCTGTAATATCCTGGGAGGTTTTCAAGGCCCAACAGGATAAAAGCTCTAAGCAACCTGACACAATCCCAGAGTCAGTCCTGCTTTGAACAGGGAACTGGACCAGAGATCATCTGAGGCTCCCTTGAACCCAAACAATCCTAACATACCTCTAAGATTTAAATACATATCACAGGATCTGCAGTATTCCACTAGTTAACCATACCCACAACAAAAGTCCAAGAGTTTCATCTGTGGAGATGCATCCAACCTTGCAAGAAAGCAACTTCTCTGATTTATAATTCCACAAAGGAGTCACTAGAAGTTAGCAAACAATAGTTCCATCACATCCTGGAAGCTGAAAACAGCTCACTTTCTACAAATAAAATTTAGAATAAAATTCAATACTAGAAATAAATAAGTTCTCAGACAGCATTTAAGTATCCATCATTCACATAGAGGGAAATTACAAGCTCTGGTGATGGTCAGGGCCTTAAGCAAGACAGATACAGTAAAACATAACAACACAGGATCTCCAGTTGTTCCACAGCAGCAGGCCTTTAGTAGTTAGCTGGCAATTAAATGATGCTCATGAGCATCACTTAAATGTCACTTTGATATATTGCAGTCACTTCACAAAAATCTTTATTACCGAGGCTTTTTATTGGCTGCATAAGCATTGGCAAGCATTTCTCTTCACTATATTAAAAATTATTTTGATACCTATTCCTAGGCTGCTTGCCAACTGGAAGACAAGATGGAGCCATCTGTGAGACTACAACTCTCTGAAGACACTTGCCTTTCCAAAACATAATCCCTTAAATGGTGCCAAGGGCATTACACACAAAAAAACTAACATCACGTCTGAACAGCTGCAGCAAAACCTGCCTCTCTCACAAATTTCCCAGCACAGGAAGAAGACCACTTCTGCCCAGGGAATACTGCCTCTACCCTATCCAATCCATGAAGTCTGATTATGACATGAGCATGTAAAAAGTCATGCCTGAATACTATACCACAGAAATGTATCAGGCAGCCAAAACTGTGCCAGAGATCTGTATGTTATCTATAACCGAATTAAGTGGCAAACACACCTATTTCTATATCTTCCCTTTCTTTGTTTGGTGGAAATTTGAGTGATTTTTGGGGCTGGTCTCTTTCTTCTTCCGCTACTTAGCAACGTTGGTGCTCAAAATATGTATCCAGAATTCCTTATATCCTCTGCATTGTCTTCACCTGGTCTGTCCGATTTTGATTATTACTCCTGGTATTATTCCCTACTTGCTCCCTGCCTTGTAATCCTTCTTTAAAAAACCCCTCTCGTATTTTATATCATGATTTCCAAGCCATTAGAGATCACTTTTAGCCAACTAACATCTAGAACAATTACTCCTAAGAGACCTGCAGGAAAAACAGCAACCCCATGTACTTCTCATAGCTTGCACTGAAGATTCATACTGGCCTCTCAGCATTAAAACCACAGCCAATATAAACATGCCAGGGCCACACTTAATGCCTAGGCAAAGCACATGGAGTTTCACTAGGGCATGGCAGCACACAAAGCAGTAACACAAGAAGTGCATGCGCATCCAGATCCAGGAGAAAAGTCAGGACTCTCATCAAGAAATTCAGTGCCACACCAAACTCACCAGAAACACAGCAAAACAGTTGCTCCACACCATGCTCATTACTCATAAATTATTTAAAAATAATATGAAATTAATTCAGAAAGTGAATGGCATTAATATACACTGCCTACTTAAACCAAAGATGGAAAACCTTACTAATTGCACTCTAAAAAACACAAGGCCTTGAAGTACAACAGGGCAAGGCAGTAGGTTTCACAAACGGCAATCAGAAGTCTTATGGATTACTCTTCCCAAAATAGCAGTTTTTACCTGCTGGTTTTTACCTGACAGTCCTACCTCACATAGGAAAAGACAGTAATAAATCTGCTCCTGAAAATCTACATCATAGCTATACTCAAGGTGGGCAGAAAGTATCTCCTTGGCTAACATGAAATGGATCTTAACTTGATCCTGGAACAGATGATCCTATGGAAAATTCTGTCATTGGCAAAAGCTGGCACCATAGTAGGAAAATTTTCAATCAGCTAAAAGAACAAATACCCTACTGCTAGTGCTCACTTCATACAAAAAAAAAAAATAAAAAAGTAGAAATTGATCTTTTCTTACCTTACAGAAACTCGAGACCCCCTGGCAAAACTGGATTTTTCCCCCAGTCTTCATTCTCATAGGAAGGAGACATCCAGTTCTGACAGACTGCTCAGAGGAAACCACTAACTGGAACAGCTCTTCCCTCACAGCCAAGTCTGTACAAGTCCCCAGAAGACCACAAGCGTGGGAACACTACAGCAGTTCTCTCACCATGACCTGGGGAGTATTCAGGCTCCCCAGGGGAAAGGGAAACAAAATACCTGTTGATTATTAACTACTTTGGGAGCAAAACCACACAGAGGATCAGCTACTCTGGTTCTGCACCCCAGGCAACAGTAATCAGATCCTTCTTCCACAATTTCAGTGAGGGTCTCCTCAATATTTTCACTGCTCTGAGCAAATTAAAATGTCCTGCTCCCCTAAACAAGGATTCTGGCAGGACAGGAGAAAAGTTTCAGCATGGTGCCCTGCTAAAACAGTGCTGTCCCACTGCAGCGGCAGCACAGCCTGGGACCATCCAAGGTCCAAGAGCACCTCATGCCCCTGAGATCCAGCATCACTGCTGAAACACAGATATCAGCACCCTATCCACATCACTCCCACCACAGACACAGCAACCAAAAACATTAACAGCAAGGAAATCTTACTACAGCAATGTAAAATAGCACCAAACTCAGCAGCTGTGCACCACACCCTCCTGAGACTGGTGTGCCTATGGCTCTTCAGGAGCAGAGCTGGGAATGCAGCACAGCCACAGCTCAGCCTGAGCTATTAGTGCAAATACTGACAGGTTAATGCACTACTCATTAAATGGGAAAAGCCAAGCCCCAGCAAACAGCTGTGCTGCCCATTTCCCTCCATCACCAGGATCTCCACGGGCCATTAGCAACAGGAAGCACTTGAAACTTAGATGAGCACAATGAAATTTAATCTCATTCCTGCCTCAGTAACTATCCTTGTCCAAAATCCTAACAGAGAATGAAAAGCTCTTGTCCCCAAAGCCATGCTCTCTAACAACAGGGGGAAATTAAGTTTATATGATCAGCCGAGCTCTTGCAACAAAAAGTCAGATATTTCATGGAGCCGAGGCTACCTCAACTTACCACCCTGAATAGACTCAGGGATGTTTCTTCCTTTGAACCTCGTGGTGTTTCCCTGAAGTAGAACATTTATGGGTGGATGAAGGGGAACAACCAACCACAAGAATTAGACAGCCATAACATAAAGGAAAAGCCTGTGGCTATAAGCATTTGGCCTTACAAGTAGTCTCCCCCAGCACCATTCCAAGTGCCTGCATACCTGCAGTAATGTTAACCTGTAAGATTAAGCTGGTATGGCAGTGGGAAGAATGCTTACCACCATAACAGAAACAAAATACTTTTAAGTATTCCCCTAAATAGCAAGAAAGCAATTTACTATAATGAAAAAAAAACTATTCTTCCCCTTCCCATACTCTGGAGAATTGGTGGCTTCCCAAAAACAAAACAAAAATATGTTAGAAATGGTTTCTTTTATTGCTTAAAGCATATTTTTCAGACCAGTCTGATGATTTTCACCATCAGACTGGTGATTTAAACTCAAATTGCTCATCCCTCATTCTCCAACAGATGAGATGAGCTAGGGACTGTAGTGCTCACCCCATTAATCAATAAAATTGTGAAGCCATTGACAAACTTCTTTATCTACAGACATGTTCAAAACATCACTATTATCTGATTCTAATTTTCTATTAGTATTATTATTCACTATTAAGCAAGGTCTTGAAAAGCTACAGCAATGCCACATGCCTCACCTTACACAGATCTGGAGACTTTCAAAACAATTCAGAAAATCTAACGGTATCAACTCCCAGCTCCTGCCTCTCTCACAGATACTAACCCTTTCACTTTATTTAGTTTTACAATACTCACTATCAACCTCCTGACTTTTCACTTCACAGGTTGCCCCAAAGTCTTCCTACTAAGAGATTTTCCTCTGTAATGGCTTCCTGCCCCACTGACCTCTCAGGCCAGCACAGGAAAACTTTCAACCAGAGCTCATTAAACCCCTCCAAACAACCAACTCTCCAGCCATTGCAGAGAATAGACAAAGGTCACATATGCCACATGCATTCTGCTCTTAATTTCAAGGAGCCACTTTACCCATACAGCCCTTTCCCAAGGAGATTTTATAATCTAAGAATACATACAGTGTGTTTAACAAATTTCTGTTCAGTTGTAGTTCTGACTTGGTTGCTCTTTCATTCAATCCATAACCACAGGTAGCGCATACAACTTTAAAGGAGCTAGCTAAGAAGTACTAAGTAAACATATTTTCCACTTTCCATCCTTTATTCTGAGTACACAGCTGTTTGTGTAGTAAATATTTACTATGCAAGGTAAAATCTAATTTAGTTGGGTTTTTTTACACTTGTCAGTGTTATGAATAAACAGAGTGACAGAGGGTAAAAAGAGCAGAGTAACAAGACAATTTACCCTGACACCACGGTGACATTACTAAGACACCTATTTGTAAGGCAGCAAGAGAGGAAGGGAGGAGGGGGTGAGAAAAATCAGAAAGTGCCACTGATCATACTCATTAGACAGCTGGGTCCCAATTAGAAATATATCACACAGAGATAATAAGAGGTGTTCTGGAAGGAAGCTTGGCTGTGAGATGAAGGAGGGTCTGAAACACAGCGAGCAGCATTTTACAGTACATACAAAGGGGAGGCAGAATCCAAATTCTGCAAGTCCCAAAGGAATCACACCAAACAAAGAAACCCTACTTGAGGCAAGTACATGATCTCACCCCTCTGCCTGCAGACTTCAGATTACTCATTAAGCCACTTCACATTCTCAGCATCAATAAATAGGGAAGTAACTCCATGTCAATAGCTCATTCAATTTTCATACAGAAAACCCATGTTTAGCAAACAAAGTATGTCCATAGTGGATCTTAGCTTCCATAGCATCATTAGCTTGCAGGCTTGATAGAGAAATAATTCTCTCTGAAAGCATTTTTCAGGTGAGCTCTTAACTGAATCCACACCTATACGCTAAAGGAGAAGAAAAAAGAAAATGACATGGTGTGTCACATAGTTAACACCACACAGAATTAAGTAAACACCTTCAAATAAGGATACTACCATGCTTAAAATAGGAACAGCAGCCTTTGTTCAGTGCCAGAGGGCCAAGTTTTGCCCTGTGTGACTGCCGGTTTACAAAGGGCGCATTCATTCCAAATACATAAGGGTTTTGCAGCAGTTTTCCTTCAAGAATATTGAATAGTATTACAACACACACTAGGTTCAATCCTAATCCAAGTGACTCGGCATGAAAGGGCCGCTTTCTGGAAAAAGACACAAGATGCTAAGGATGAACTTGGAAATCACTATGGCAACTCCGCAGGTCCCTTCCCGTTCACCTTGGAGGACGATACTCCAAAAGAGGTAAGAAAATCCTTGTCCACAAGAATCATTAATATGCAATATGGCGAAAACCAGAAAAGGTCACAGCCTGTCTCCGCTCAATTAGAAAGAGGGGTTCGCTCAAAGAAACACAAGGCTAAAATGGGAAAAGGGAAAAAAAAAAAATCATAACTCCCGAGGAGCACTCAAGAGGCGTCACACACTCGAGTAAATCACACTTGAAAGGTCAGCTGGTTCAGTCGCTGTCAAAGGCCCAAGCTACAGCGAGCAAAAAAAGCCTAACCAAGTGTGCCTAATTTGTGAACAAAGTCAGAATTAACCTTTAGGGTTTTCGCTTTTGTCGGTATAAAACATTGTTTGCACTGCTTGCTGTCCTCCTGTTCATCACAATTAATTTATCCTGGTGCTAATAAATCCTCTTTTCTTACACGGACCACTACAATTCCACCAAAAGCAGCTTAGGCCCAAAGTTTTGACTTCACTTTACTGAAGAGAACAAAGGATGATTTATCTAAATTTAAAGAGGGAGGAAGCCAGGGGCAATACAATACTTGCCTCTGACTGTTTTTTTTTTTGAGTGGTGCTGCACTGTCATCATCAGTGTCACATATGAAAACGTGCCATTTTCAGTGCCCAGTCTTAAAGAGAGCTACAAAGAAAATTGATAACTATAATAGTATCAAGCACTGGGAAGAAAAAAAGACTTATTGGATATGATCCTAATCTCAGGTATACAAAACACTGCACATAAGCATTTGGTGGTTCTTGTACATTCCTTCAGCTTGTCATGAGCCCAATATTTTAAGTAACCTCAAATCCCCAAACGCAGCTTTTTTTTTCTTTTAAATAAAATATTTACTTTAAACACCCTTACTTTGCAGTTTCATAAGGGCCTAGAAGCCCTATGAATAGTAAAAAATGCACTGAAGCTTCAACTGGAAAACCACTGTCAGTGCCTTCCCAGACTGAACCACAACAATTTCAGCTTCAGCAATAAGATGGGGGAATACCCGTATAACATTAATAAAGGGATTTTAGTATTTAAACACCAAGAAAAGTTTTAATAAGTAGAACTTCTCCCATTTTCAGGAGTTACTGTAAGGCAAATAGCAAATTAGCCAGTAAATGAACCAAAACGAAAGGACAAAACAAGAGAAAATGCATCCCAGGGGACTTCACCCATTTCTTTGAAAACTATCATTATTTCTAATTAGCAGCAGCACTGCCACTATACCTTCTGCAGCATATTTTGTGGAAGCCTTTATTATAAAAGCACTTCACTGCAGAACTCTTATATTGCTATTCAAAAGCAAAGCAAGAAGTTACTCAAGCACTTAAAAGTTTAATGTGGATTACCAAAACAGGAATGAGCTGTTTTCTATTAAACTGTTGGCAAAGACGACTGAAGTGTTTGCAGAAAGTCTTGGTGGACTCATGGAGCTGGGAGAACCACGTATCCCAAACAACCCAAAAGACCCAGCAGACATACCTAGTGAAAAAAATACCTTTCTTTCCCAGTTGTGCTGGGAAAGGTGAAGTATTTTTTTCCAGAATTTCCACGCGGCTCTAGCCTTTTGCCAGCACCACTGTCGATAAGGAGGGCAGCCCTAACTTGGACCAGCTGATTGCTGCTGCTCTGAGAGAAGAGAGCAGTCCATCCACATTAGAAGTCATGGTCTTGTAAATTTCATTTACTTATAAAAGCATATACACATAGAGTGTCCGCTGAGAAGGCAGTTTTCTTTTTCTTCCTTAAGCCAGTTCTGGAGACATAACGTGGTTGACTTTTCTAAGAGCATCATTACTTCCGTCTTTGCAGCTGGTTATTAAAAATATAAACAAATAAACTGTACCAAACAAACCATTGATATCTTTGTATCAGTGTAACTGCGCTCACACGGGCTGAAGTGAAATCAAAGCATCTTATTTTTCTGAGTTAAAAAATGATAGCTACGTTATCAAAAGTTGCAAGACCCTTTCTTAGACCGCATTAACTGCGAAGTAAGTGCCAACATCACCAGGGGCTTAAAAAACAAAAAATAATTTAAAAAAAAAATCCTAAAACTTTTGGACTGTGAAGTGAAAANCCCTTGCCCGGCCACTCCCCGCCGGGGGCGGGCCCGAGGCAGCTCCGCCGCCCTGGGGAAGGAGCGGGCGGCGGGCGGGACCGGCCGCGGAGGGTGGCGCGGTGCGGTGCGGCCCCGGGGAGCCCGGGCCCTCCGGCCTCCGCAGTGGTGTCAGGCTCGGCAGGCGCTATGCCCGCAGGTCTGCAGCATGAAGTTAGGCGGGAGAGCAATCAGGGAATCACGGAATCGGTCACATTGAAAGGGACTGCAGCGGTCCAAGCTCCCTGCCCAAGCAGGGTCATCCCAAAGCACCTGGCACAGGATTGCGTCCAGATGGTTCTGGAGTATCTGCAGTGAGGGAGACTGCACAACGTCTTCGCACAATCTGTTCCCATGCCTGCAAAGAAGTTCTTCCTCATATTCAGGTAGAATTTCCTGTGTATCGGTTTCTGCCCGTTGCCTCGTGTCCTATTGCCCGGCACCACCGAGAAGAGGGTGGCTCCCTCNGGCCCCTCCAGCGGGGAGCAGCGCTGCCGGCCCCAGCCGGGTGCCCCAGGCCCCCTTCTCGTCCAGGGGCTCCTGCGGAGCTCTCCGGCCGGACCCCCCCGCCTCCNTGACACCCTCCCTTCAGATACTTAAAAACATGGATAATGTCCCCTCAGTTGTCTCTCTTGAGGCTGAACAGGTCCAGCCCCCTCAGTCTTTCCTCATAGGGGAGTTGCCTTAATCATCTCTGCATCCCTCCACTGGACCTGCTCCAGGAGCTCCATGTCTCTCCTGTCCTGAAGAGCCCAGAACTGGACACAGCACTGCAGACCCCCTCACCAGGGCTCATTACAGGGGCAGGATCACCTCCCTTGACCTGCGGGCAATGCTCTTCCTGATGCATCCTAGGATTCCATCAGTCTTCTTGACGACATGGGTGTGGGCATGGCTCTCAGACAGCTTGTTGTCCACCAGGACCTTCAGGTCCTTCTCCACAGAGCTGCTTTCTGCCAGGTCAGCCCCTAACCCAAACCAGTGCTTGGGGTTATTCACCCCAGGTAAAGGACACGACCTATGCTACATATACAGATATATGGCTTCCATCTCACATGTCCCAGCATAACAACAAATATATGTACCAAAGATACTCTTGGAAAGCAATTTATTTTCAGGTTTAGCCATACTGGGCATTACTTGGTCTCAGAGCCATCATGTGACTGTTTGTGAGCCCTACTCTGCCGCTGTTCTGCATGTCAGATACTCATTGAATTTAGCAAGACATGTGTATAGTTATTAGGGTATTCATTGGCTTCAAGTAGCCATAAAAATCTTGGAAGCAGGATTTAAATGGATACTAAGAAATTTTGCAGATGATACAAAATTGGGAGGAACTACTGACTCCCTTGAAGGCCCCACAGAGAGACCTTGACAAATCATAGGGCCGGGCAACCACCAACCATATGCAGTTCAACCAGGGAAAGTGCTGGACTCTGCACCTGGGATGGGGCAACCCTGGGTATGCAGACAGACCAGGGAATGAGATGCTGGAGAGCAGTGCCATGGAAAGGGACCTGGGGTCCTGGTCAGTGGCAAGCTGAACATGAGCCAGCAGTGCCCTGGCAGCCAGGAGGGACAACCCTGTCCTGGAGGGCATCAGACACAGCATCACAGCCGGGAAAGGGAGGGGATTGTCCTGCTGTGCTCTGAGCTGGGGGGGCCTCACCTCGAGTTTTGTGTGAGTGCTGGGCACCACACTAAAAAAAATGAGCTCTTAGAGAATAAAAGAATAAAGCTCTTAGAGAGTGTCCAGAGGAGGGCAACAAAGATGGTGAAGGGCCTTGAGGAGCAGCCATTTTGAGGAGTAGCTGAGCTCTCTTGGTCTGTCAGCCCAGAGGAAACTGAGGACAGACCTCACTGCAGTTACAGCTTCCTTGTGAGGGGAAGAGGAGGGACAGGCACTGATCTCTTCTCTGTGGTGACTAGTGACAGGACCCAAAGGAATGGCCTGATGCTGCGTCAGGGGAGGTTTAGGCTGAATATTAGGAAAAGATTCTTCTCCCAGAGGGTGTTTGGGCACTGAAACAGGCTCCCCAGGGAAGTGGTCCCAGCACCAGCCTGACAGAGTTCAAGTAGTATTTGGACAACACTCTCAGGGACATGGTGTGATTCTCAGGACTGTCCTGTGCAGGGCCAGGAGCTGGACTTGATGATCCTTGTTGGTCGCTTCCAACTCAGAATATTCTGGGATACTGTGAATTCTACGTATGTATTTTCATTGTTTTTGTGTGACTCCACATATCTTTATGTTACAGAGCTTTTTCATTTTGATGAATGGTGATATCATTTATATATATGTATGGGGTTTTGTTGGTATAAAGGCAATTTTCTTCATAGTAGCTTATTTTGGACTCTCTTTTGGGTTTGTGACCAGAGTCAGGGATGTTTTAGCTGGGCAGTGTTTACACTGCTTCTTGAGCTGCCCTGCTAGTGAGCAGGCTGGGGTATACAAGAAGTTGGGAAGGCATACAGCTGGGACAGCCTGACCCAAACAACTCAAGGGATATTCCAAACCATATATCCACATGATGTCATGACCAACAGTAATGGTTGGGGGAAGGAGGAGAAAGAGAGGATGTTCAAATTTATGGAATTTTTCTTCCGAATTCACTGTGTATACATGATGGGGCCCTGCTTTCCTGGGGATGACTGAATGCCTGCCTGCCCATGGGAGGTGGTGAACGAGTTCCTTGTTTTGCTTTGCTTTGGCTGCATGTGTAGCTTTTGCTTTACCTACTGAACTGTCTATACCTCAGCCCATGAGTTCGCTCACTTTTACCTTTCTGATTCTCTCTCCCATCTTATTGGGGCAGGAGGTGAGTCAGCAAGTGGCTGCATGGGGATTAGCTGCCTGCCAGAGTTAACCTTTAATATACAGCAAATTGTTTCAAGTCCTTTTCATAGGACCACTGTACCTTTCTTGATTCTGTCCTCTCAAACTTACGTATCATTGGAAAAACATAAATTTGTGCTAAAATCCCCTTTCCTGTTTTGTGTTTTAGGTAATTTTAAGTCTCCAACATTTCCAGTGTATCTTCTTCTCCCTAGTTAACACATATATCATCTTTTGCTATCCCTAGTATTTCTCTACTGACAGTTTTATTTCTATTGTTGTTCCTAATTACGAACTTTATATGAGCTTATGAGTGCCCGCTGACTACAGCTTTTATTAACTTTGCTGAAGTGGTACCTGCTTCACTTATAGATCATCATATCCACTATATTAATCATGTACATGAAATCAGTGTTTTCCATATGGCCTCTGTCCATCCTAGTCTTCAAGAATGCTCCTTCCTTCTCAGATGCAGGAAATGCAATTGTAAGTAAAATACACCATCCCGTGCACAAGGAAATTTTCACAACATTCAGAAAAGTTGCTAAAAAAAGCCTGGGTTTATCTTACAACTGTCATCTTACTGATTTTCTCTGGTTTCACTCCATTTACTAAGAAATACAGGACATGCTAAGAGAGCTTTGACCTCCTGTTCCAGTCTGCACCCTTCCTGACTTGTGAGAGAAGACAGCAAGCAGCTGTGCCTCACATGCCAAAAATAGCCACACATCCTTCTCCTTCTTCCTTCAGCCTTGCTGCAGTGCATCTGATTCAAGTGATGTCAGTGCTGGCTCCCATAATTCAGAAATAAATTGGTTGTAAAAGGGCAGCTCTATGGGTGCAGACAAAGGGCCCATCTAGCACAGCCTTGCCTCCAGCTCAAAGCCAGGGCAGCTGTCTCAGCCAGAGCAGGAACAAGGCAGCAGCCACAACACTTCCCCTTTGGACTGTCCCACCCAGCCTCTGACCAGTGTGTGCTCAGGGGGTTCCTCAGCTCACTGGGGTTTGTTGAGCCAGTAGCCTGCAGTGGCTCTCGTGCTTTCCAAGGGTTTGCCCAGCCCCACCTTGAGCCTGCTTCAGCTTTTGGCCCACACAGCATCCACGGGTGAGGGGTTACCCAGGTCTCACCTGCTGCACCAGGCACCAGCTCTTGCTCTGAGCCTGGCTATGGCTCCCTGCCTTTGAGAGCTCCTGGATTTTTGTGCTTAAAACCCACATTTTTCCCAATGTGTCTGTGCCTCTGATGACTTCCTGTGTTAATACATAATGTTGTCCCTTTTCCAAACTGTGCTGTGCTAAACTGATCAGACTGACCTTGTACACAGCCCCTCTCTAATTTTTTTCTGTTTCTGCTTTCTGGGATGAGGGGACTAAGTAAGTTCAGGTTTGCTACGGATTCCTGCAGTGGCATCTTCATGTTTCCTGTTCTGTTCTGTGTTCCTTTGCAAATGGTCTGTAACATTTGATTGAGTGCAGCCACACACTTAACTGATGTTTTCTGATATGTAACTAGTGCCACGGTTTTCTTCTCAGTGCTGTGATCATTTCAGAGCTTTTCATTTTTTATGAGAGGCTAGGATTTTTTTCCTGGTAGATGCTGATTCAATTCACACAGTGAATTTCATCTGTGGTTTGATTGCTCAGTTATTCTACCTCACAAGGTCCTTCTGCAGTTCTTTGCAGCCAGCTCTTGTTCATGCCACCTCAAATAACTCAGTATCAGCAGCAGACTTGTTTCAGCTGCTTATACAGTGAACAGGAGAGGTTCAAGAGACACTAGTCAATACAAAGCTACCAAAAGGTACATACTCTCGAAACAGGTATTTAAAAGAAGCAGGGCATGAGATATACTTGGGGAAAAAATCCCTACTAGTGAGTTATTTGCATTTGTTCTGAATCTACGAAGAGAGTTAAAGTGTATCCCAAACCTCATCACTTCTGCTTCAGGTGAGCTTGCCTTACCTCATGTGTACTTCACATCAGTGTGTATATTTAACAAAAAAGTCCCACCACAATAGAATACTCAGCAGACAGTAGTTCATTACCTCAGACGATAATCAGGAATATGTGTGAATATGTGTGTGTACACAGAACATGACATTCTGTTCCTTTATCCAGAAAGGAACTGCTTTTCTACAAGCATGATCATTCCATTGCCAGACCATTCGAAAGGAGTTGCAGGGGAATGGCAGGTAGTTTTTACTGAAGACCTTAGGCATAGCTGTAGAAAAAGGTGCAGACACCCTTCGGAAGCAAATGCTAGTAGGGAAGAAGAGTGTCCTTGGGTTTTAACACTGTTTTAATTGTTCCCTAACCTAATTATAACCGTAATTCTAAGTCTGATTCAAATGACATAGTGAGACATCCAGAGATGTAGAGAAATCTACCCCACTCCAGTTTGCCCTAATGCAGTTTTGGGCAGTAGTTAAGTGTTTAAATTGAGATGGGCGGTGTAAGAAATGACACAGAATAGAATACCTAACAGTGGATACTATAATGCTGTCTTCTAGTTAAGATTAGTCAGGGGGGAGCTGGGGAATTTTGCTATTTCTTAATTTCCATTTTTCATTGTAATGGCACATACAGGCACAGCTGCCAAAAGAAATTGTCCTGCCTGCTCCCTCCACTACTTCTCCAGTTGTGCCTGCCTTCCCTTCCCCCATGCTACTGCCTCGTTTGTGCAGAAGAGTTTCATTGGCTCTACAATGAACTGGGAATGTTTTTTTTTCCCACTAAAACATTTTCTCCACTTAAAAGCAACTGTGAAGCTACAGCATTCTGTGATGCTGCATCAGAAATCACACCAAATTTTAACAAACCCTCTCTGTACTGTGCTGCTGCCTCTTTCCTTCTCAAACAACTTCCTGAGCCCTCGTGCAAGCTCCAAATTGACCCGTTTTCCACTGCTTGTCTTGGCCTCTCAGCTTCTCATTATCTGCACATAGCTGCTGCTTTGTGTGGTACCTTCGCTTCCAGTTGACATCAGTGTATGAGAGCTCCCCCCTGCACCTGCTGCTATAAAGAGCAGATTTCCTGTAGCTCTGTCCCTTGCAACCTCTGGTTTGTCTCACAGCTCAGCTGCAAACTCTGCCTTTCTTCTTCGTGCATTCATCTTTGTTTTTCCCTCTCTGCCCCATCACTGCTTTACCAGAGACCTTTTCTGTTTCAGTAGTAAATAAAGTATTCATCAAAGCATGCCCCTAAAGGGAAGCCAGCTCTACTTGCAAATTCAAATCAAATTAAAAAAAAAAAAAAGGTTTTGCATGGTATAAAAATGAGGAAATCCCAGACATGTTAGACTTATTTATTTTTATCTCTTTAGGATCAAGACATCTTGATCTTTTTAATCTAGGCTCCTATGTGGCACTGTGGCATCTACGGTAGATCACAAGAGTGAAAAACACCATGCTCATGTTCTAATGTGGATTTTTTTTCCAGTTATTCCTCTCATCCTCTCTCCTTCCCTTAGAGAACCATTTGCAAGGCACCTTTAAAAGGATGGCTGCAGCATAGACTGGAACAGCTGCAGTGAGCTGGGAGGGTGGGAAGGAATGGCTGGTGTAGAGCAGCAGCATGGGCTGGCAGAGCACAGTGAGGCAGAGCACCCAATTGTCCAAAACCAGAAGAACTCATTTCACTTTCAATGATGAAGTTCATCACCAGATGATTGTTTTCCATCAAAAACCAGTAAAAGCCAGGATATTTTGGGTTAATATGCAAAGTACTTTTAAATGTATGTATTTTTAAGTCATCCACAGAACTGAAGCAAAAATTATTTTGCATGGCTTTAATCAGTACTTTAGTTAGATATACCATCATACCCTATCCAAAATGACATGCTCTAAATTTGTGCTTTAGTTAATTCTGTGGGTAGTTACAATACCTCTGGAATATGCTTTGTGATGTGATTAGCATAAAGGTAATCTTCCCAATAGATAGAGAAATAAAATAAATCAGGGTGCCTAATATGAAAGGTAAAAGTCCCAGACTCAGTTATTAAACCACAGGACCCCTAGAAACTTCAGCTAAGCCAGGATTTTGTTAAAAAAAATTAAAAATTAAACAACTTTTTAAAACAAACTCATGTAAATCTGAAATAAAAAGATGAGACTTTATTATGATTGTTGTTACAGGTGAATACATTTCACTTTCCAGAATCATCTGTTTCATTATTCATCTACAACTGTAACAGAGCAGCTGTTTGGCTTTACTGGCATCATTTTCTGTTCCTCTTCCAAAGACAGTGACTCAACCGGTGTCAGGTTAGGCTTCAAAACAAGAGTAGAGCTGATGGCTTATTATCACTCAATTCAAAATATTTAAGGGATTAATAATCACATTATGGATAACTCTAAATGTTTTAAGTCCTAATCCAGTAGAATACAATTCAAAAGAGTTAAGTCTTTTGATGTTTATTTAGGCTGAATGACTTCCCATAAATTTAAATTAGTTGAAGAAAAGAGCTAGAACAGATACCTGATCACTCGCAAACAAGATGAGGATTCATACTGCTGTTCTGCAGGCTTTAAAAATGGATTTTGCTCATAGTAGTGTGAACCAGCCGTAATTATATGTCAGTAGATCAACTAAGAACAAAACTGTGAGAAACAAAAGCAGGAACACTGGTGATTTAAAAAGCAGAATAGACATATTTTTCTCAACTCTCCTTCTTACTGAACTAATCACCCCAAATCCCAAATTTCCTCAAATTTATTTCTCTCACTGTTCAGTATCTATTGCTTGTCACAAACTGGAGTTTAAACACTACAGCACAGCCACTAAGTAAATAAGCATTCCTGCATTAATTTTTTTTACTTCTGGGTATGGAATTACTTTCTAATGAGCTGTCATTATTATAGTGGGAATTTTTTTCACAGCACATGTGTATTTGGATTTGAAGTTGTCATTATTTGGCTGTAGCATTCATTTAAATAAACCTTACTTCTTTAACGTGTCAGCTTAGAATGGCCATTGTATACATCTGTTCCCATGTGTGGATTGAGTGGGCCCCATGGAGAGGAAGGCCATTTTTTCCCATTTTCATACCAACATACCTTGTAAGTGAAGAATCACTTAAATAATGTATTAAACAGAAATTCACGGCATTGAAAGTTCTAACATGTAAAACATGTTCCCTTGCATGCCAGAAATCCAAGGGGTACTAAAGCAGGATTGCCATCAGCGGATTGAAAGCCCACATCCTCACTTCTGTAGGGTTTGCCTGAGAATGTGCAGATGGGCAATGTAGTAGGCATCCAGGAATTTCTGAGGAAGTGGGAAAAAACCTACTCTCTTCTGTGACCTTCACATGCCTTGCCTGTTCACAGGTATTTTCCTGACTGCTAAGCCAGGAGCCAGTCCTGCTGGTGGTACTGTTGTCTCTGCCTGATCAGAGCTGTAAAAGGAAATATTTCTCTGGTTGGTGATACAAACCACACATAACAATTCTAGGAAATTCTGATTGTCAAAAATAGATTTACTTTTTAAGTAGTAAACTATATGAATTAAAAAGTAGTCTTCATTT
Organism: Rhabdornis inornatus; assembly: GCA_013397075.1. Classification (NCBI taxonomy): domain Eukaryota; kingdom Metazoa; phylum Chordata; class Aves; order Passeriformes; family Rhabdornithidae; genus Rhabdornis; species Rhabdornis inornatus. The sequence continues at coordinate 70,139 of VWZS01008822.1, read as the reverse complement.
TATTCTCCAATTCAGGAAATGCCATGAGGTGACACAAATTTTTCAATTATTAATGCCTGAAAAGAGGAAAGCTGATTCCCTTTCAGACACCATCAGATAATACTTTTGCCAGAGGATGTTATTACAGTTTTAGGCTAAATATATAATATAAATAACCTGTCTTCTGCTATACAAAAAATCTCTACTGGCTGGAAACAATTACTATGAGATAATACAGGGAAGTTTGCCAGCTGGGCTTGTTACATTTTCTAGCTCTACATTTATAATTTACATTAGTGCACAGCACTATCTCCGAGCACAGCCAAGGCTCTGCTGCTCTATTCATGAACCCACTTTACATATCAGTGGCAAAATTATAAGGCTGAAGTAAACCATGCAGTGAAGTAATCTAAACCAAATCCATAGAAGATATTAATTTCCATTCAGGAAATAAGCACCACCTTTAAGTGGACCACATTCAATATGAGTGAATTATTATCCCGATTATTCGGCCAGCTTTACAACTTGCCCATGGCTCAATGCCAGCATTTTGCTTAGCAGACTAATGAAAATTTGATTATCAAAGGCACCAGGTCAGCTGCACACACAGTGGCACTTGTGGCAGAGGGTGGGCTGTAGCAGCCACCTTGGCCAGACACAGGGCCAAGGAATTGTCCATTGCCTCATTTTATTATGTCAGTGATAAAATTAACAAAGAATACTCCAAACAGCTATCTGGGCCTAAGAACAGGTGGATGTGGACCCAGTTTGGCCTGCCCCAGTGATCTGCAGAGAAGGGTAAAGTGTGGGAAAGAGTGTCCTGCTGAGCCTGCCCCGGGACAAGAGACGTTCATGAAGGAAGCAGTCATCCCTCCCATGCCACAGGTGTTTATAAGGGAAGGCAGGGCAGAGATGCACAGGGAAGGGGAGGGAGAAAACCACTTGAACAATTTTTTTTTCATTCTTGGGTCAGCAAGTTGCAATTGCACTGGAGGTGAAATCCTAGGGAAGCCAGTGACAAAATCTCGCAGGCAGATCATAAGACCAAACTTCTACAGAGAAAACCAACCCTTACCATGTAGCAGCTTGTCAGCATCCTCAGAACACAACAGAGAATGCTCTGGGAGGGTTGTTAAATTGTCATCTGTGGTTTTTTGGTCTGATCACAGAAAACTGGAAAAATCTCTGTGGGAACAAATGTCTGGATGGAGATAAGGCTGCATTTGCAGTTTGTGGCTCCTGTGTGATTTGCTGTTGAAAAGGCTAAATGTGGCTCCATTCAAAATGTTGAAATAAGCCCCTGAGAAACATTCTCTCAGTGAAGTGAAAGTCATGGAAGCTGTGAGGATGCCTGATTTTAAATGGCTGTGTGAGAATGAAAGTCTTGTTTCCCCTTCCACTTTTATTTCCTTATTCCTTACACGATACTTTAGAGCAAATAAAGGAACAGGAGCAAAAGTGCTTGCTTGGCTTTTTGAAGCTGGACCAAATGCTTTGTCTACAGCAGAGATAGGACTCTGGGGTGGGGAAGGTTGTTACAAGGCTCTGTCAGCTGCTGTGCTGCAGATGCCACTTCTCCTGACTGCCAGGCTCTGGGCAGGAGTCTGGCACCTGGGAGGGCAATGTTGGTTAGAGGGAAGATCCCCTGACTGGTGCTTCTCATCCATCTGACATGTGCCAAAACTCTGCAAAAGTAGGATTTTTACTAAATAAATTTGGGTCCCTAATTCAAAGCCTGTAAGTTAGTATATCCATCTGTCTTACTGTCAGCTCATGGGAGGACATCAGTCTTCACAAGGTCTTGTGACATCCTCAAAACCTGAGCCACCTTCTGGAGGCTCCCATCTCTTCCAGCTGACTACAGAGGGAACCAAGGAAGGTCACCTTCCTCAGCTTAGCACCCCAAACTGTGGGAGATGACTCTGGGCTATACAAATGGCAACACAAACAGAACTGCTGTAATTCAGCCCTTGGGAAAAATAACCAGAAAAGGAGAGAGTGGTTTGGCAGAAAGCAAGAGGGAAAAGCAAGAGAAATAGGGAAGGCAAAAGAGAAAAAGGGGAAGAAATAGAAAGGAATGAATTTGAGCTATGAGATAGAAAGCAACTGCCAAGAAAGGGAAATAACAAAGAGACTACGAGGCTAAAGGTGTCTGAGAGATCAAGCAGAGGAAAGTCAAAAGCAGATGAGTGACAAGCCTGAACATCCCGTGGAGAAGCTCATCCCTGTGCTTTGGCTGAGGAGCAGCAGCTGCCCGAGGCCACCAGAGTCACTGGCTCAGCCACCCCCGGGGCTTGGAGGGAGCCCTGCACGAAGGACACTGCAGCTGGCTCTGTCAGGATCACTCTGTGACAGCCCCTTTTGCCATTCCTGATAACAGCAGAAATTTAGCACTTGGTAGTCAGCAGCCAGAGAACGGAATTGGCTTTTCCTCATGACAAACATACAGCACTGTTCAGCAGACACAGGGCAGGGTTTCTGATGTGTGGTACCAGCACGAGGGATTTTTCAGCTTTCTGTTTTCAATTCTCTTTCAGACTTGAAATAGTTGGCAAATTATTCAGTGCTTTTTCCTTGCTCTGCTACCCAAATTACTTCAGCACAACCAAGGTAACATAAGTGCAGAGAAGCCTTCAAATACATTCAGTGGGTACTGGAAATCTCTGGAAACACTTTTGGTTTAATTGTTAAATGTCTTCCATACTTACAATGTACTTAGAAAGTTACACAGATCTGCATGTTATACATATCCAGTGATTAAAAGTCACTTACTGGTTCATAACAGTAAATATACTGCTGAATGGCAAAGTTAAGTATGGTTAATAGAAAAGAATGTGGAAGACATTAGCCAGTGTATTTGCTTTGATAGAGTCCATTATCTTTAATGGAGTTTTTACAGTTGTGCACACATGTGTACCTGCTGTGAAGACACCAAATTACAGATAAAACTCTGGTAGAGCCAAGCCACAACTTAACTATTTCAACCACTGATAGGAGGACCACCCTTGCAGCTGGATTAAATACTGTAAAACACAGTGAGCTGCATTTTCTCTTTGAGAAACTTTCCTGATCACCACTTGGTGCCATAAGCAAGCATTCCTGAGGGGCAGCCTGCACATCTGGGAAGCGAGCTCCCAGGCTGTGGTACAATGTGCCCAGAGCTGCAGCAGGAGGCCGAGGGAGGCACAGAGGAAATTCTCACAATTGCCTGTTTCCCTGGATGCATTAAGTGACTGAGCGATCACAGACCACAACTGAATTACAGGAGTGAGTCACAGAGTTCAAAACAAGAGCATCCACTAATTGTTTCATGGAAGAGGCTCAGGGAAGTCTGAAGAAGGATTTTGTAGGATATTCTTTTACTCATTGGGAGCTTTGTAGTCTTTTGTAGCAAAGCCAGCCGTTCTGATCTGAGAGTTTATTTTACAACTTATAGCCCAGAGAGGGCTGTGTTCCAGGGCTGGGCATCCATCCCTCGTGGGCAGCTTTTTCTGCTGTGGAACAGCTCTGGAGCTCTCAGGCACCACCAGATGGCAAATGGGAGGAGGGAATAAATGGCTTTGTTCCCAGTCTAGCTGCCCCATCAGCTCTGTGCAAATGTTTTGGTCAGTTTGATTAAGATTTGTTCTCCTACATATCAGGTGTTCAAGGCAGGAAGATGATCTGTAATTTTTATTTGACAAATATCTCTCTCCCCAAGCTTCTAGACTTGGATAAGATGTCTGAATGATCATCCCCTGAGTCTTGCTCAGTCCTTTGTATGGGGCTGTAGAGCCACATACAAAGGACGTTCACCCACTGGCAGGTTGCTCTGGTGAGGTGGTCACCGAGGATGCAGATGGCTTCCACAGTGCTTATTACCACAGGGTTACAAGCACACTACAAGTTTATGGCTTGGGCCTGCCTCGTGGCTGTGCTTTGGCCCTTCCCTGCCCCTTCCTGACCACCACCCCCAGCAAGATGCTGTGGTCGAGACACACACAACCCATGGACTTTTACAGTGTTGAGTCCCTTGAGCTCTTTGGCCTATGTCTGGGGAAAAAAAAAAATTTGACCCTCTCTGGATAACTCAGTTCCTACATAAATGCTCTTGCCCCTGATTTGCCCGATTTGTGTCATGCCCCTCTCGCCCAGCTTCACCTCTTTTGTGCTCCAAGTTATTGGGCACCAATTTTCAGAATCCAGGAATGCAGAAAATAGTCCAGGATCCAAAGTGCACTAGTGGTATAGAAAGGTCTTCCAAAAATGACTTAGTGTATGCTGGGTTTCAATGTACCCATTTCTCAGGATAATTCAGATTTGTGGTCTCTAGCTGCTGTCCAGTTGGTAACTCAGAGCTTTTTCTTTCTGCTGCTCTTCTGTCCTTTGAGACATGAAGTCTCCTCTGGTTCTTGCCATCAACTTTCTGCTTCCACATACCTGCCTAGGACAGGAAAGGATCACAGCCTATTGGTTGGACTGTTGTTTTTTGAGCTAAGTCGTATTCAGTATCTTCTGATACTCTTTACAGTTCTTCCTTACAGATCAGAGCTAGCTAAGGCTCAGTGACTCATTTGTCTGGAGTCATGTTGTTTTCTAATTTCAGTCCCAACCTGAAGATAAAAAAATCAACAGAGGAAGCAGATGCATCAAAATGGGATTTGCAGTTTGGTGGAGAAAAGACCTGTGAAGGCAGATTCACTTGGCAGAAGCTCAGCTGGGGAGTTCAGAGGCAGGCAGGAAAGACTTTATGCAGATACAGTGATTTCTTCCCATTGAGATTAGATGGGCACAAAACAGGTAATGCCCAAGAGCTAAGGTCCCTTGCAAACCCCTCTATGATTTTATTATGATCTCACCTTTCTATTTTTCTGAGTGAAGAAATTGAACAGTGGCTGCTTCTGGACCTGTCCTCCACTAAGGGCTCTCTTGTGGAGAAAGGTCCCAGCTGTTGGCAGGAGTTAGGCTCCTTTGCATTTTTCTTTTACCTGAATTTTTATTTAAAAAAGAGGATAAACATTTTTCCATTGACAAAAAAAAAAAAAGAAGGGGAAAAATAACTAGGCTGGGAAAGTGAACAGAAATTTGAAACTTTTGCCGAAAATTGGAGATTTTCCATGTTTTGCACTTGGATATAATGCAAAGTCCATTTGGAATAAAGGTACTTGCCAAATTATTAACAGGAAAGTGAGAGTTAGCAAAGAGATCAGCCAGGATTCAGAAGGAGCCCAAGTTAGTGGAAAACTATCATGTTTGGGGACCGTTTACTAGAATAGTAACACTTACGGTCTTGTATTTAGAACAAGAGCTTAGTCTCAGCTGTCTAAAAAACCCATTGCATTACTGCCAAGTCATTAGCTTACAAAGCTCCAGGCCCTGTCTACACACAAGCTCGCCATCAGTTTAGCTAAAATCACTATTTAATCCATTTAGAGCAATCAGCACAACCCTTTTTTTTGGTAACCAAATTAACCTAAATCAATACAAGCCTGTTGCAAACAGAGACAAACAATTTAGGGACATCGTCATCAAAACCTGCATTAGCTCAGGCAGCGCAAGTTTTGTGGCGAGGCAGGAGCTCAGGACAAGCCAGGAAGATGCTGCCATGGTTCTTTTTGCACCACAGAGCTGTGCCTGAAGCACATCCAGCAGCAGCTTTGAGTTGAGGTGCCCAAGTGATCTCTCCTGTCCCATGCACAGTCTGGATCCCCACCACTCCTCTGGGTCATGCCCTGCTGTGCTCAGGAGCTGTGGCTGCCCGCACCCTGTCTTCTTCCAGCCCTGAATCCTGCATGACAAACCCAGTTTCCTAGGGGAGCTTGAGGGGAAAGGTTTAAGACATGGCTTGCTCCTGTACGAATCATTCCACTTCAATGGCCTGGGAAACCTTGTTTAAACTCTATTCTCCAGTGCTGAAAAACATGAGAGTGTAAGTACAGACACAGCCCTATTGGACAACATCCTCCTTCCCAGTGTTTGCAGCTGCTGGGCAGGAGACCAGGTCTCCTCTCCAGAGACTCCTGCACCCTTCTGCTGGGACACAAGGAGAACACCAGCAGCAGAGCTGGCCAGGGCACAGGCTGTTCCCCCGGGGTGTGCAGGGCTTGGCTGCTGTGCTTAGCCCTTGCAGGGGCTGTCCAGCGCTCACTCTGCTGAGGGAGAGGCAAAGCTCTCAGCAGGGTCACCCTCCAGCCAAACACTCACCTGAAAGGAGCCTGGGCCCGAAGGGGTCTCAGGGGCTCCTCAGCTCAGTGGGGTTTTTTGAGTCAGTAACCTGCAGTGGCTCTTGCCCAGCCCCACTTTGACCCTGCTTCAGCTTTTGGCCCACACAGCATCCACAAGTGAGGGGTTCCCAGGTCTCCATCCACTGTGCAAGGCACAGCTCTCAGTGCTTGCTCTGCGTCAGGCTATGGCCAGCTCCAGTTGGTGGTGTCTAATTCTTCTTTTGTGAGTGGTTCTTCCATACCCATCTTTATGGCACATGTAACTCTGTCAACCTCTATTAAACACTCTCTATCCAGCCCACTGGACTTGCAGAGTTTCCTTTCATAGAGAAATTATTCCCTACCTTTAGTCATGCTTTCTGCCTTTCTCTGGGCTTTTCCAGTTCTGCCATATCCTTTTTGAGATAAAATAAGGATAAGGATCAGAGTCACACTCAAAAGCAGGTGACCCAGGGATTCATACAGTTACATTTATACAGCATATCCTTGCTTTTATTCTTAGTCCTCGAAATTCCTAACATGAGACTGTTTTGGGGGTTTTTTTTGCGTTTTGACAATCATTGAATTGATATTTTCTTGGAAAAAATCCCAGTATTTTGAAGGCGGTACATGGGGATTATTTTTCCCTGTCTATTGGTTCACACCTACCTGCACTCAGTCTGTTTCCCCATCCTGTCACTCTGTGGGTCCATATTGCTCTTCTGCACATTTTTAGTCACCTGTTGTCTTTATTACAGTGGATATCTCACTGCGAGCAAACTTTTCCACTTCACAGCTCATGTCCTTTTCCACATCTTTATGTATATGCCCTGTGTGTGTGCACAGGGGAGCAGGAAGGAGGTGCACAGGAAATGACGCAAAAATCCAAGTACGTACTCAGGTATCAGTTATCCCAATTTCAGCTGTTGCATCAGCAAACGTCCATGGTAATACCCTACAGTAAAATGTGACTCCCAAAAGCAAAAGAGACCAGAATCAGAAAAGCAGGGCCACAGACAAGCCAGGGAAGGGCTGCTGAGTTTCAGAGACACCTTCAGAGCTGCCTATCTCTGAGTTTTCCTTCTGCCCTGAGGGAGCATCGAGCTCAGCTCTGAGAGCTCCTGGTGAGCTCAGGGAGCTCTTTGAGTTCCCTCAAGGCTCAGGCTTTGAGCTTTGACCCGAGGCAAAGCTGCAGGATGTAGCTGCTGAGTTTTGGCAGCTTAGGGATGCCACAAACTTCCCTGCTGAAACTGGGGATTTCAAACGCTTTTTACTAAAGACACCAGCTGGAATCTCACTGGAGTTTATCATAAAGACTGAGAGGACTCGGACTGTCTCCGACCTTTATACATGTGCATGTTGGTCCTGAGCATTCAGAGGTTCACAGAAGAAATCTGTCTCTGTTAAGCTGTGTCAGAAAAAGACGGAAATCCCTCTGAAACCTGTGATCTTCCAGAGGCAAAGGAACTGCTCTAAAACAAACCAGCATCTCCTTCCTCCCATGGCTGTAATCCAGAAAGCAGTTTACATTAATGAGGTATCTGGCCCCCAGCTAAGCTAACAAAAGCCAAAGATGCTCAGATATGACTGTGACAATATAACATAAAACAGGACTAATTTTGTACTGCAGAATGCCTGGGTAGCAACAGATGTCTACAGCCATGTGTCCAGACACACCAGCCTCACCTGATCCCTTCCAGTGTGCCAGCCCTCCACCCTGGAGCTGGGTACAGGGCAGGCAGGAACTGTGGGTGTAAGAACAGGAGATCTACGCTGTTCTCTGACTTTCAGTCCCAGAGTGGGTATCCTGTGAAAGGTAGCCTGTAGGAGAAGGACCTAAAATTACTCTTGAATGACCTTCAGAGGAAGAATCTCCAGGGTGACAGTGCCACCATTTCTAAGTCTATTGATGCAATTTTGTAAGTGATTGTTATCAATGCCTTTCCACTGGTGCAATCCAAGTGAGGACTATTGGCTGCTACCGCCTTTAAAAGGCTGATGTTTCATTATCCCTCTTCTGTGGTGCATGCCAGGTCTCTCCTGGCCTGGGACACCCCTCAGCAGCACAGGGAAAGGGAGAGACAAAGGCCCAGGACAACACGAGGGGCCAAATCACCTTTAGCATTAACTGGGCAATGTCCCAGGGCTTAACCACAACCCCAGCCCCCTTCTGTTCAGGGAGCACAGCACAGCCACTTCTTTTATCCTGCAGACACACAGTGGGTTTGGAGCCTCCCATGTTTCTGTCTGAGGGGTTTCTGTCAGTGCAGGGAAGCATGCAGGCACGTTCACATATGCAGAAGAACTTGATTTTATACCAGGATTACAACACCTAAAGAAGGCTTGCATTTTCTTGTATAGGTAGCATGATTAGGATAAATTAAGGAATTTAGGACTCTGGTCTATAAATCCTTACAGCACTGGTACTCCTTCAAAGCACTAGTTCAAATACAAATATTTGTATAATTCACAAATCTGCAAGAACACACCTGTTCAAAGTTTCTCATGGCTTTTTATTTATCTCTCTTCAAAACACCATATACACATATGATGAGACATAAAATAAAAACATGCAATTGTCTGGTATTCCCTAGATTTCTATATAGTAGACTATGCAGAGAGTAAAAATTACTACTATCAGAGACCTACCTCAGTCTAAAAATGAAATTTACAGCACATCACTAATTGTGTTTATAAGCACATAAAGAGAAAACAATAAATAACTTGCAACTCACCGCCAAAAGCTTGAGCACTCCAAAAGCTGGACACTAGGTGGCAGAAAAATTATACGTTCTCCAGTAACTGACAAATACTCATCCTTCTAGTAAGAAGGCAGGCCAAGGGAAGTTATAGCATGTATCTCAAATAAATGGAAGGTTTATAGCTGCCCTGCTTTTCCTGATCAGTTCAAACGAGCACAGACCCTGTTAAGGCTATTTTTTTCACTCCTGGAAAGCAACATTTCTCCAACAGCCCGTTCAACCAGAGAGAGCCATCACAGGCAGAGGCTATGCTGAAAATGCTGGAAAAAAGGCTTGTGAAGGAGGCAAAGGAAACAGGTGTTGCACACGTCCTACCCACGCCCCCTGCCCTCCTCTTCCTGCCCTCCAGCAAAGATATATAAACCATAAATTAAATAATTAATAAATATAAAATAACAGCCATCAGGACCTTATGAAGGCGAGCAGGTTCTGCATCAGTGTTTCCAACATCATTCCCTGCTCACGGGGCACATGGAAATGGAGGTGTGTGGCAGGTCACAGACACACATGTGCGAGTGACCATGGCATTCTGGTGCTGCAGCTTCTGGCCTTGGCTGGCTCTCGGGAGCAGAAGGAGCTCAGGCTCGCATTGGTGGGAGCAGGGCTGGAGGTTAAAGAGTCAAATCTTATTGCAGACTCCTGGCAGATTTGCTGTGTGGCCTGACACAGCTCCATCTTACTCATCTTCTCTTGCAGCCCCGACATCTGCTGACTGTCACCTTCCAGGTAGAAGGTGAAAAGTAAAATACACCAACCAACTGCCCTTGCTGCAAGGAGAGAAACAGCCCCCACTCCCTCCTAAAAGGAGACTCCTGGGACTTAATGTTCCCAAGACATCCAAACTCCCAGAACTGACTATTCAAGCACATCCTTCGCCACCCTGGGACCTGTCCCTGAGCACCAACAGGCTCATTTTAACAAAAACCTAGGCAATTTTGCAGACCAGTATTTTCAGCTTCCCTTGCTGCGGTCATCTGAGGAGAGGACCTTAAGGAAGAATTTAATAGAACTAGTAGGACCCTTCTGGATTAAAAGGGGCTTGCAAGCCTGCAGGAAAGCTCGGGGCTATGGGAGAAGTGCCCAAAGCTAGATGTACCCCAAAACCTGCACTGCACCTGTAGCCAATCAACAGTTTATGATAGGCTCAAGAAGTCATCTGAGCTATTGTGGTGGTGGAGGAGTAGAGCACAACAGAGTCTTTCTTTAGGAGGAATGAACATCTGCATGACATGAAAACAACAACACTAGGCAAAAAAAAAAGAGGATGAACCCACATGTCACTGGTCTGCAAAATCCAATAGTGGAGGCTGAGAGTTCAGCCCCCCCGGGTGGCTGAAGGGACACCAGAGCCAGCCTGCCTGGCCTGTGGGAGGAGCTGAGAAAGGAACCATCACATCACTTTTGGCCAGCGTTCAGGGAGGCACCGGCTGGCTCCAGAAGAAGTCATCAGCAAGTCTCTTCTGCTACATTCTGCAAATAGGCCTCTCAAAGGGATGATGGGTGAGGTAAAAAGAGGTAAAATTTGTGGGAAATCATACTGCTCAAAGACAACCTTCCTCAGAACTGGAGAAGAAACTTCATGTTTGTAGGCAATTTTCCTTGGCTCGAGATGATTGCAAACCTCAGAATAACCAAGGTTTGCTCACCTNTACACATGGCACCATGGCCTTATCCGCATGCAAGAATACCAGACCTCTCCCCTCACTAGGAGCACTACTCCTAAATTTGGAGGTGCAAGCAGACAACCCTACCTAAGAAACCGATTGATTCCTCTTCCTGCATGGACATATTTCACCCCAGGATTCCAGCTAGACACGGAAAGGACTGAACCATGGGATGGACATGGGCAATGGCTCAAAAGAACAGTACAGCCTGAGAAAGGATAAGTAAAGAAAGGGAAGAAACAGAGAGGGGTTTGAAGCAGCAATGCCAGCGAAATGGACACGTAAACAGCACACAAGTGGTCACCGTAAGCATTCCTTTATGTTAAAAACTGTATCTAACCATGTCTCTAACAGCTGCAGATGATGGCAATTCAAACATCCAGGTTTGTGGCTACCAGTGTGGGGGTGAAGGGAATGTAAATGGGAAGTTGGCTCATATGGGAACTGTGAGCTTGTTGATCAGTGATAGCATGACTGGAAGCCTGCAAACCCTGCTCAGTCCAGGACCTGCAGGTTCTCAGCTGCTCAGGAAATCAAGTTCCCCTTATTTATGGCCTGTCATGGTTCTAAATCTGTCCTTCCTCAGGTGAAACTAGCACATGGCCCAAGGCTAGATCAATGCATTGGGGACCTTGTGGTAATTTTAAATTCAGTTCCTTTGGTCAACTCCAAGTCTCTCCTATAGCTGAGTCACTTGGTTTCAAAGTGTTGTTTCCAACTTCTTGCAGGGCTGTCTTCCTGTCCCACGTCCTCCCCAGTCCCACCCTCCTTGCATGTGCACCCGTTGTCCCGTGGCTCAGCCTGCTCTTCCTCCATGCTGTCCCTCTCCTTGCCACTCTTCCCCCCTTTGTCTCTACCTCACTTCCTTCCACTTTGCCTCTCCACTGCCTTCACCCTTCCCAACTAACCCTTTACTGTCACACTGCAGACTTCCATAAGTTTTGGTAAGTTTCTTTTCCAAAATGGGAAGTGGTAAACCAACCTACTACTACACACCGTCTTCTGGTAAAAATCCTGTCACTTTATCCCCTCCCCTTTCTACCATCTTCCTTTTGTTTGTCTTGGCTGACCTTTTGCCTACTGCAAACTCTTTGAGGGCAGTGCCAGAATCTGGTCTGGATTCTACAAAGCACCTAATATGCTAAATACTATAAAAGGTCTGGTTTGTTTTATTTTTGTTTCTTCCAATTTTCAGTAAACTCACTGACCAAGCAAGTAAGCAGGAGTTTAAGTAGACAGACATATGTGTCTTGTCAACAGGAAGTTTCTCTTGCATAACTTCTCTGGCAGGTCTGGAAAGCTAAATGCGGGTGTCTTTTTCCTCACTGAAAATTAACAGTCAGGAAAAAAAAGTGAACCCGTAAAGAAAAATCATTTCTGAGAAAGGAGATTCCAGAAAGGCAGATGATTTTTAGCACGCAGAGCTGTCCTTGTGAAACATCTGCTATGACGTAGGCCTGTCCTGGCTGCAGACCAAGCGTATCAATAGCTCCATAGAGTAATGGGATAAGAAATGGGAAAATTGCCATTGCTTGTTTAGCAGCTTGTTTTGCTGATAAATGTCTGTCACTTTTCAAATAGCTACAGTGCAATTGTTTTTTTTTGGGAAAATATTTCCTTGAGCAGGAGGTTTGCAGGCCATTAGCTACTTCCCATCTGTGCTGGTGTTTTAATACACCACACATACACTTTGCTCCTTATTAGAAATTATTCACAGCTCTTGTTTATGGGAAGGCAGCATGAAGTTTAGAAATCATATCTGCCATTACAAAAATTTCTCTTGCCTTACCAAAACTTTAAATCTCAAAATCATTAAAACCAGTATGTACTTGTTGAAAGAGCATCTACTTCTAAAGACTGCCAGGGGGGAAAAAGCACTCTTTTTAGACATCTGTAGTTTTACAATAATGAATGACTGACTGTATAAAAACAGGAGCTGACTAAAGTGGTGGCCACTGTGTGCTCATTCCATGGCTAGAGGCAGAATGTCACTGAGCCAAGCAGTGCAATGTGCTGGAATTCATCTTATCCCTTTTCAAACTGTGCCACGAACATTTTTTAATTCCCCCTGATAGCTGCTAGGACAGAGACAGACCTCTGCTTAATATCACACACTATGTCTAACAGTATCTGCTTTCATTTCACACACTTACACTGAACAAGCAATGACTTGCAGCAAATTTAGCGTGCCAAAAGAGACACAACTGCCCTGTAGCTGCATCAACTGAAATGCTAGGTGTATACATCTCAGGGAGGGAGTGACACTCCAAAACTATTCCTTTTTAGCAACTAGCCTCCTTTCTTTCCCCTCCTCTCATCAGGGAAAAAAAAAAGGCAGGAAAAAAAAGTTGAGATGTAGAAACACGGGTACTGTTGCAATTTGTTCCAGGGATGTACTTGCTTTGTCATCTGAACCCTTTGCATTTTTTTCATTCAAGACATTCACACGAAGTTTCTATCCTAACTAGTTTTTAGGCGCCACTGAATAAAATTAAGGGAGAAAAAACAATCAGCATTATAAAGTGCCCATGGAAGTATGAATATAGGAATAGAGCAAAACTTCCAAGTGAAGTCCTTCCCAGTGGGAAACTCGCACCATAATTTACCACTTGGACTAACAGGCAAAAGGACCAACAGAGAGACAGTGACTACTTTTCAGGATTTATTGTAAAAAATAGTATTAAACAATAGGAAAAATGCCACTCCTTGTTCAACCCACCACATATTGCTTTATGTGGAAACAATGGAAAATTTTGACAGAAATGTATTTACCCATTCCTATCCATATATCAGATGATTCCAGCTACTCAGGACATGCTCATGGGAAAAATATTGGCAGTATCATAGCATATGGAAGTGGAAATAAAAAACATGCAGTATTTTCAATTGCTGTTGGGAGGCCTATTTCCTGGAGTCTAGAGATCATGTTGTTTTATCTGTTTTCCTTTAGCATTATGTACATTATCAGACTTTCATAACTTCAGACACCAGCATAAAGCCCTGATTTTTTGCCAACAGTGACATACCCTCCTCAAAGATAAATGTGGAAACCAGAATGCCTGCCTTACTTCTGTTTGCAATTTCCTTTCCACAGGAACATGCACATGATATAGTTCCTGCTAACATATATTTAAAGCTTGGCTAGCCCTTTTTCACTTGTACCAGTTCAATCCCACTGGAGGTCCTCAGGGCAGCACAAACAATGGAGAACAGACTTCCAGCACCGCAACACATTTGTTCTGGCCAAAAACTTCTTGTCCTAACATCAAATTACATACTTCGTATGACACTTTCTTTTGTCTACAAACAGAAATATGTCAGATTCTGCATTAAACTGTATTACAAAAAATGTAAAACAATACTTTCCACAATTATTTTCTGTGGATTTCCTAGCTCATCTCAAAACTGCAAAGTACCAGTGTTAGCTCAAACAGAGCTTAGTTTTAACAGAGACCCAAAATAATGGGTGACAGTAGTATTCACCTGGTGCAATTAGCTTCATTATCAATTGGCAAAAAGTTGACTTAGTTTCATACTTTAACACACTAATCAGAGCAAACTTGAATTACATGGCACTATTGAGACCATCCCAGTTTCAAGTCAAGGGATGCATTTATGCACAGGTGCATTGTTGTAGGTATGATGTGAGTACAGAACCCAAATACTCAGAAAATGGGTTAGCATAAACATATGGATAATGCTAAATAAGAGCACCTAACCATTTTTTTTCCACTGCTGTGCTTGAAGAAAACTTGTACCAACAACAGTTTGAGGTGAGTCACATAAATGACAGTCACTGGAGTAGAGTGTAGTGGAAAATTTGGTCATTCTGAAAGAAGATACAGTGGAGCAAGCAATACAGAAAATTCCATACCAAGAGGCCAAAGTCAAACATTTTTTCTCCTGCACATCATAGAAAGCATTTTTGGTTACAAATTACCACTGCAAACAGCCTTCTCATAGATAAAACTAAAAAGTCTCTACCTAAAAAGTTCTGGGAAGAGTCAAAACCCCACAAACCATAACTAAAGAGCTTTCTCCATGTCCTCTTCTCTTCTGAGTAGCAAGAGCTTCCTGATTTTAAGGCAGCCCCTCCTCTTGGTCAATCAATTCCGTTTTGGTGGAGAACACATCAGCCAACATGTGCTTTGGGATTTCGGATCCCCGTACTTTTAACGTGTAGCAGGCATTCTCTACTTTTGCCAAACTCTGTTTCAAGGTGTAGAGCTTCTTTGAGACTTCATAAGGTCCGGTGTTGCCAATGAAAGTAAACCCATCGTAAATCTGACGCAAGAACTGGCTCAGTTCGAAGGGCGTGTCTATGTCCCCGTTCCCAACGCTGCTGATGCACAGCCGCATCAGCTCTCCCGTCAGATCAGCCACTCCCAGCAGGTAATCCACAGGTGTTACCTTCAGGCTCCACGTGTGGGGTTGCTTATCATGGGAATTGGAGGTCTGGGGACAGAATGGAAGAAAGTCCAGTACAGAAAACGGTGAGAAAGCCATCTGCAATGGTTCAACTATACCCTAACTCATCTGACATAACTGGAAATTTAAAACATTCTGGAAAATTGAATTGCATGGCACTTCCATATGGTTTGATTTCAGAAGTACTAATCTCCTTCCAGCATATAAGCAGGTAATTTCTACTTGAGATGTTATTTTCATTCTAGCAAGTATGATAAACATACCCTAACTCTACCATCTCTATTTGCAAACAGAATTATCATATCTTTGTAGAAACATTTATTTGCAGTTGTTTGGCGTTTTCTTTCATCTGACAGATCTCAGCCTGATAGATTTTTTTTCCTAAATTGTCAGTCCAAAGTTAGCAAATCAATCAAAAATAGTCTGCATTATGAAAACAAATAATATAATTTCATAATAGTATCTTGAATTTCAAAATATATTCTCTACAAGTAGCCATAGTATTCTCAGATCTGTTTTATACCAGCTGAGCACATTAAAATAGCAAACAAAAATCTTTATGAAGCAAATCCATTACGAAGTTACCCATTTACTCCAATATCCAAGTTTCCAATATTTTTTATTGTCATAATACTGGTAACGTGGCAGACAATGCAGGTTCCTTTCTATTCACTTGTTCCCATAATATGCTATCTACCCAAAGTGACAGATCTGGTCAGAGGCATGCACACTGGGGTTAACAACTTCATAGTTGCTACCTCTGGTAAAAACAAATGAATTTAAGCTAAAAATCAGGCTTCTCTGCAAATATCCTAACAAGAGAATAAATAAAGAAGTAGATGTGCTTTACAGCAGAATCTCTTCAGCAGAAGCAGACTCAGGAATTCATGTAAAGCAGCATTACTGTACACTGCACCTCAAATGCTTGTGCACTTCTGTAGATTGCTACCAAATCACTGTTGCCCCCTGCCAACAATCAAACTGCACCCAGTTTACCATGCTGGGTGACAACAGTTTGTCCCTATGAGCCATTTAGGGCAGGGTAGGAGTACAGGCAAGTCAAGAAACAGCAGATATGGTATTAGGGCTAAGGTATGATGGGACACCAGCTTGTCCTCTGAAAGGAATCAGCTCCAGGAAAGTTACAAATGATGCAGCTAAGACATATGCACAAGGCAAATCAGTACCTCCAGTAACTAGTTCAATACCAGCAATAAGATTTCAGTCATGGAGTTCATCCTGCCTTGGATTTGTTTGTGTCCCCCAACTTCTGCAACATCACTATACACCAGAAGGTCTTACAGACAGCCCCAGGCACTAAAAATCCCTCTGCTACCTCTGTTAGCTAGTATTTCACTGTCCTGGATCTTTCGCTGTATCAGAGAGTTCCGTTTGCTCTGAATAAAAAGGATGTGAAATTTATAAACTTGTATCCCATGGATTTAGTTTACTACTTATCAGAATAAAAGGCAAGTTTCGAACAAGTGAGTCAAAGCCCACATGTATATCTAATCCTATTCCACTAACTGGCCTTATTTAATCAGATGCCAAATATGTGACTAAGCCTGCTCACTGCATTTCCATCCCAGAAAGATGTTTGTCAATTGAGAAAAGAAAAACTTTTACCATGTTTGTTGTTTCTTCTCTGTCTTCTGCTGTAAATATTAGTTGTTTGTTGATCTCTTCAACACTGATCAAAGATCGTGTTTTGATAAAATACTGAAACGAAACTGCTTCAACATACTCTTGAAGTCCTGCAAAAACAGCAGAAATAAGCTCATGCTTCAAACTTTCCAGCAATGATCCATGCTCACAATTATTTATTTTTTAAGAAATCTTTTAAGTGAGACTATTTTAAGATTACCAGCTAGAAGTGAAAACTAACATAACCCAGAAAAAACATTGAAACATAATCTAACATAGCACGTTTCTGAAGTATGGAAGTCAGACCAAGCACACAAACATGTTCAAGTTTTTACACCACCTGCATCTTTCATGCAGAACCTTCTGTAATTCCAACAAAAAGCATCATGGTATTCTCAGAAACATACTGAAGATCAGCTCCCCATAATGTTCCCAAGGGGGCTCATACTTGGACCAGTATAGTTTAATATCTGCATCAATGTCATAGAGAGTTGCATCAAGTGCAGCCTCAGCAAATTTGCAGATGACACTGAGCTGAGTAGTGCAGTTGACACACCTGATGGATGGGATGCCATCCAGAGGGATGAGGACAAGCTTGAGAAGTTGGGCCCATGGGAATCCCATGCAGTTTAACAAGTGCAAGTTGCTGCACCTGGGTCAGGGGAATCCCCGGTATCAGCACAGGAAGGGGGATGAACAGATCGAGACCAGTCCTGCCCAGGAGGACCTGTAGCAGATACTTGTTTAAAACTGAACTTCCCTCTTCTCCATTTTGTGAAAATCAGGCTCCTTAAAATATGGAGGTTTGGTGAAATTCATGTTCAAGACAAAGCATCTGTTGTTACAAATCACTCCAGACCAAATAAACAAATAAACAAACCAGACAGGACTGTGATGTCCAGTAAGACCAACAGGTGATCCTGCTTTGGCAGAAGGGTTGGACTAGGTCATCTCTAGAGGTCCCTTCCAACCCTAACTGTTCTGTGATTCTACAAATATATGCTCTGTCCAAAAGAGCACATATTCTATGAATAGCTGCTCTGTCCAAAAGAAGTTATACTAAAATTGAGGTGTGCAGGGGGACAAAAGGAGTTGGTGTGTTGGAAAGGGAATAAAAGATGGGATAACAAATGTAGCTTGTACCAGATTTGTATGCCATCTACTGCTACCTGCCACAATTATCTCTCACAACCTACTTAGCAGATGGTGGTTTTATTATGCATTACAGCAAAGGTGAGATCTAAAAAAAAAAGTTTATTCAGACAGATTTCACAGGCTGTCAGTTTATCCTTATGTGCTGAGAGCAGATTTGGGGGAAGCATGTGAGAAAAGTTCATAAGCAGAAAGCTGAAGCTGGCACTGCTGGTGGAAAAAAAAAGGCAGAAACAAAGCTGGAACAAACAGCCACGGCAGTACTAAGCTAAAAAAAGTTGTAGAGACAAAGTCAATGCCTGTGTATATTTGACCCATGAACAGAGAAAGCCCAAAGAGGACATTAAAGGAACAGACACATGACAGAGATGCTTCTAGCAGAGCTATTCTGAGCCATTTTAAGGGGATGACTTCACTTCAAGAGAAGCAAACAGGTATCATGCTGCAAGAGGGCCAGGATTAGACAATAGTTTTGTCAGTGAGAAGATGAGGATGTAACCAAGGGTACCAGAAGTAGAATCCTGTTTCCATTAGAATAATCTTAATACCCTCAATGGACCTGTACAGTGCCAGGACCTCAGCTTATAGAAATATGCAGGAAGAAGCAAATTTAGACTTCATCTGGATCAAAGAAATAGTCTAAATCAAAAAGAAGAGAGCATAGATTTGAATAACAGATGAGTGTGGAAATACCCAAAAAAACTAGACACAACCTCAAGCGGTAGGAGGCTTTCCACATTACAGTCACAAAAGCATGGTAAATGACCTGCATTTTTTTTTTCCTTTTAAATATATATTTGAGCAGAAGCAACTCAGAACGGCAATTCCTTTATAGTACTCTACAGCAGCACCGGGAAAAGCAGAACAAATATGCAGCAACCAAGCTCACACTCAACAATGCTGTTCACAAACCAGAACACAAACAGGGAGCTGGCAAGGCCAATTAAACACCATAATTTAATGAACAGAATTCAGGTAAAGCATTCTGGGCACAAGCAATAGAAAAACACTAGATAAGAGCTACTCAGGATCTTTCAAGATAAATAACTTCAGAGGCTGCAGAGAGGTAGATTTCATCACTCGCTCTCTCCCTGACTTACCTTCTGATGTAACAGGACCAGTCATCTATTACGAAATTTTGGCTTTTTCTGTGGATAAGCTGTAAGCTACCAGATACAGCAGCACTTAACATGACAACATCTGTGAGAAATCTCCCTCTGCTATCTGTGGAGAAGACTATCACATATGAAGAATCAACTTGGCATTTTCTACAGCTCTCAGAGAGACCAAATCATCCCTCAAACTTTTTGGTAAAGAGTTTTCTCCATCAGTCAGATCTCCCACTTTCAACTCACTCCACTTTACTACTTCACACACATTTTGTCCTTTTCCATTGTAAGTGTTTAGCTCCTCTGTTCTTTTATCTCTATGTACTTTTTTATATAGGCATATTTATATGTATGTACACACATAGATCTTTGCTTCCTCCTGCCATCCCACCCTAGCTGACATGTTCCAGCCTTATGCTCCTTCCTTTTGTTTAGCACCACCATGTGAATGTTGCACAGAGTCTGTTTGCCATCTACTGTCACCTTCTCACAATTAGGGAATCTATCTCCCAGTATTTAGTAAACCTTACAAAACTCTGTTAAAGTTACCATCACAAATAGACTGGTAACAAAACCTGTTCATGACTACTTGGCAAAATACCTTAATATTTTTTTTTTCTTTTTTTTTTTCTATTTTTTAGCAAGTCCTTATTCCAGAAGTAGCTACAATATGACATTTCAATGACCCAAAACCTTGAAATAAGGTATTTCAATGTGCAGGTAGAAGGATGTTTAAACATGTTATGTTTTAGTTTAATGGTAGGACATCCGCTATTTCAGCAAATAATTCCCAAGGTGACAAACCCCATCCCATTTCACTACACCATCCAACAATACCTTTCCCCTTATGCTCTTGTTTGGATTTATTCCAAAATTGGCTTATTTATGGACCGAGCTGCCAGTAATGGAACAGTTTTTAAGACTGCCTTTTATAGGTTTGCATTTTTTTGTAGTACAAGGACAAAAATACCAATTAAAAATACTGTATTATTTTTACTAGTACCTCTTAAAATTACAGATGTAAGGTAAAAAAGTAGATGTTTAAGTATTTTGATATTTTATTACATTTATTCTATATAAATAGCTTGTACTAGACAAGTGACAGTGACCCAGTATAGCAGCTCCCTTCTATGTTTTAAAAAATTATTTTCTACATAAGAACTAGAGAGCTACACAGATATCTTCTGAGCATGTATGTATAAATAAAGGAGATTTTTCTGCCTGAAAGCTTGAGCACTTTTTTGCCAGCTGATATTCAAGACATTTTTCCTTAACTACATATGCAGCTCTAAGAAAACAATGTCGTTTCCCTAAGAAAATTAGCAATAAATTAGGTTTCTTAAATGAAAAAGAATTTTTTGAAAAGTCATTGGAGCACTCAATCCAAGAGTCAAGTGAATGCATAACACAGAGGAAAAGCCAGCTCTATTTAAAGAATGAGTAAATAATTGAAATTACTTAATTGCAGGAGACATATTAGGGTAAACAGAATCTAATTTGTTCACACCTGAGATCTGCGTGTATCCATGCATGCATGGAAGCTTCAGTCCAGAATGACAGATCAAGTAAGAGATGAAAGTTGCCTCCTAAAATTTTGTTTACTTCATTTCCTCCTTTAAATCTCAGTTCAACGATTACAAAACAGGTTCAAAAGGATTTCATGCTTCTCAGTTGTTAAGGTTAGCAATGCCAGTGCCACCTGCCATCTTCCCAAATAAGCTGCTTCTCTCCCTATTTCTTCTCAAACTCATTTTCTTTCTCATCCTTTGTCAGGTTTCTCTCTTTTTGTTTAGAGAGGAGCCTGTGCTGATGGTTAGGACACAAGCAGATAGACACAAGCCTGTGCCCTCTCACCCAGCTCCTCCCCTAAGCCATGCAGCAGGAGTCACAGGCCAAGAGCAGCCACTAGAAAGATGGTAGGAAGATATACCCAGCAGATTTCTTCCAGGATCACTGCATGAAGGGTGGGGCACATTATTTACAGGGCGAGTCATGTGAAACTACCCACTTGCTGACTCATTACAAAACCAAAACAGCACCGACAAGGTTCTATCTTATCCTCATGTTTAGGCTGGCAAGTTACATTGTCATTAAAAAAACCCCAAACACAGAAAAAAACATCCCTTCTCTCTCCTTCCCCCAAAAACCAAAGAAATTAACAACAACACCACAAAAAAAATCATCAAAACCTAGAAATCCCCGCCATAGTCCAGAAAAAAAAAGTCATTTTCTTGTGGAAATCCCAAACAGAGAAATAATTCTACAGAATATGGGGAACATAGTGAACTTAAAGAATTTGTTTCTAGAAGCATATAGATGAATGAAGGAGAGAATGAATGAAATAAGCAAACAATTAACCAGGTACAACATCAATCGAAACAATTAACACAATAAGTTTAACAGTATTAATACAAAAACTAAATCCAGTGTCCTATTAAGAGGAAACTGGTAATTCACACCATAATACATTCCTTTAAAGCTCTCTGCATACTTGACAATGATTCCTAAGATTCAGAGGTCTTTTTCTGGGCAGAAGGGGTAAAAACTTAAATAGTTAAACTTAAACTGAGGCTATGAAACAATCAAGCCATTTTGTTGATTGTAAGCATGAAGTCAAAGGTTAATTTTATAACATACACTGAAAGAGGATAAAGCCAGCTCACAGACAGGAATGCTATGTACATCCTGTTGTGAAAATGGCTTATAAGAGTAATTCCAGTTAGGGATGGATTTTATAAAACAGTACTAACTAACAAATACAAATAAAAGTACTAGAACAGAAGTCTATATGAGCTTACACTTTAGGAAAAAAAAAAGTTTGCATTCACTGAGCAATAATTCAAAAGCTGAGCAGGTTTACTATTATATAAGTAAGTAACATAATGTAAATTTCTTCCATAAAGGCCTGAATGCTTTGTTCATTAGTCAATTGCCACCTGACACATCCACGAGCACCAAAAAGTTCTCTTCTCTTCTAACTGCATGTGTTGAAGTGATGTATTTCAGACACTGAAGTGTTAATATTGTTTGCACTTTGTTTAAAGTTGAATACACACCAAATTCAGGGTGTGTATTCAATTCAAAATTCAATTAGTCAGTTTTCCCAAAAGTCCAGAAACAAATGTTAGTTCCCTATCAGAGAGATGCCTGTGAGAGTTAGTAAAATTATTTCTCCAAACAGGCACAAAAACCTTTCAAAGAACTGCAAACAATATTTTAATCTCTCATTGCAGAGAACAGGTAATCAAGCCTTTTTTTATATTATTATTTTAAAAATGTGGATATATGACAAAGGATAGGCCGTTTTGCAGATGAATAATTGTGTGTGAGAAATTCGCAAACTTTTATTTTGCTTCTGCCTGGGGGCCTGAGGGATGTATCATGGTTACTTTTGTAAACAAGGTTTTTATTCTGAAGTTTGGGGTTTTATTCCAACTCGCCAGCCCCAAATGCAGTAATTCTGAAGAGCATCTCAGTGTTTTACATGAGTTCTTAAAAAAAAACTGTTCCTGTGACAAACAGTCTTCCTGACCTCTTTGACTACCCTCAATTGCCTTCATAACTAATACAGAGTTTTAAAAGTCGTTCAGTCAGACAGCAAATTTTACACTACTGACAGCCTTGAGGGCAAGTGTTCAAGATACCAAAGAAAGGAAGCTCTGACTCAGCCAGGATGTTCAATGATCAAAGAAAGAGCACCTAACACAACACAGCTTCTGCAGCTCAAAACACAGTGAAAGTTCTTCTTAAGGTGATGCTGCTTCCATGCAACAGACACAACTCATAAGCACATCAGAAGAACAAATAGTGGCCGTTTATCCTCATAAACACAGATCTGTGAGATGGCATAAAGGTATTTCACCACTTGCCAACCTCTATTTCTCCTCACATGACTGCAAAACAAAAACTGAACCACAATGTGCTATCCTGGTTGCTTCTTGGAATGGAGTTCCTCTATGACACATTCTCCTGTGTGATTTTAAATAAACAAACAAAAAAGCTTCATAGATTCCTTTTTTAAACTTCTCTTATGTTCCAGCTGCACTTGGTTCCTGCAAAGGCTGGAGAGATCTTGGTCTGTGAATGACTAATGTCAATAGCTGCAGGGTTGAAAAAAATTCCTGAGCCAGAGCACAAGGTCTCCTCCATTTGCCAGCTATGAAACTGAATTAAAAGACAAACTGAATTAAAAGACAAACAATGTCAGGTTGTCACGTGACTAACTGCAGTATTTGTCATAATAGTACAGCAGGACTTTAGGACAATTAGGTCTTAAGTTAGAAGCAGGAAAGGACAATCTTTGTGATCATGCTGACCCGCAGCATGCATCTTTAAAAGACTGCATAGCTTCTCTTATGGATTTCTGCTGCTCTGAACGGCTCCTGCTGAATTTACATCTCATTCAGGGACGAGCTGATAATCAATTCTCACATAGTGCATGCCTAGTTTGTTCATGTCAGAATTTGCATTCATGTTTGTAGGTTTGTTTTAATTTTCGTGTATGGACATATAAAACCTGCAGCAGAAAATACAAAGTGAGAGGCTTCACAGTTGCTGTTTTTTCCCTTTCTTTAGAAGAACCTAGGAAAAAGGCATGAACCAAAAACAAGAAAAGGGCAGTAAAATGCAATGAACTGAAGGTATCAAATTTCAAATAGGCAACTTGCAAAATTAAAAAAAACCAAACCAGTTTGACCAAGCGGGGATATGAGTCGAGAAACACAGAAAGTAACAAAACAGAAAGAAAGAAATTAACAAAATTGTATCTGATAGCCACAAGTTTATTCACTGCAAATTCTGCTAATTTTCCAGTATAACCAGGAAACTTTGTTTCCATTTCTGGCATTTTACCCCTCACCTACAACAGCAAGAGATTAACTCCTCAGTTACATCCTGTTCCTGTGTTACTGTGTTTTCCCACCATCTCGCATAAACCTGATTGCTTCCTTCAGGGTCAGCTTTCCTTTCAAGTTTTAGGTGTATTTAGGTCTTATCCTGGGTGAGACATTTACAATTCATGATACCTTCCTCCTGCAGTACAAAGCTTTTCCTTTCTATTACCAACCAAATATTAAATATGCCATCTATTTTAATTTCAGTTTTTAAGCTCTCTCAAGAAAAAAATCACGTGTTCCTGATGTGCAGAACAGTACATTGATATTATATCCTTGATATTATGTACCTTGATATTATTTCATAAAGACATGTGTTTACAAAGGTAGAACAATCTGAGTATTTATTTCCATATTTTGAGTTGATAAGCTAAGAAAAAAAATCCAAACAAACACCAAAACAAACCAGGTAAACACAGAAATAATTATGTAGATAGCCCCTTTAGTTTACATTCCAATTAAATCCTTCATACAATACCCAAAAAACAAGTTGTTACTTAAATAATCAGTGATCTAAAGCCGGCCTGTTTGGACAGACCCCACTCATCTCCACAGCATTTCTTACAGCATCCTAACGGTCCAATATACTGCAGTCAAAAAGTGGCATTCTAGTGCAACTGAAGTATTTCCTTTTCATCCAAACAGACTTAACTGGCCTGGTCCAATCGAGCAATGCAGTTTGTTGCAATATCTTACACGCCTAAAGTGACTCTAAATGCCATAAAGCAGCAGACAAAAATAAGCTCCATTATATCAATCTCTCAGAACACAAACAGTGCCTGGCACAAGATAAACGATGTGTTAGACTGCGTCAGTGCTGAACTTTTACTCAGAATTTCCTGCATCATCATCAGCAGAACCAGTCACAGAGCAATAGTTTTGACAAGGTGCTGACATTTTACAGCCTCATCATCTAATCCTATTGAGAGCAAGTGCAGACATGATAAACAGCTAATGAGCTTCCCTGTGCACACCACCCCACTCGCCACTGCTGCAAAGCACAGGCACACAGCAAAGGTCAGCCAGCTGTGCTTCACTTGCAGCTACCATCATCACCCCATGCCACTCCACTTCAGAAGCTCCAGAAGAATTATGAGCTCCCCATTCAGTATTTTGTCTTAAGAGGAAAAAACCTGAGTAAAGTCCTCAAATAGCTAGAGATTTCATTTAACAAAGTCACATTAAAAAGGTACTCCATTCAATCACACACAGTGCCAACTAACCAAGCAGTCCTTAACTTTCCCTCTGCATACACAAGTTTTGCATTTATGCAGAGTAAATATAGAACACGCTGTGAATAATTACATACATCCTAACATAAAATCATAGCATACTTCAGGTTGGAAAAAACTTTTAGGATCAACTGAGTCCAACCACTAACGCAACACTGCCAAGTCCACCACTAAACCATGTCTCTAAGGGCCTCCATATATCTTTTAAACATCTCCAGGGATGGTGACTCCATCACTCTCCTGGGAAGCCTGTTTGAATGTTTGACAACCCTTCCCATGATTAAATTTTTCTTAATATACTATATAAACCTCCCCTAAAGTGACTTGAGGCCATTTCCTCATGTCCCATTTCTTGTTACATTGGAGAAGAGACCACCCCCCAGCTGGTTACACTCTCCTTTCAGGTAGCTGTAAAGAGCAATGAGGTCCCTCCTGATCCTCCTCCAGGCTAAACCTCCAGATCCTTCAGCCACTCCTCAGCAGACTTGCACTCCAAACCCTCCACTTGTTCCATTACCCTTCTCTGGACACACTTCAGCACCTCAATGTCTTTCTTGTACTGATTGGTCCAAAACTGGACATAGAACCTGAGGTGCAGCCAGTGCTGAATACAGGGGGACAATCACTGCCCTGGTCCTGCTGGCTACACTGCTGGTGATAGAGGCCAGCATGCCACTGGCTTTCTTGGTCACCTGGGCATGTACTGGAGGACCATGTTCAGCTGCTGTCGACCAGAAACCCGAGGTCCTTTTCCAGCGGGCAGTTTTCCAGCTACTCTTCCCCCAGCCTGCATGGGGTTGTTGTAGCCAAAGTGTAGGACCCTACACATGTGGTAGAGCACTTCTTTCTTGTCTTTAAGTTCCGTACAGATCTTTTCTGTATACTGCTGATATTTCCCTCAGCTGTTGAGAGTTAAATANAAATATATATATATATAAATACTCAAACACACACACACACACACATATATATATACACAAATAAAAAAAATCCTGAAAAAATTTATTCCTTCCTTTCATAAATCCATACAATCTTTTCCAGTCTTTTTCTTGCATAGTGTCTCTCAACAATTTTAAAGAAAAAGTACATATTTCCTCACAGGATATATAACATATACACTGCAAAGTGGGCCAAAGGAGCAGGAATTCTATATTACAAATAGTAAAGCTTTAAAAATATCAACAAAGCAGACCATTCTAACATAACAAATGAAGAGCTCTGCATTAAAAAAAGACTTCATTATTTCAGTATCTCTTTGTTTGCTTGTTTAATCATCCCCTGGGACAATCTGTACTGTTAAGAAACGTGTAGAAAACAGTCATCAGTTTTTGTTGTTGTTCAATTAGTGCTATACTCAATGTTTGAGCTCATGCAAGTGTCCTTTGGGGAAACGTCCTGCGTGCCATTAGCACTATTCTTAATGAGGGAAAGCATGAAACTCCTTTAGTGCTCTGCCAGAATTGTTTTATCTTCAAGTCAAAAGAACAACTGCTTGGAGTAACCCCAAAAAAAGCATTTAACAATTACAAGTGGCAAACAATATTCCCAAGCATAATACTCATAGCATTCTTCTATTTATAGGCTAACAGTTATTATACTGAATAAAATATGTATTAGGCAGCTTTATTATGCAGACAATCACGATTCCCCAGTTAAGGCTGCTACAGTGGTTTCCATGATAAGCTCCATTTTGAACCCTTTTACTCCTTCTGTGAGAGGTAGGGTGGGGAACAGGAGGATGTTTCATGTTTGGTTTCAAGACAAAGGAGAATATTTTTAGGAAGTTTGAGGTTAATTAGACAGGCTGCTTTTGAGATATGGGACATAAGTGTTTCTTTATTCTTTTTGGAAGAAAAAAGCAGTTTAATGGCAATGTTTTTGTTCATAAAAAGCTTTTTAACTAGTTCTCCAGAATTTCTTTAAAATACAAAATCAGAGTTGAAAACTAGGTTAAAGGAAGGTCAAGACTTACAGCCCTAGGAAATATATAAAAACAAAGGATCTAGCACTTTCCTTAGTTACATTTCTTTTCAAAAAGACATGCAAGCTTTTTCCACTGTAAAGAAAGCAAAGCAAAAATTAAAGAACACTAGACTTAAAACCAAAACTAAAAGCAATACTCTTAACTCTTATCACTGCTCTCACCTCTCACAGTTCTCCATAAACAGTGGCGGCAGGTGGAATAAAGCATTCCCTCTCCCAGCTGCTCTTATCTAACTGTCCCTTCATTCTTCCTATTTCTAGGAAGTTTCTATCTCAGTTTCATAATCCTGATAGCAAGCATCTTCACATCTCTGACACCTCCTTGATCCCAGCTTCAGCACAATCAAGATCTACATGTCTTGAGCCTGCATATTCCTTTCTTTGCCGTCCCAACGACTAACTGGAGAGCAGAGGATTTAACAAAGGTAAGAGTAAAGGTCTGGCTGAAAGTTAGCATTTTATACTTGTTATGCACAAAAGCTCATTCACACAATGCCTAAAAGCATTCCCTGTCTTCCCAGCAACACACAAGTATATTCTAACACTCCCTTACTAAACATGTACTATGGGCAACAGCTGGCACAAACCTTCCTTGCAGAGGAGCATACGTAGAAGAGCTAGAACATAAGTAGATGCTGTGGATGATGTACCAAAATAGAATGAAGGCAACTTCAGTTGGATTTTATAAACAGTCTTCTTAATGAGGCACAGATACCCAATTACAGAAACAACAGGGAAATCTTAGGGCCAAGCAGTATTATACAACTGATGGGAATGGACAGACTTGCCATTTAGCTCACCTGAAGAGAGGGAAATAGTGAAAGTACAGCCATTTCCAGTTCTAACTTCAGAAATGCAATGGAGGGCTGTGTATTTCTACCCTTTAGTTCCGTCCAAAAAAATGGCAAAATTCAGGTATTTGAGAGATTGCACACCTGACTGCTAGAAAGATGGACAGCAGAGTCTACTTCTTCTCCCCCTTATTTAACACATTAACACTTTCTTGCCTTCCTTTCTTTCTACCCTGAGAGGTCAGTAAGATTCATTCTCTGAAGTTTTCTTAAGACTGTAGTAAGAAAATTCTTCGACAATCTCACCCCAAGTCCCATGTAAGCATTAAGGATGTGCTACCATACATGCAACTGTGTGCAGTTCTGGGTGCCACAATTTGAAAATGATGTGAAGATCCCTGAAGGCATCAAGAGGACAGCAACAAAGCTGGTGAAATGGTTGGAAGGAATGTCCTATAAGGTGCAGTTAAGGATTTCGGGCTTGTGTAGCTTGGAAAGGATGAGGCTGAGGGGCAACTTCACTGCTCTCAACAGATTCCTGAGGAGGGGAAGTGGAGAAGGTGGGGCTGATCTCCTGTCCCATCCAGTGACAGGATGTGTGGGAATGGGCTCTAAGCTGCATCAGCAGAGGTATTCCTTTTGAAAAGGTGGTCAAGGCTTCCTAGAGAGGTGGTTGATGCCCCAATTGTGTCAGTGTTTAGAAAAAGTATTTGGACAATGCTCTTAACAATTTGTTTTGACTTTTGGTCATCCCTGAAGTGGTCAGGCAGTGGCACTGGGTGATCACTGCAGGTTCTTTCCATCTGAATTTGCCTATTCTGTTCCAAAAGTTTTGCAGCTGTGGAGGCATTGAATCATCATACACATGCAGCATGTCTCTAACTTCCTCTGCTAACTACTTCTACTACTAAGCTCCCCTAAAGTAACTCATCCTGCTCTAAAATGGACAAATGCATCTTAGTCATTTTAAGAGGCTGAGATTTACAACACTGGAAAAAACTATTAAAAATTCTGAACTGTTCCTGACAGAATACTTGAAGTTGTTTTCTAAACAGTTTATTCAGGTCTATTCTGGTATTAATAAGTACCTTTGTGCAAGTAAGAAATCAATTATGCAGGAAAATCAGTGTAGCTGGCAGTGTGTATTTACCAAATACACAAAGCAAAGCCGAACAAAACTTTTTTTCATTAATTTCTTTATTTTCAGATGGCTATGACTAACTTAAGTTTAGGTATATTTAACGTAAAAAGAAATCTAACTTTTGATTTCTGAAAAAATGTATTTTTTAAAGAAACAAAACCAGTCATTTTTTTTTACTAAGAGGAGAGAATCTGGATGTAAAAAGCCAGCATCAGGTTTGCTTACTTGTTTGGTAAGAACATGGGTACACACAGAAGTTATTATGCAGTAACTTTCCCTATGTCTGCCATGTACGTATACTCTCTTACATGTGAGATGAGCAGACCTAATTCCAGGCCCGCTGCTCCCCAGCAGAACTAGAGGCAGGTAAGCCTCTTTGAATTTACTGCCACAAAGACACATATCAAACAAACCAGAGATAGTTCAGGTGAGGCAGCTGATACAGTGGTTACCCTGTGAGAATCTTGCTCACACGGCATGGCTGATGGCTTGCACCACGCAGTCTCACAAAGATCCATGAGGCAGCAGACCTCAAACACTGCTGCTCAATACACAGCATTATATGACTCACGTGGGACTACAAACTTCAGGGGTTATTCAAACAAACTTTACAGGTCACAATGAAGCTTTCAAAAACTTTTGTTCATAAAACTGAATGCAAGGATTCTCAGCGTCCATAAGCAGTACTTAAAATGAAAATCAAAAGACATTTTCAGCATGTTAAGATACTCATGCTTTGAATAGTATTGTTCACAGTTTGAGATTATCTGTAGTGTCAGCATTTTGAATTATCTCTTTTCATTGTGTCACTACAGTACTTGGCTATAAATAGCAGCAAGACATACAGATTAAGTGGCTCTAAGTAAAACTACTAACATCTAATTTGAACAACCCAATGCATCACAGGTAAGAGGACTGTGGAATTAATCAGAGCCATTGAAGACCATCAGGGCAAGTTTCTTCTGGTTCCAAACTGCTAAACTGAGACTCAAGACCTGCCTCACTCTTAAACTAAAGTTTGTATAGGACATGACTATAAGTTAACCTGAGCATTGTTTGTCTTGTAAGTTACATACACGTATTTGCTGCTGGTTTATCAAATCAACCTTATGGACATTTTAAAACTCAGGCAAATCTTCAGCTCTCATCAGCTGAAGAAATTTTGCCTAAACAAGGAAAGATATACACAATTACAAATTGTTTAAAATGAGATTGATAAACACAAGACACTTTTATACCATGACTAAGATGTCAAAGAAGCAGTTACATATTTTACTCATGTGTTGCCATAACCAAGGCATAACAATTTTAGGTAATATTCAGATTGTCAGCAAAGAGTCAGCAAAGAAATATGGTTTGACAGCAAGAGTTATGAACAAACTGGGATTTAATATCTCAAGAATGTTAGCAAAGACTGCTGTTTACAGAGGAGCAGAAAAATATGTGACTGAAACACACAAACTGGTTTAATGCTTGTAACAGAGAGGCAGAAGTACATTTTGAGCCTAGAAGAAATAAAATGCTAACCTAAAGATTTAAATTAATTCACTTTATCAACCCAAAAATCACTTTATCACTCAAAATGGATAATTTCACAAGACAGTTGCTGCTACTCTCCTCTTAAAAATTGTAACCCTTCAGGAGGGACAAAAATGTGTGATACATATATTCCTCTCAGTCAGACAAGACCAGCCAGTACATTTGTTAGAACTACTCCCAACTTCAGTTTAAAGCAGGGTCCAAATTGTTCCAGTTGTAGACTCCCATTTACATCTTCCTTTAAGCTGCAACGAAACTGTAGGACAATAGCTTCTCTAATACCAGAGCTAATTTTGCTAGTAAAAAAGATTAACCCAAGTCCTGATTTATAACCACAGAAATGTAACAAATTCAGACCTGCAGCATGAAGAGGAAGTATTGCTACATAAAGAGAAACTAAGCTTAGTTCAAAACTGCACACTTTTCCTATTTTTGAACTATTTACCTGGAGATATAGCTCTGTGGAACTGATACATGTCTTCTCCAATCAGTTCTTGTGCAACCTGCTTGATCTTCCGCCGGACAGCATCTAGCTTGACTTCAGATTCACTTAATATTTCTTCCCCGTTGGGTGCACTGCAATCATAAAAAAGAAACTGAAAGAGCAGTTTCCAGAACATGAACAGTTAAAAAAACATTGACACTTTTTCTTTTGGTAATCAATACATTTTTACTGGCTTCAAGAAAAAGCAAAACTGATACTAGAATGAGAGGCAGTTTAACTTTCACAGATACCTATTGCAGATTCTGAAATTCTGTAGATTCTTACCAAAAAAATAATCAATCAGCCAGAGTTCTGGTAGCATGATGTTTATTCCAGACTACAGTCACGATTATTGTTTAAGTAAGAAAAAGGAGAAACACATTCAAAGGCTTCCAAAAATATTCCAGAAAACTAGCAGTATTTACAGAAGTCCTTCAACCTCCTAAAAAATTTAATATTTTGCAATACTTGACAGCATTGCAAAATACAATACATTATGTACCTCTAAACGTGATTTTTTATTATTTTTTAAAGGAAGTAGTTATGAACTATGCTGTTCAGGAACAACTGAAATATCTGATTCACAACCACAACATATACTTGGCACTTAAAGTTTAGTTTCTCTAATTTCCTTCAAACTTTCTCCTCCCTTGAGCCCAAATAATCCACATGGTACATTAGTGTACAGTCTCTTTAAGGAACTACTGATTAATTGGTCTCAAGAAAACATTTAAAAGCAAACAGTAAAATTTACTGAAATTAAAGCCACAATAACTGTGAAAAGCAAAGGAGGAGAAAATACAAAATACAGCATGGAAAACTTCCACTCTCACAAAACCAAGAATGCCTTATATAACAGGAATCTAAATTCAGAGTAATGAGGAGTTCTTTGTTGTTGTTCTTTCCTCCACAAGTTCCCAGCTACCTAGACCCTTCAGTGGGAGTAAGTTATTTACAGACAAGGCTGTAGAGGTTACCAGAACTATCACAGTACCTCTTTGCAGAAGAAAACCAAGTTAAAGAGCAGGCAACTTCATAATCTCCATTTATAAGTAACTATAAATAGTTACTACTTCAACATAAATATATTGATAGGTAACAATATGTAAATTAAGATAAATGAAATTACAAAGAAAAGAAACAGGGAGAGCTGTTATAACATGCAAGACCAGTGTTCGTCACATACAGCAAACACTTTATACAGCAGAATATGCAAAGCTTCAAATTTTCCTGTTACTCTTCTTGTTTGTCTCTGGCTTCCAAAGATTGCTTGAAGGCTTATGAGAACACAAAACATACAGAAGCTTAAAACTTCACACAGAAGCCTATCCGGCTGTAGTACCTACATAAACAGACCCCAAGTCACCTCCTACTTGTATTGATGACCTCGGGTGGAGGTGCAACAACCAAAACAGCGACAGAACTGCTCAGGCAAGTAACCTGAAGGAAGGGCGCATACTCTTCTCTCACAGCTTGCTGAAAGCTGGAAGGCTCTCACCTGCTGCTCACTCTACTGCTCTACACTGGTTTAATAAACCAATAAAACCAACCCAGAAACCTGAACCAGCGTCTTTTAATTCTCTAACTGGAGTGTGCATTCATTAGCTGGAATCCACCCTAAAGGATGTTTATGGGAAGTTAATTAAATTCCTCTCAACAGAACATTGCAGCTGTTACTCACAGACAACACTGCAAGGCAGATTGTAGTTTCTACGAACAGTTTCACACTCAATATGACCCACCTGGTGAACCTGTGGAGCAGAAATATCGTCCTTTTGCTTTCGATTGTTATATCTCGACTGAGCTTCACGAGCCGTTCGTATTTATCGTGCCTGGTGTCAAGCTCCAGCTGGAATGCTGCAGAGTCAATCGTTACAGCAAAAGCTCAATTATCACAAGAACACAGTGCAGGGGAAGAGAAAAGCACCTATGCTGCACTAACTCCTTACAGACCCCACCAGCCTTGTCCCTGGGCACCTTTCCCCAAGGTGGGCTGTCCCTGCATGGGGCATGGCTGCAGACGCCATCACTGCCTGTCACCTGCCAGAGCTGCAAAATTCATAATTAATACTACCTTTGTTTAGTAACTCAGGTTTAAGTAGGTATTAATCCTGATGATGCCTTAAAGCAGCCTAAAAAGTTTTTAAAGTAAAAGATTTGGTTTTGTTAATAAAATCTATTCCACAGTACCGCTGTTCTGGAAACGGACTGAAAATTTCACCCCAATTCAGCAAGACAAATCAAAAAATAAAACCCTACAACCATTCGTTAATAAGATTCACCAGTGCCTAAACCAATCAAATAAAAAGCATCTGGCTAAGGCACATGTACTGTTCAAAATGCACCATTCAGTTATAAGAAAGGTTGCATTTCACATCCAAGCTAGACTTCGCCAAAAGTTGAGTATTTTAATATCCCTAAGGACTAGAAGTACTAAAGAAAAGTGCGATCAACTATTTAAAGTAAGATTCTGACTTGCTGATATTAGTTCTCTCTAACTACAATGAATACAGAGAAGATAGGAAGTGTATCTGGTTTTGACAGTCAAACACCATGAATGTTTCATGAATACCATTAACATTTTATACATCATTATTCTAGTAAATAAATCACTAACAGATGCTTACAAGAAATCTAACAAATTTCCTATATAAATGTCTGATCAAGTCTCTGTGCAAGAAGATGCAGAAAATAAATCAAGAGGTTACATTTTTGAAGGGTCTGACATGTGAATAACCCTTAAAAAAGCATAGCAGTTCACTGGCAAGTGAGGTTTAGATGACACTAGAAAAATAGTTCTGTATTTCTCATTGCCTTGGTAAAAACTTGGTTCTTCTCATTTTGTCCTGTTCTTTCCAATCTTATTCTGAAACTCTAAGATAAGTCACAAATGCTCCTACTGATCTTCTAATTCTTGTATATGTTCGTTTGGTGTGTCTCTTGCAAATTCTGAGAGTCAATTCCACCCCTGCACTATCAAGAAATTTTCCCTCAGATCATAGTGACAGGAACTTGAGGAAGGGTGACTTTTCCTTCATAGCACGATACAGATGACATTTCCAAGGACCATTTACAAATGTCATATACTGGGAAATTCACTATTCTGAACATTTGCAGTATCAGTACCACCCCCTATCTTTTCTAGATAGTTAGAATTTATGTTAGGTTTTAAACCTGTTAGAGGCTATCATGAAGTGCCTTATATTCTAAAATAAACCAGACAATATAATAATGTTTAGCCTAACAAGACACAAAAAAACCTACTTTATTGTGCTATTGCCTAAAATTGCAAAGGATTAGAACCTGCGGGTTCTCCGAGCTAACACATCAAAACCACACAGTCATTTCCTACACACATTCCACTGTAATGTCTAATTTAGCACTGAAAGTAAACTCGGGCTCTATTGATAGTTTTGGTGGTGCTAAATCACACCATTAAAAATGATACTTACTAAACCTTAACCTTACAAATCAAGGTAGCATCCACTCTCCTTATCACTGACCTGTCATATTTAAAACATATTTAAAAAAAAAGGGGTAACTCCTTGGGTTTTGACTAATTACACCATTCTGTGATTCTTACGATTATTCTAGAAGACAATTTCTCTTTTTTTTTTAAACATCAGTGCAAATATATGAATTTGAATACATCTTTCTTTCAAAGATTAAAAAGAGCAAAATGTGTACACCCATTTAAGGCCACACATCAACGAGGCAAACCTGGTTCTGTGTATAGACTAGGCAATGAGGGGCTGAAGAGCCCTGCTGCAGAAATGGGCCTGGGGGTCCTGGTTGATGGCAAGTTGAACATGAGCAGCAGTGCCCTGGCAGCCAGAAGGGTCAACCCTAGCCTGGGGGGCATCAGGCACAGCATGGCCAGCCAGGCAAGGGAGGGGATTGTCCTGCTCTGCTCTGAGCTGGGGCAGCCTCACCTCAAGTATTGTGTGTGGTTTTTTTGGCAAAACAATTTAAAAAAGGTCTTAAGATCTTAGGGAGCATCCAAAGGAGGGCAATGAAGATGGTGAAGGGTCTGGAGGGGAAGCTGTATGAGCAGCAGCTGAGGTCACTCAGTCTGTTCAGCCTGGAGGACACAGAGGGCAGACTTTCAACATGTTCATGAGGGAATGCAAGCAGAAGAGCAGGTACTGATCTCTTCACTCTGGTGACCAGTGACAGGACTCAAGGGAGCAGCCTGAAGTTGTGTCAGGGGAGGTGTAGGTCAGGTATCAGGAAAGATTCTTCACCCAGAGGGTGGCTGGGCACTGGAACAGGTTCCCTAGGGAAGTTGCTCACAGCAACAATCCTGTCTTGAGTTCAAGAAACAACTGGACAGTACTCTCAGGCACATGGTGTGATTCTTGGGATGTCCTGCACAGGGCCAGGAGTTGGACTGAATCATTCTGATGGATCAGTTCCAACTTAGCATAGTCCATGTTTCTATGATTAAGTTGTTTAGATTCATACAGCACACACAGAAATAGTGCACAACTGGCTCACCTTACACAACTTGCTCAATTCTAAACCATCTGGAACATACCTTTTCCTAATGCTTGTACCTGACATGGAGACAAAGACCACCAGCATATTTGTCTGGGGCAGTGCACTTTGCATTGCACTAAACACTTCTACAATACATACAAAGAGTGGATCTTTGAAAAACTTTGAGGAAACCATGTCCCTTAAATTCTTTCTGAAATTAACCAAACACAGATGAATGGATCTCACAAAAAGGGAAGGAAACAAGCTGTTTTGAAGTGGAAGTAAATGGCAACTTTATGACAAACTGATATTCATGACAGTGAAAAATTAAAGCTGAAAGTACAGTTGCTCTACTCAATTCAAGAGCAAGGGTATATACAACAGCCAATATAAATGATAGAGAGTGGTTTGGTTGAAAGAAGCCTTAAAGATCACCTAGTTCCAACCCCTCCTCCTACAGGCAATGACACTTTCCACTAGATCAGGTTGCTCAAAGCCCTCTCCAACCTGACCTTGAACACTTACAGAGATGAGGCAGCCACAGCTTCTCTAGGCAAAGTTCAGAGGTCATGGTTAATCATCTGCCAAGCTGATTTACACAGAAAAATATAAACACCCATTTTTAAAAAAGCCAGGAAATTATATGACATTGAAGTACACATTAACAATCTAAAGCAGCCAGCCAGCTTATATTTCACCCTTCTTAGCTTCATAAAAAATATGTGGCATAGGGAAGATTTTGCAACAAGAATTAATCTGTTTGCCATCCCAAATCTCCTTCCTTCTTCAGACAAGGCTTCTCATTTCTGAAGATCAACTTTGCTTTGTTAGGGGCTGTCTAATGAGAAATTTAAATTTACTGGAGTTTAAGTCTGGTTTGGTGAAAAATCCTGTAGAAACGATTTGGTGGAAGGGAAGTTTACATCTGCCTATTTAAAGAATCTCAAGTATATGTTAATATTTAAAAGGCATTCAAAGTGAATAAAGTGACTATGTAAAGGTCTACATCAGTTACTTGAAATCTATTTTTGAGAAAGTGCAGATATAAACAACTACCAACTCTCAAAACAATGCATTCAGACTTACATTTAAGTAGCTTAGTCATCTGTGCACCACAGCCAAGATCAGAGCCTCCTCAGTTTCCCAAAGGTCACCCTCTCCTCCTGAGCCACAAGGGCAACAGGAGGAGAGGGTGACCTTTGGGAAACTGAGGAGGCTCTGATCTTGGCTGTGGTGCACAGAGGATCTGCAGAGGTGTAATACAAAATCTTTGTATTACACCTCTGCAGATCCTATGGTTTTCTGCCACCAAAGGGCCCGGTCACCTTTTGCCTGGCTGAACATTTGTGCAGTTCGCTCAGCATCAGGTTCAGCGCAAGTGAGGAGAGCAACAGGAACGGCAGGTGGGATGGAAACAGGAGCAAGTAATGAACCAGGCAGAGCTATGCAAAATCTCACTCCCAGGACTTCACAAAATGCAGAACACTAAACTCTAAAGGTATGGAGTATGAGTCCAAATAGTTTGAAGTTTCTCCCTCGGAGAGAGCTGGTTCATTCTACTAATAATTTCCTAGCAATTTCTACACCACATTTTTTAAATCTGGTTTTCCAAATGCTTACTTACATTTAAAAGATGTCATCAAAGCTGAAGGTGGATTAACATTCTCTTTTTCTTCTCTTCTTTGACCATGTGGAAAATTGTCATGCTTCCGTTTTCTGAACCCACCAGACCCTATTAAATAGCAGACAGACACGGAAAAAAAATATTTAAAAATATAGTTTTGCCAGAGCATAAGGAGCCCCAGAATGCTGTCTTTAGAGCATTCCTGACAGCAGTCATATTCTACAGGACAGAATAAGGTAATTGGATGAACCTTATTATCAACTGATGCCAGCTTCATATTATCACGTTACTTTTTCTATGACATTGCTAGTGAAAATTAGGAAAAAACCATCCATTTGAATGGATAAGTACGGCAGGAACCAAAGCCTTTTTTTTTTTTTTGTAAGGTCTTTGGGTCTTCACACCCTTTTAAGTTTTCTTGCTGTAAGCGTACGGTTGCATGGAAGTCCTTGTGTGAACAAGGACCTACAGGATTAGACCTTTATTTTTCTTCCTTTTTTTTTCTAACTATTTTAAATATTCAGCTTGAAATTAGTCAATAAACCTGCAAGTTTTTGTTACTGTGATTTATGTTATGGATCTTCAGTAACTAGGAAAAGAAGTAAGGCACAATTTAAGCAGACTACCTCTATTCAGATATATAGGTTTAGCTCCTGCAGTGTAGCTTCTTAGGCCCTTACACTCTGCCCATTAACCAGTTTCTTCTCTGAATGTAGCTGCTCACTTCAACTGCTTCATCTGCCTCTTCCTTAACCCTTCTTTTCTGACCCACACTCAGAACTCATCTCTTTTGGACTATGTTTCACTCCCAATTTACACCTGGTATTGTTTCTTCCTTTTATCCTTCCTTCACCTTGGACTAACTCAGTGTGTCACCCATGTGTCAACCACTCTTCTCTCTCTCTCCCTTTCTGGACACTGTTCCTAACAGAGCCCAAAATTTGGCAAACTTGAATACGGGCATACCTTTTGAACTGAGTTATCTCAATCTCCTTAAAAGAAGAACCAAGGGAACACTGGATTTTAAAACGTTTCCACTTAATTGTTTACTATCCCAAACCAAAACCAGAAGTGAGTGTAGCTACCTTCTTAAAAAGGAAACTGAGAATAATTTTTTCCTTCTTTTCTGTTGGACATGAGTTCAGGGTTTTGCTTTTCCTGTAGTAGTTGAAAACATTAAATGCACTCCCTGAAAGAGTGCTGAAGGGATGTCTGTGTGATTTTTGGTGGTGCCAAGCAACAGGACAAGAGGCAACAAGCAGAAACCAATGCCCAGGAAGTTCCAGTCTTCCCGACTATGAGGGAGAACTCTACTGTGCAGGTGACTGAGCACCGGAACTGAGAGGTTGTGGAGTCTCCCTCACCGGAGATGTTCAAGAACCATCTGGACACAACCCTGTGCCAGGTGCTCTGGATGACCCTGCTTGAGCAGGGAGGTTGGACCAGATGAGCCCTGTGGTCCCTTCCAGACTGACCCAT
Organism: Rhabdornis inornatus; assembly: GCA_013397075.1. NCBI lineage: Eukaryota > Metazoa > Chordata > Aves > Passeriformes > Rhabdornithidae > Rhabdornis > Rhabdornis inornatus. The sequence goes on along the minus strand of VWZS01008822.1, from coordinate 31,575 downwards.
TCTGTGACTCTGATTCTGTGACTGCCAGGGCTAAACCAACACATAGGCGGCAGAGAAAGCTGTGAAAAATATATATTTCACATACGTATTATTCTACATACGTTATATTTTATACATATATATATATATATATATATACACACACATTATACTGAATAGTTAGAACAAGTGCTTTACAGGCCTCACGCACTCAGCTTCCCTCTGTGGCATCTGCTTNCTGTGGCATCTGCTTTTCCACCCCAGGGATGTAGATCCCTATAGCCACGTTCTCTGGCGCACCCGTACAGCGCCAGCGGGAAGGCAAGGCACCCACGAAGTAAAGGCCGGTGACACCCGTGAAGGAGAGGCCCCTCCCAGGGCGAGTTTCACGACACAGCCGAAGGGGCCTCCCACCGCTTCCGCCGGCTCTAGCTCCTCACGCTTCAGTCTCCCGAGAGTGGGAAGGGAAGGGGAGGGGAGGGAAGGAGACATCACCTTCCTTGCAGCTCATCCCGGTGCCGCCGCCGCGCAGCGCTCCCCCGGCAGCCCGCAGCCGCCGCGCGCGCCGCCAGGGCCCCGCCGCGCCGCCCTACGGACGCCATGGAGGGGCGCCCAGCGGGTGCCTGACGGCGAAACGCCAAGGAACGGAAGGAGCTGGTCCGCCGCCCGCGGCGCGGGAGGCGCGGTGGGGAGCAGGCGCGGCGCGGAGCGTGATTACGACCTTGCTGTCCGCGAAATCGGGGCAGCGCCGAGGCCGGGCCGTGCCTCCGAGAAGGCGACTCCGTGGGCAGCTAGGGTGCGACCCCGTCGTGGGGCCTCAGCACCCGCGGCACGACGGGACATGTAGTGCCGGGCGGGGCGGCGGCGTTGCCTGCCCGCCGTGTCCAGCTGGTGGCCGGCGTGTCCCGCCACCGGGGCAACGGTGGTCCTCGGCTTGGACCCGCAGAAATTCAGCGACATTCCTCAGCCCAGACCCGCACAAAGCGGCTGTCATGTTGCTATCTCCTCACCCCCGACTGTCTCCTTACTGCCCCTTTCTTCCCTGGCATATCAGGACTGCGGTGCTTCCACAGAATCACAGAATCAATTGGGTTAAAAAAGACCTCTGAGATCATCGAGTCCAACCTGTGGCTGAACACCGCCATGTCAACCAGACCACGGCACTGAGTGCCACGTCCAGTCTTTAAACACTTCAGGGATGGTGACTCCACCACCTTCCCGGGGCAGCCCATCCCAATGTCCAGTTGTGACATTCTTTCTGTGAAGAAATTCCCCCTCATGTCCAACCTAAACCTTCCCTGGCACAGCTTGAGACCGTGTCCTCTGCTGACTGCCTGTCCACTCCTATCTCCTTAGCGCCCTTTCCTCCCGGGCATGTCAGGATCCAGGTGCTTTCTTTCCAGGCAAGATGAATGGGAGCACACCCCCAGCGCAGCACCAGGCTCCGTGCTACTCCCCTTAGTGCCCATCCAGGTGGTGTGCCAGGGGAAGGAGGCCAGGGAGGATGGCAAACTGACACAGGCTCTGGAAACCGGAGACACTAGCTGTTACACCGAAAAGATCTGATAGTGAAGCTACCTGATACCAGGAAAAGAAATCTGAGAAGCAGCAGATGTAGCTGCTGGTACAGAGGAGGCAAATTCCCAAAACCAGGTTATTTGCATCCTGTGTTTAGTCGGGCATGGTAAAAATTATCTTTCCTCTACTGGAGACAGTAGTGAGTGTTGTCAGGAGACACTGCAGCACCGATCATGAAGGAGATGGATGCACACTGTAAATATCTCCCAATACAGAGGGCCCTTGACGATGCTTCACTTCTTATGATGATGAACTACAAAAAGTCTGCTTGCCCACTAGATTCATACTTCCCTACACATGCATCCTGATGCATTCCTCCGACATGTTTAAAATAGGGATGGGTCTTGCAAATCCCCAAACCAAAAGGTCTGCAAATCATCAGTCTTGCTGCTCTGCTGCTAGATCTCATTTCTTTGTCACAGCTGTTGCCTGTTTTAGTAGCTGGATTCCCAAGGAAACTAAGCTCATATGAGCACAAAGGTGGAGTGCTTGCAGCCTTTGTGTATGGGTGTGCATGTGTGCCTGTCCTTCCTCCCCACCCTTAATAATTTTTTAATCTGTTGGTCAACTGGTCGATCTGATTTGACAGAGGGAAAGAGCCTCCAGGAGTGATTATAAACATCCTGAGTAAGGAAAAAATTTTGGGTGGAACTTGCACCTTACTAGAAACCAGATAAGCCCAGCTGTGAAATGCAAATGCTTGAGAGTCCAAAGTTAGCAGAGCACAGCCTTTGGGAGTTCTCGAAGAGCAGGGACACTAGCCCAGTATCAGGTCTTTTGCATTTAACAAATAAACAAAGACAGCTTTTTACAAACTTGAATATCAGGTGAATCTGTCAACAGATTCAGGAGGACAGTAAATCACCTAACTCAGATAGCAGAGAAGGAAAACTTTGACAGTGAGCTTTAAAGTCTCCAGGCAGCCAAGCAGGAGTTGCTCAAATCTGGTATTTTCAACTGTTGAGAACACGTGACTGTCATGCAGTGTTCAAAATTATTCAGAAGTGTAATATGAAACCTCTCTCCAATTTCCTAATCTGAGAAAACAGATTTCAATCACACTTGAAAAACAGAGGACAAAGAGGATCTCGGCAGAACTTCCTCAGACCTGATCTGCATATTGAGTTGTGCAACAGCTTGATTGCTGCCCTACCAGCTGCACAAGAGATTTCTGCTTTCTATGGGGCAAAATCAGGACATGAAATGATTCGTGTCAGTGTTATCGCTGCACACATTCAGGCACAGCCTTTTGTTTTAGAAGATGTACAAAACTGCTTTTGGAAACACATACTTTTTTTTTTTTTTTTTAACTGTGCTATTTCCCTGTTCTTGGCAGCTCTTTGGACAAAAAGCAGAGTTGTTTTGGTTATATTGATGCCGCAGGAGAGTGGAAAGAGTGCTTGCTTTTGAATGCTTCCCAGCAGTGGAGAATTTTCAGCCAATTGTAGGGAGTGAAGGTCAGGTCTTCAGCTGATTTCTGTTGGATTTAGTGACACTTTGCACGTGCACTGGGATACTGAACTTGTTTGACATGAACAGGATGTTGTGAAAAAGAACTGGTTGGGGTTATTCTTCTAAAACTATCCACTTAAATGTGACAGTATTAAACCACTTTGATAACAGACTAGTTGCAATATTTTTCATTTTCTTCTAGCTGCTATTTAAACCTTTTCCCTTCCCCTTACAGTTTTGTGTTCTTTATACCTGAAGAGAATAGCACCTGCACCTCCACAAGTGTGAAGGTGGAATAACAATGCTTTGAAGGAGGAATTGACAGGAGAAAGGAGTTGTGATGATCTAGGGTAGGGCAAAACCCCCAAACAAACTAACAACAAACTAACAAGGTTTTCTCAGAGACTTAAGGTCACACTAAGATGTTGTATATGGGTTGCACATAACTGTGCTCCAGATCCTAATTCAAGGTTGGTAACTCAGCTTTCACATGGGAAAGAAGTGTTTTCCAAGACTGAGGGTTGTGAGGACAGTGCATGAGTGCACAGACCAGACAGGATCTGTGCATTTCTGAGTGGAGAAACCAACTGAAAACAACCACTGTAGGGGGTTGGAACTTCTCCATTCATTTTATCCCTGAAGTCTGCTGCTTTGAGCAATGACCTGCTTCAGTAACATTCCTACACAATGTCCTTCAGTGAGGCTTCTGGTCCTCTGCAGTACTATCAGCAGAGACCACCTTGAAATGGCACTCAATGGAGTGGGAAAGGAATCCTTCCTTTCCTGTAAAAGCCTAAGTTTAACACTGACTCAGCTGAACTCTGGGAGGTCACACGGACTATGGTAGGTCCAACTCAAGACCCACACTAGTGAGGCTGCTTCAACACCTACAGCTTCAAGTAATGGAGGTGATTTGAGGTAGAGGTAGGACACAGGTGATTTGTCAGACACATGAAATTACCATTTCTTTCTGCCCTCAATCATTTCCATGTAGCTCTGTAGAAACTGTTTAAGATCCCTGGGATCTCTGGCAGAGTTCAGGGTGTAGCTCTTCATGCCTCTGTATGGCTTGTATAGCTTTAGAGACAAATGCTATCTCTGTGGTGCCCTCCCACGTTTAAATAACCAGCCTGGGAATGTCTCCTAAAGCTTCTGCTAAAGGAGAATAGCACTATGGATAGTTAAAGCTGGATTTATCCCAGCGTATACTTTCGGGTTTCATTTTACCTCATGACATGGCGTAGTACTCTTAGAGCAAGACTGTGAGGTTGCCTTGGAGATGGAGGGCTTAGCCACGGGGCAAGCTGTCATACCGAAACGTTCCCATTAGCCAGGGTAACTGAATGCTTTCCACAAACAATTGAGTGAAGTGAAGTGACAAAAAGCTTATGAAATGGTCACAGGGGAATTGCATAAACTGGGGTCAGATGTTCAATTTGAGACTGTTCCATGACCGAGGAGTTTCGCAGCTGGTTGACGAAAGGAAGCAGGAGGTCAGCTGGTCTCTGGCTGTTATAACAACAACCTGTTATGTTTCTCGGGCAACAGAGATGCCCACAGCAGTGGCATGATGGATCAGGAGGATGATTTCCTCATTTCCTGGAATAAGGTTTGAAAGCTGTGAATATTTTTCTGCTGGTAGAATTTGAGATTTCAGGATCCAAGTGCTAATACACCATGGTGCAGCCTTTGAGTGGATAAGCAGGAAGACTTCAGGAATGCACCATTGATTTTGCTGACTTGTAGATGAGTGAGTGGAAACAAGGACAGAGAGAACTCACAGATTTGCTATAGCATCCATCTAGAAAAAAAAAAAAAGAGAGACCAAACTATGCATCACCTTTATTCCTAATGTTTAGTTTATATCTTCCAAGGGAAAACTGGCAAGTGACCGGCTGTGAATAATGTACCCATGGGGAAAGTTTGTTTTTAAACATGAACAGTTAGTGCCTGGCTTATGTCTGGGTGGGTGTGCTGGCTATTCCATAAAGATTTCATTCTACTGAGGCAACCACATAAAAGAATTGCTTTGAGGAATTCAAGGTGAGAATATCATTATTTTGCATCAACACCAACACCCTTAATGAAGTAGAAGTGAAATGCAGAAATTAACCTTTCTCCTTCATCTCTCCCATGCCCGGCTCTGTGTCTGAGCCCTTTGCAAAGTCTAACAGAAATTATATGATCCTTTGTATTTCTAGCTGCTCCAGATCGGCTTGGTCGATTAAACACTGGGCTTTTCTGCCACAGCATGGAGGCAGGACAGAGAAAATGTAAGAGATAAATTTAAAATGTGTTGTAGTTTTGTAAAAGATGCTGGTGGAGTAAGAGCTGCGAACAAAGAAAACCTAAGATGTTTCTTTCAGCTTTGGGAGTCAGAAAAGTGAGGGAACCTGAGGGTGTGGCTCTCATCAGAAAAGGTAAATCCAATTACATAACAGCAGAATTTGCTTGGGTTTTTTTGTTGTTTGGTTGGTTTTGTTATGCATGCCTAGGTCTCTCATCTGAACCATATGAACCTTAAAGAATCTCAGATGCTTTTCAGTTCCTACAGCCTTCAGGACACTGTGTGCCCCTACACTGCAGTGCCAAATACATATTCTCCTTCACCCTCCTGGTCCTCTCCAGTGCTGCAGTTTGGATGTAATGGCTCTTGGCAAAGGAGTTAACCTGATTCATCTGCACTTAACTGTCTATGAGAAGGAATCTGAGACTGGCCTTTGTGTCTACATCTGAGAGAGGCAATATATTATATTATATTATATACGGAAAGCCATTATTCATGCCTATGTAAATCAGGAATAATTATCTTTAAATTGGGTGCCATTGAGATGACTATCAAGTCTTTAGAATTCCCAATGTACAGAATATTTTATGCTGCGGTATAGGTAGGGCCAAAAAAATACAGCAAGGCTTAGGTAGTTAGAGAATTGCTTTCCTAACAATTCCCACCAAAAAGTTCTGTTAAAAAAGCAGTTAAGGTTGCTCCAGGGCAAAACAGACCCACACAAGAAATGACAGGTTAGGGGAACCTTCTCTGCATAAGCTATCCTGCACACCTCACATTAACCACTCCCAGTGACAGATTCCAAACTCCAGCAAGAAGCTCCCCTTGTTCTGCAGGATAAAGAAACAAACTAAACACCTCCTACATGCTTCAGTGCAAAACCCTCTGGCTTTTGTAACACTAACATCAGCAGCTGGTGCATGTGGAGAGTCTATGGTGATTATAGGGGGGAAATTGAGATTAAGTGTCCCCTGAGCATAGGCTCTGTTGGTACTGCTGGTCTCAAGGACCTTCTGTGACTTCATCAGACTGTTTTTTCTGTGGTTGGCCACTCCACTTAGTAGACCCTTTCCACAATGCAGAGCTGAAGAGCCATCTGTTGCTTTTTATTAGACTGGAGAATGAGCTATTTGATAAACTTACACCAGAATAAATCTTTTCCATGCTGAAAAAATAGCTAGATCTGCACCAGGTATTTTACACAGCTTCTTCTAGTGATTTATTCCCAGCTGGGCCAGAAAAGATTTTACATGAAAGCTGCTTTGTCACCCAACACTATGGGACACAAAGTTGTAATTATAATTAAAGCTTTATTTTTTAAACAGAATTTAATGAGTGGCATAGCATACAATTCTGACCAGAATAGAACAGGATTTTTATAATTAGAATCAGCATATCACAATTTTCTAGGTAGCTTAGCAAAAAATTTGTATATCACAGGTTGGCTTACAGTTCCTAATCACCTGGATGCTATGCAGAATGGGTAAAATTTTAATACTTGGCTTGCAGTATCAATATAATAATCATAATATAGAATAAAAACGTGGAAAAATATGAATCACTCACTCAGAACTTGGGGGAAGCAGATGCTGGTGGAAGTATCCCTGACCACTGGGAGATCATGGGTTTTGCTGTCCAGTGGCAACTGTGGTCCAAGTCCCACTTCATAATGGCTTGGTTATATATACAGTGCTCCGTGTTCTGCCACGCTTCCCTGTTCTGTGATGGTGTCATCACAACCTGGGTGCCTGGGACCTTCAAGGCTGGTAAGGAAGGGAGAAGTGAGCCCAGTGCCCAGGAACCTTGAGGCTGATAGGGAAGGGGGAGAAGAATTCTGCCTGGTGCATGGGACCTTCCAGACCTGATGAGGAAGGGAAAGGAGACTGATACATGACCAGTTTGGTCACAGAGAATGACCATTTGCCTTTTGAACTGGCATTAGTTAAGCTAACCATATTATGAGGGGTCAAGAACAGGGGGTGCCAGTTGCAGACTTGAAAGAAGCCTTTGCTTCAGAGTGTGTTGGTGGTCTTCCATCTACTTTCCTACATAGCTTTTACCTTCCCACACCTAGTGGCCTTCATCCAAGTTTCTTCTGCTCAAGTGGGTCACAGTGACCAGTACTGACAGGTTTCACCTGGTTGTTTAAATGCTAACATAGAGTTAATTCTGCCTTTTTATATCCAGGTGCTCTGGAACAATGTTTTGGCATCACACTAATAGGCTTTGTCTGCTGCCCCTGTGCCACAGGGGGCTTGTGAGTCTTCTTATACTCTGCAGAAAGGTAAATCGGTGTTGGTCCAGGCACGGAAAACAGAATTTTTATGCTTGGTCTCAGGGGAGGGTTTTGACACAGCTGCATCAAAACAAAGAATTAAAGATGAGTAGAGGAAGTACACTTGTGTTACATACCTTTGTCCATTCAAAATAAACTGGAGAAGAGGCAGTAGTCTAACAATGTCATTTTGTGTCACGAGTGATGACCTTGAAGACACTGAGGACTGAAAACGTCCTCACGGAAACTTTCATACATACATCAGAGCTGTGACTTGGTCACAGACTGTTACTTCAGCAGGTGTCTCCAAAATTCAGGTCCTGCTCTTCCTGAGTGCTGTGCTGTATGATAAGCTCTGACCTGGAAAACTGTAATCCTATTAAAACTGTACTCATTACAGACTGAACATTTTATAGTTCTGTCACAGTGTGAAGGCCCCAGAGTGCAAATTAATAAAGGTTTTATATGCATTTATATAAAAAAATCACCTTTAAAAAGTCAGTGTGAAGTTTTTATTTTCTGTCCTCCAGGAAAATCCACCTATTCCAACAAATCCCAGAGAATCAATACTTGTTTAGAAAACTGTAATAACCGAAACATTAAGCCTAACAACTTTTAAATGCCTCTATTAGCGGTTTCTAAGTTTATCACAGGCTATATATGGGTAACGAACAAAATAGGGTAAGCTTGGAGCACAGGTCTTTTGAGGATACCTATACATGAAATGCATATCTCTACTCACTGGTCCAAGAACATGATATCAAAAAGGGTGAAACAGTTCCTTTGTTCCTATGACAAGAATACATCCCATATGGAAGTCATCAGTATCAATGCTAAGCTTCCCTAAGCCCTTTTGAGCCACTCCTATTAAATATACATTACACATACACCTGTACAAGTTGAAGTCTTGGAAGAACACATCTATTCCCCAGAAATCAAAGTGCTTTCAATGCAGATGCCTGCGGGGGGACAGTGATCATAAAGCAGCCAGAGAGCCAAAGGAATGCTGAGATTTCAGAGCCTGCATGATTACCCACAGCTGTACAAACAGTACAGTGGAGAAAACAGACTGACCTTGGCCATGTTTTGAGAGTGCCTGATAACCAGGTCCTTCAACAAGCCCTGTTTCAACATGAAGAGGAAAGAAGAGACGGTGACCCTGAGGAACAGGAGGAAACCAAATAATGATTAAAGCAGCAACATCGCACGTCAGCAGCTTGAACATCTTCAGGGGACTGAGATGGGACAAAACTGGTCGGTGATGAAGACATATGCCTTAGGTACCTGGCAGCAGGAGAAGTAGATTAAACCAGATATATGACACCAATATCTCAAGTACAGGTAGACAGCACACTTCAAACCATGAGTTACTGTGCTTTGACTATCCCAGAAATATCCATGGCAGAGAAATTTTAGTCTGTTTGCAAGAATTTTGAAATAGAATTCACAAAGCGGAGAGTGTTTCAGTGTATTTCTAAATCCACAGGGTCATGGCTATCTTTCTCCAGCTTATTAGTGCCTATATCCTACTGTATAGAGAGAACATTGAGGGGGCCCATACTAGCAAATAATTGTAATGCTCATCTCACTGACCTCCCTTTCACCCTTGCAAACAGGTATTTTCTTCGCTGTTTCTTCACATGTCTGGGGAACACACCCTCCAACACTTGCAAAAACAAACACTATCACTGGGCTGGCCATCAGTGTCCCCTGTAACACTTATCTTGGGCTGTGTCCCTCTAGGGTTGTTAAGTTACACACTTAACCTCAAGGAATCTCTCTCCCCTCCCTGTGGTGGACAAAACAAAGTGGATCACCCAACTGGTAGAGATGTTTGGCCCATAAATGACAGAGGCTTGATTCAGGATCAAAGCTAAAAACTAGCTTCTTCCAGAATATCCCACACCTCAGAGCAGGCTGTGGAGATGATCCTCAGAATGGCTGTAGGAAACAGCTTGAGGTTTGAAGGAAACTTGAGCTTTTTTGAGCTGGAAAACTGAGCATTACACAATACTTGTTTTTCTCACCTTTTGAATTCTGCCCTTGCAATATGCAAATCCTTAGGCACCCCTGTGTTCACTGCCACCCAGCATCTTGGTAAGCAGAAAAAAAAAAACAACCAAAAGAAAAACATCTCAAAACACAACAAGGGCAGTGAAAAGATAGAAGAAGATCAGAAGGTGAAGGTCACTATTCTGTCAGTCATTCGTGGAGAACTCCCCTCCTAGCACAGGCAGTATGAAAATGTTTCCCTGTTAAGGCTTCATCTATAGCTGCTGCCAGCTTGGCAGGGAAAGCAACTCTCTGATGAAAACAAATTCCCATGTTCCCATGACATTGAGTTGCTCCTGCAACACTGCAGCTGTCAAAAAACTTGAGTGACTCCAAGGAGAAACTGCATTTACCCTGGCTGTTTTGCTCTCCCTTTTCAAACACTAATTTTATATTCTACAGTCAGCCAAGCAACTCTTTACAAATTTTATAACCTATTCTCCCAACAGCCTGAAGGCACAAAGCATTCACACAGTGCACAACCTGAGAACTACAGCATAAAATGCATGAAAATGCATAAAGCCTGTATGGACAGTCCTAAATAAGGTTGGTGAATCTGCCTACATCTTCATGAGCAAGCGCTCACCTGACTAATAAGAGTTAAAACTAGACCATGTTAAGCTGATGAAAGCACAAGTAGGTATAGCATATTTAGATCTGCCACACAAAAATCCTGCATCTGATTTACAAGAAAGGTATGGAGCATGTCCTCACCAGATTATCCACCAGCTGCATATCAAGAGCTTTAGAATAAATTTAGAGAGTGAATAACTACAAATTGTATGTAATGAGTAGCTGGGAAGCAGGATAAGATGCAAGATGGGTCTTTTAAAACTACATCATGCCAAACTAAGAAATTACCTTTCTTAGATGTGATTAACTCAATCCCTCTTAAGGCAGAGGTAATATGGTCTGTCTCAACTATTGGACTTCAGCAAAGCATTTGATTCAGTACCACAACTTGGGTGATTAAAATGCAAACTGGAGAAGATGGAGATTAGTCAGCAAACTGTAAAGCAGTGAGGAACTGCCTTAAGGGAAGAAGACAAGTTGCATTGGAAAGGTGCTGTGCTGGGATGAGGGGATTCCACAAGTACCAGTCTTAGGACTTACAATATTTTTACTGACAGTTTAGATATTTTAAAAAAACCAACAAAACAGGGGTGTTGTGAAACATGACTGATATGTGATGAAATCTGTCAACAGCAGACGGCTGGAGGGTGTTGCTGGTATGCAAAAAAGTTATGGATATCACAGGCAGAAATCTCTCAGAGATGAAATTAGGCAAATGGAGTCAAATGGTGTAGTAAAAATCAGTCAGAAAAGCAGTAGAAATTATTCTAATAGCATTGTGGAAAAGACACTAGAGAAACTTCATCTGGAATATTGTATACCATTCCAGTTAGATCTATTTTCAGAAAGCACTCAAACTGGAACAGGTGCTGTGAAGACATATCCAGGAACATCACAGGGAATAAACAGCCTGTTTTATAAGACATTGGAAGAACTTCAGCAAAGCAAAGGATGAGAGAGCTTATGATTTCTTACCATAAACACTGTGGGGGGACAGGAAGGAAAAAGTCAAACTGTTCAATTTGAAGGACAATCTGACTCAAAATTTTTAACTGCAAGCTGGTCATCAACAGACCAAGTCCTGATATGAGAGGAAAGTTCCTAGTTACCAGAGGCATGACCAAAAAGGCTACCCACAGAGGAAGACAACAGCAAATGTTGCTGCTTTTCAGTATGAGATCTCTTTAGTTTCCAAAGAACCTCTACCATATGGCTGCCTCCCAGTGCTCCAAGAAATCAATTCCCATCTCTGTTCCTGCTCCTGTCCTCACAGTAGTTGCTGGTGGTGTCCCAGGAAGGTGTTCCTCAACTCTGGTCTTACACAAGCAGGTGTCTCACTGGTTGCACAGACTTGAGAGGCAAATCTTTGAACCTCTGTCTCCCAGCCCTCAGGGAAAGTCACTCCCTTTTCTCACAGTGGTGTGCAAAATACAAAATCCTCTTCTATTTCTCCAGCTGCTAGTTTTCCAGAGGCCTTCTTCGTTTTGATCTTAGGCAGCAGTTAAACAGCTCACTTCTCCAGCCCAGGTGCTTCCTCCAGCACGGCAACAGGAAACAAGCAGGCTCTGAGGCAGGCAGGTTCCCGAGCCCCTGTGTGGCATTTCTGCCCCAGCCACTGCACTGCTCTCTGCTCCTGCCCCAGCACTGCAGCATACCCTGCTCTTGGCTGTGGCAGCACAAGTGTCTGTGGGGACCTGCCTGACCTGCTCTGTCCAAAATACATGCACTACTGCAGTTGAAAGAGAGGGGCACGCAGGCTCCTGGGGAGAGGAGAAGGACGGAGAGGTACACAGCTACTGTTGATTATCCATGTTATGACCACATATCCATAGGGCGTTTGCCCTCAGGGGGAAAGAAATGTGTATTTTCAAAGGTTTAACGTTATCTTTTCTGGACCCAACTACTTTAAAAACAGCATGTTGACTATGGTCAACAGTCAGGTGTTAAAGAACACCACAGAAGTGCTCTTTCGTATTTTTGGGCTGCAAAACCTCCTTCTTGGAAGAAAGGGCAGAGAGTGAGGGTCAGGCATTAGGACTGTAAGCTCTGTCAATTGTACTGACTCATTTGGAGCACCTTAGAGCCCCCAAAGCCATTGATCATCCCTTGGGGACTGGCTTTCTATGTGATCATAGCAATGCATGCTTTCACCACCACTGCTCTGACATGCAGTTGCACTTGCCCCTCCTTCCCAACCTTGAGGCTGACCACGAGGAAAATGCCCTTTGTCACTTTGTCATTGCTGGCCATGCCAGGTTTACTAAACCTCTCACGTTTTTTATTCAGCATTGTACTAGCTTTGCAAGAACTGGAACTTTTCCAAATACAGCGTGAAGCCACCCCACTTCTGCTCTCCCTCCTTGCTGATGGGGGCTTTCTGTGGCCAGATGAAGGAATGGGAACCTGCAGGGTGTCCCCTGCACCCCAGGAAACCAGGATCTGCTGGGAAGGTTAAAGCTGACTTTTCCTTTGCACATCTGGCATCAAGAAGGTGCACAGAACTTGCCCATAGTTGCAGCTCATGTGAATGTCAGTTCTACTGGAACCCAGGAGTCCCCTGGGTTTTGAGAAGGGGATCTTGCCAGTTTTCACAGAAAGCATTAACAGGGAGCACACTGTGAGCAAGCTTGTGGAAGGGAACATGGGACAGGCCTGTGTTAAATTTCTGTTACCACAGTACAATCCTGGCCTGGGCCCAAGGCTTCTCAAAACTGTCCAGTACCTACTCTAATGGTGATTGCATTCAGAGGCAAACCTGTTCCTATGCAGATGGGACAGACAAATGTCACAACAAATAGTTCAGTGGTCTATCTTTAGAGCAGAGCTCCTGCACATCGACAGAAAAGCAGCTATTTCTCCCACTCTTTTATATGTTGGCCATGATGTCCCAGTCTGACTGACCTTTCACTAGTGTGAAACCTCTGAGGGCTATTTTCATCCTAGTGTAAATCAGCAGAGCTTCGAGGCTGGCATCACAGGAGGTTCTTACCTCATAGGGACTGTCCCAGCACAACCTTCCTCTGGAGCACACCTCTGGGCAGGAGATAACAGGATCTGCTGTACATGCTGACACTGCTGGCTGTGGCTGTCCCCCCGCCAGAGGAATCCTGAGCCAATCATTTAGAATTTCCCTCTTCCTTTTCTTAAGAGAGGCCCCAAACAAGTATCAATATCTTCCCTTCAGGCAGTGTTTCTGCCACTCTGCTCCCTTGCTGCAGCCAGTGAGGAGGTGAGCAGTGCAGTTCTCTGTGGTCTTCTGTGGTCAAGAGAGAGGGAGGTGCCTGCAGAAAGCAATTTATCCCTCCTGAACTCTTAACCAAGCCTCTCTCTGAGGAAGTGCCAAAGACAACTTTGCTCCTGACATTTGTGCTTCATTTAGACACCTAAAATGAGGTGTGGACAAATCCACACCCTTCTGCTTCTTGCATGATGTTTCACAAGGAGAAGTGTTGTAATTCTGCTTGCTGCTCTCAGCCGCTAATGCTAGATAGGATGTTAGATAAAGTACATCCACCCACATTCTGGCACAGCTCTTTCCCCCAAGTGACATAAATGATAATTTTCATCTTGCTTCACTAGATATTCAACATTGCCTAGTGCAAAAGATGCATATTTTCTTATTTGGCTTTGATAATAACACAGTTCCTATCTCTGGGTAACAACAGCCCACAACACCAAGTGTTGGATCCTGTGTGGTGATTGTCAGAATGGCTGTGTTTTGTAATCAATAGCTTGACAGTCTTTCTCAGAAAGATTTGCATTGCATGATCAACAGCAACACTAGTCCAAGCCAAGCTGATGAAAGAGACAGTTAATCCCAAAGAGCCAAGTACCTGGAATGTGCCCCGCTCTGCGAGGGCATCACTCAGCTACGTGCATACAGCTGGGTACGTCTGGTATAGCTGAAGCTGGTAGCTAGCCAGAGGTCGGGGCTTGGTTGGTGGTTGGGGTTTTTTTGCCTTTTTTTCTCTTTTTTTTTTTTTATGTCAGAAAAACTTCCACAGTTGTTCCACAAGAAAAGAACAAGTAATCTACCTGCATGGAATATATGCAGTTTTCCTTGTTTCTTCCTTGCTTACTTTCACCTTCTGCTAGTGTAATTTGAGTGACAAGATTTTTCCAAACACCAAATTAGGATAAACTGTTGTTGTGTGCAACAGATGAAGGGGAGTAACCGGTAGGCTTTTAACAAATGAGGAATATGCGCACAGGGCAGATACTGAAATGCATAAACTTTGCACTGTTTTACGAAAACAGCTGAAGGCAGAGCGGCACAGGTAGAGTCCTACAGCTGTGGGGTGTCTGTGCTTCACTTCCCACTCTCCCCTTTCCCTGGAGGCAGCTACTGCTGAGCTGCATGTAAAGCAGCTCCTAAACCACTTGCAGTTTTCAACCTGACATGTTAAAGCAAACTCTCCATACCCAAGCAGGGGAGTGAAAGGAAGCCCAAGGCATGATTCTCCAGGGAGGTAAAACACTGCAAGTGACACATCCCCTGGTACCTGAAGAGAGCCATTTGCACATATGAATGACGACGACACCCCAGGACACAGTGGTTTGCACCTTCTTTGCCCAGATGCACATGCCTCCACCCTGTCCCATGCAGTGAGGGGCATGCTCTGAGTCACATTCAGTCACACGCAGTCAGGTCTGAGCTGACTACATGTGAACACCTGCCAGAAGCCTGTGAAACAGGCTTTCCTCACCATTGATCCTATGCAGCTACACATACCGTGGCAAGGAAGCACCATCTCTAAAAAGAATCCCAAACATAAGAGGAAACAGCAATGACAGTCAAAGCTAGAACCACATGAAACTACATAGGTAGGCCATATCACCTATGGTGTCTGGGCATCACTTGGCTGCATGCAAAATTGCTGACTGACAATTGCAAAGGCCTGTATTAAATGAGCTTTAAGATGAGGTCCAGCCACTGACTATACACTTTCCTAGGCCGCTGCAGCATAAAATGAAACAGGTCTGTGTTGATCATAAGTGAACGCACCAAAACATGTCAACCCCTTGTGTGGTGCTTGGTAGAGCAGACCCAGGGAATGTTGCACTTTAAGGGACCTGGCTGGGTCCGACTGGCCAAAGCCATTTCTCTTGGCTCCCCAACTGAACTGGCAAAGCTGACTTTTGCCACTCCAAGGATAAGAGGCCAGGACTGAGACTGGCTCTTACCACTCAAGAGAACATAGAAATGGTCAAGCTGTTACAGGGAGCTGACAGAGAGTTGCGTATGCTGTCATAACACCATCACAGGAGGCGGAAACAGCAGAGGTGGGAGCAGGGCAGTACTTTGTATCCTCCCATTCCAGCTTCCCAAGCTCTGCTCTATCTAAGATACTTAGGAAAGCCACCACCATTCCAGCTGCTTACTTTGTCACCAGTGACAGCCAACTTAAGTGAGCATTGCCTGTGCCTTGCTGCCTCAAAGCCCAGAAACAGCTTCATTTCTCCTGGTGGAGGGAAGATGGTGCTTTTATTTCTCTGTCAGGCTTAGAAAAGCCATAACATAGCAGAGCAGATTGGAGAGCTCAGATAAAGGAGAAGAGCACAGACTGAGTATGGGGCCAGGCACCCAAGCCATCCATTCGCAGGTAACCTGGTATGCCTAGGATGAGGCACCTGAGCGCTGGGTGGAAACTAAAATGTGGGGCTGGGAAATCATGTAGCTGAGAGGGATTTACATGGCTGTGCCCTGCTTGCTGAAAGCTCGCTCTGTTTACATGCTGGGACAGAGCTGCCACAGCCCTGGGCTGTGTGCTGCCCAACTCGCACCTTGGCCCCACTTGGATTCACACACACCACACAATGCCTTCACACAGATATATTTATCAAGCTAAAAAAAGTTCTGGTTAGCTGTTGTGTTGCCTGTGAGGCTGAGTTGCGCTATCTAGGAGGGAAAAAGAGGCCACCTGGAACTGTAAAAATCTCACAAGCCTGCAAAATAAGGAGGGCAGCATGCTGGTGGGAGGTTGGATATTTACTGGAGTGGAAGAATTCCAAAACAGAAATGATTCATTTTTACTGCACAGTCCGTCCCCCCACCATAAAAAAAAAATATTTTCCTTTTTACATATTTCCTGGAATATGTGATCGTACTAGAAGAGCATTTCATGCTCCTGTTATGAAAGGGAATCCAGTCCAATGGGACAAATTCATTCTTGGAATAACTTTCAATGAAATCAAGAGTTACAACTGGACTGACTTCAGTGTAACAAGTCCTCAGGATACTGGTGGCTGCTGCAGTCATGTTTTTGTAGACAGTCTGGATCTACAAGTTTTCCTAGTATAATAATTGCAGTAAGAACTGTGAGGTTTTGTAACCAAACTTGTTTATGCTGTAAAATCCCTTCTTTGAATGATAGAGAGGTGACTTATACCACTTAATTTCTTCCAGTTTTTACTTGGGAGTTGCTGTTCTATTATGAAATGTCTTTATGCTGTCTGCACAACAGGTGTGAATGATTACTTCTGCATTGTAACAGTACCCTTTTCTAGTACAGACAAGCTAAAATGTCTAAACTATTTTATTTTATAAAATGCAAATATTAGGATATGGTTGGGGAAGAAAGAAACTACTATCTTGAAACAAAATAGATTGATGCCCCACAATTGCCTGCAAGATAAATTCTGTGTGACAGTAAGAGAACAAAATTCACCAAAATAATCTAGACCATTTTCTTTCAGTATTTTTATCACAGTTGGGATCTTTATTTCCTAAGCAATCTGTATAAACATCTGCATGAATTTATAGCCTGTATATGTCTATTTACATTTCTAAGATCCAAGTTACTCTTGTTTGCAGCATGCAAAGAACTTGAGCAGGATGTGATAGCACTTCATGTCATCTCCACTTGGAAGTGCAGTAGCCCTGCAGTATCTGCCTTGCCACCCCAAGGGGCAGTGGGACACCTGCAGATTTGCCATTGCCAGTTTGACTGCAGATGGTCTAAGGAACTTCTGGGAAGCAGATGTTCCTTGGAGAATCTCCTGGAAGTGAAAGGGAGCATGATAAAGAGAACAAAGTTGCAGGGGTAAAAATCTAAGTATGCAGAAATATGGAGCATCTCACTGAAGGTGGGATTTCACACAGTATTTTGTCCTGGAAAAAATGCATATAGGCTCAGAAGGTTCTTAAAGCAAAGATAAGCAGATGTGTTTGATGGATTAAAATCAGTGAAACTCAATCAGTGCTTGTAGAGAGCAGCTTTACAATATTTCCCCATGTATGGCATACACCTTAGGAAAACTCCAGATCAGTACCATAGTGTTCCTTAAAATTAGTCTCTGAGATAATTCACACATCTCAGCAGAGATGGGAGAGCTGATCAAGGACAAAGAGTCTACGTAGGATCTAAAAGGGAAGAAGAAGCTTTGGAGTACCTGAATTTGCAGATTGCTTCTGAGCGGCCCATTACAGGTTAGAACAATGAAAAACAGGCCCCTTGTCTTAAAGCCTCCCACTGACAACCTGTTTCTTGAGACAACTTGGAACTCGCAGCAATTAGGCTGTGGGTCGGAGGAATTTGCTTTGGGGGTGCCAGGGCTATTCTGGCACCTTGTAACTGGCTTTCCCCAGGGTTCCTCACTCTCCTGCCCATCACAGGAGTAAAGCATATCCTCGATGCAACAGCACTGGGGCCTTGGGACACCAGGAAAGGTGGTGTTGGAAACAAACAGCCATTGCCAGTGATTCAATGGCCAGTAGCTCATTTGCAGGGAGGCCCAAGGGGTGTGCTCCTTCCTGCAGCAACCTGGGGCACAGCAAAGTCGCTCCACCCATTGTGCACGTGCAAAGAGGCCCATATGCATGTACAGAGAAATACCATCAGCCACAATATAAATGGACTTGTATAAGTTAGGTTGAATTCTTCTCTTACTGAGGTAAGGAAGTAAGTGGAAAGGGGTGACAAAACAGCAAGCAAAGAAAACAACTTCTGTAGCAGCCCTGTGAATGTGTATGCAGCTGCAGGGTCAATTAGTATGTGTCTCACAACCAGAGAAAAGATGTTGCAGCAATCAAGGTACAAAAGAAGAAGAGTCTGGCACAGTTTGGGCTACCAGACTGGCCAAAAAAAAAAGACCGTATCTAGTAGATATTACGCAAAAATAGTCCACAAGACTAAAAATAACATGGATATATCAACATCTAAAAAAAGATCAAAAATTAAGCCCATAAAGATTGTAAGTCATATAAGATGCAGAACTTTAGAGGTTATAAAAGACAGTGATGAAAATTAAATTATACTAATTCACACTACCTAGTTTCAATCTTCTATCACCAGAGCCAAAACAAGCAGACAGCTTTATTTACTGTTTTTTCATTTTTTCTGGGATGTACAAACTGAAGGGGCTGTATGCCAGACCTCCCATGCTTCTCATATACAGACCATGTTTCCTGCTTGCCCAGGCCTCTCTTCTGCCAGCACCTCAAGCATGTGCTTTGGTGGCTACCTCAAAAAGTGCCTGGAGGACTGAAAAGGCAAGAAGCAAGAAACTGTGTGGAGTAACAGACTGTATGAATCCCACTCTGCAGGTCAGACATCTGACTCAGGTTTGCAAGGTTTTGCAAAGTATTTAATGTACCACCTTCTCTTGCCCATGGGTTAGGATGCCCACCAAACGAAGTTGGTGTCCTGGTCTTGAACAGACAGCAGCAGATCTGATTATGAACAGGGACTGGCAGCTCAGGCAGCTGCTTAGCAAGTCTTGGCACCACCAGGGGTGTAGCTAGCTGCCCGGGGGCATTTTAGACTTTAGTTACAGACCCAGGACCCTTAGTTAAGCATATATCCTGCAAAGATACTCTAATCTTTCATGTGCTTTAACCCTCCATCCCTGCTCAGGGACATTAAAGGTTTAGTTCAGCATTTGCAACAGGACCCAGATACATGAAGAGCTTAAGGTGAAAGGATAAGCTAAGTGGAGGGGCTGCAGCAGAGGCTGATCCCATCTGGGGAACAACAAAGAGTCCTGTCATTGGTCCTGTGTGCTGCTGTAAGCACTGGACACAAGCTGGCTCAGCATGAACAGTCCCTGCATGAGCACACTCCCAGGAGAGACGAGGGCAGCCAAGGGAGGGGCAGGTAGGCTGCTGGGGCAGCTGCAGCACCCCCTGGGGCAGCATGGGGAAAGGAAGGGAGGGAACAGCTCTACTCAAAGCCCTGCTTGTGCAGTCATAGCCTGTCTGCAACCACAGCCTGTAAGCAGCCATATGGACCCAACCAGGCTGGAGATTCAAGTCTTCTTCCAGCCGTTGCTGAAGTGTCAGTACCCCAGTATAGTCCCACCCTGGCTGTTACCATTCTCCTCCTAAGGACCACCACCCTCCCAGGTTTGTCAGCATAACTGTTTGTACATGCTTCCCTAATCCTCTGGAATCAAAATGAGCCGTGCTAGCTCAGGCAGCTGAAACACAAGGTCTTCCTGTATCTAGTTCAATGCTAGTAAATAGGTCAAGGAAAGCTGGCGGGGTGCGTGTGTGCCTGAGTGCTGGGTGAGTGGTAATCTCCTCAGCCAACAGACCTGGAGTTTACAGACTGACTTAGGCACCTCTGCGCTGATCTGCCCCGTGCACCCAGGAGCTGACTTTGGCTTGTGTTCAGTGCAAGCTACACCAAGCGGATGAGTCTGATCAGAGAAATTCCAGATGTGCCCAACACTTTTTCATCCCTACATGCCCCTTGACTGCCTGTTCCCTCCACTGGCAGCCAAGGAGAAGGCTCCATTGAGGTCCAGCTGGGGTAAAGCAGAACCACATCATCCTGCACACACTGCCAGGGGCACAGTTCCCCCCTCCCAGTACAAAAGGATGTGAAAGCAGGGTGTGTGGATGGTGCTGGCCATGCAGGGTGCATTCCCTCTGCCCCAGTACACAAGAGCGTGATGCTGCTGAGCTGCCTTCTCACACCAGCAGTTTTCATGCCCCTAGTTGCTTGCAGCTAGTGAGAAATGGTTTTGGTGATGCTTTAAATGCTCATATCTTGACTTCTGGGGCCTAGCAATGCTCTCCTCCTATGTGTAATACTTGTCCTGTGGTGTAGATGGGTTTGGGGTTGAGCTTATGAGAACACAGAATTTGCAAGTTCTCACCTCTTCCTTCCTTCCTTCCTTCTCAAGCACTCTCAAATCAAGATGCCACAAACAAACCACTTTCTTGCAAGTGCCTGTACTACTGTTTTACGTAATTCAGAACTGCAAAATCACTTTCTCCAGGTACCTTAGCAGGTACCAGTGTGAGATTCTCTCTCAAGGGATCCAAGGAGACCTGGTGTTGACTTCTCTGCAAAAGCAAGAACCTTACACTCTAAATAAGATAATTATCATGAGGATGTTTGTGCCCATTCTTGGTTTTGGGGACTCTCCTTTCTCTTTGCTACCATGACTCATAAAACTCATTAAGCCAGAGTATGCCTAGCAGAGCATTTAATTATACAGCAGTTGCAGGGTAGTGACAGAATCTATGTTTAACAGGCTGACAGCAAGATGGCTTTATGTACAAAGCTATTTGGATGTCAATATAGCCAGTGCTATCCATAAGGCTGGGCAAGCCATACCAGGCACCAAACCAGCAAGGAGGAAGGTGAAATTTGTGCCAGGAGTAGGCTCGAGACACTAGTGATTTGCATAAACAGTCTGAAAACCTGCCTGTCATCACCATGTCTGGGGCAATGTGTAGAAACATTATCTGGTAAATCAACAGCCTTGCACTGCACAGTGACCTAGATAGGAAATACTATGCAAGAAGGGAGAAGGTAAGACTGTGCACTGTTGTAACACAAAGATCAGGTTATTTGCTGCTGCTTTTATTCTAGCTATGAGTTTAATAGTCAATAAACCACTCGAAAACTAGTTCTAGCCCCTAGCCCTCCTTTGTTTCTCAGACACTCTCACAGCAACACAGCATGCAGCCAGACCAATTTATGAACAATGTATTTCAATACTTAGCAAAACATTAACAAAATATTCTTAAAACCACTGTACACATCTCAGCTATGGGTGCACAACTTCAAGAGTACAGCCTTAGGGTGTTTTGAGAAGCTGCTCAGAGGGATTACACCAACTGGAGTGACTACTTCTCTCTTGTGTAGAACAGGTTTGTTTACATAAAGAAACTCTTTCCATTGTTGCCTTTGTGATTGCAGTAGACAATTCAGTTGTAGCAGGCTAGGATATGTGAGGATGATTTTGCTCACTGGAATAAAAAAGCAAAGGGAAGTTTTTGGGATACTGTTGGAAATTCCCTCCCATTAGTACATTTTGTCCCGATTACTTAGAAACCAAGCATGACTAAGTGCTTTGCCATAAGTTTTGGCTTTGTGAGGTTTTTTGCCTTGTAATTTATCTTACAATTAGCACTTTGTATCACACATTCTAAGGTCTGGTCTTAAAATTCTACCATAAAACCTCAGCACACTGAAAGAAGCAAGCACTGTTTTGGTACAGAAAACACATCCTCCTCAACTTTAAAGAGATTAAGAAATTTTAAGCTTTTTAAAAGAAATTGTAGCTGGATGATACTTTCAGGAAGGCAGAGGAATGATAGCTTTGTAGGGCAGCGGCTCAGTTTTCCTACACATATCAAAGGTCTTTGAGATCAAGTAACTTATCTATAGACCAGTGTTCAATGCAGTCTGTAAGCAGAAAAGTTTGCTTTCATTTTTTCGTTCTTCTGTAGACAGAATATTGTCTCCAAAATTAGCCTTGTTCACTCCAAATTACTGAGCTGAGCCAAAATTAAGCCTCTGCTTTATATTTTCAGATTTTTTTCCCCTAAAAGTAACCAAACAAGTAACAGAGTATGCCTCTTTCAAATGCATAGTATACAAGACTTTGATATTGCCACGAGGCTGTCAGAGTGAAATTTTCCTTTTTCAATCCCATTTTTTAAAGTTATTTCTTTTGAAAATAATACATGAAACTTGACCCAAACACAATTCCCCCCTATAATTAGACTGCAGCTAAATCTTGGAAAATGCACTGTAGCTAAATTTTGGAATACAGTGCTTTTTAACCTGCCATCACAATCAAGGGACCTACATTAATGAAAAGGGAGAGTGTTAGGTCAGAATCTTCTAGCTTCTGTAACAGTCACCTGGTTTCCGCCTATATTTACATATTTTTTAGAAACAAAATTCCAAGTATTTTGCTCTTGGGACTTAGTCCGGAGTTATGTTTGTGATTACTCTGCCACATATTCTCACACTCATGACAGTCCATCAGAAAAATTGAATAATTTCCACGTGGTAAATGACAGCAGTTCTTACAGCATGTATTGCTGTATTCACTGGTCCCAGTGAAACCATTTCTCCATTTGTGGTGGGAAGGGAAAGATCCCCTCTTCAAGAGTGTTTCTTGACTGACTGAGGCAGGTATCTTTTTTTGTCAGTTGCAGCTGATGATCACTGTGGCTGCATTTTCCACACTGCTGGCAGTAGTTTCTGTATAGACTCTAAGGGAACTTCTCTCTCCACACTCATTTTTGGGAAGAGCCTTACATGATAATTATTCTCCTTTCAACCTGCCCTCACACCTCATCTGACAATGAGGGAGATCCTGTTCCCCTTCCTGGTCCCACCACACCGCTCCACAACTCTGCTTCCTCTGTCTCCATCAGAGCTCAGCACTCCCCCACACAACAACATTGCAAAACTTCCTCAGGGATGAAGACCTCCTCTATTTATAGAGCACTGAGGCTAGATGAAAGTTTCCAGAGTTTTCTGGAAGAGCTCACGTCTAGCTGCTCTGAAGGCTTACAAAGGGAAACAAGCTTGCACCTTGCTTTAGAGCTTTGCCCGGCATCTAACAACCACTAAACCTTTGCAGTACAGTATGTAGTGCACCACGCATGTGTTTGATGTTATACATTGGTATGTATTTATGAACCTCTGAAAACTTGTCTTCCTGACATGCTTGGGGCAGATTCTCTACCATGAACCCATATTCCCAACTGATTTTCGTCCTAGGTCTGTGATTCAGAGCTATCTTAAGATAACAGAGAGAAAAAACTGTTTTTAGCTTTGTGCTGTGGTTTTTCCTTAAAAGACTGAGGCTGATAGTTTTAAATCAAAAATAAGGTTCCATTAACAAATGCACTGCTGCATGTTGCTCCACAAAGATGTGATTCAGCATTTCTTTTACTTGTGTCACAAGTTAAATACTGAATATACTTAAAAATAGTGGATAAACGACTGTAGCTGTAGCTAAAATAAGGTAGGAGTCAGGCTGGGTTCACAGGATGGGCATACCCACAAACATAGTCTGTGTGCGTATATGAGCTAGCCATGTTCAGCCTCTGAAACTGATAAGTTGCTGCTTGTTAAAAAAAAAAAGAAAAAGGCAGCAAGCCCTTGACTACTTTTGCCCACAGCACATGGCTTTCATTGGAGGATGTGTTTGCACAAAGGGAGGAGTGTTGCCTCCCACACAAATTTCAACAACCATTTGAACAATTTGGTAAATAGGTGGGGACAGAGTCTTCATCTATTGTCTGCCTATCCCCTCCAGTCAGAAGTCAATCACACAGTGAGGAAGCTCTAATCTAAGGGAGAAATCCTTTTTAGGAATTTACTTTTTAATGAAAATTCCTGAACATGGTCCCAGCATTACCAACAATCTGAGGGTACACACACACACCCCCCAATACAAACAAATGAACAAAGAACAAAACACACCCGAAACAACAACAAAAAAGAGAGAATAATTAATAAGGGAGAAAATAGAAGCCTAATGCAACAGGAAAGGAAGAAAAGTGAAATCCACCTCCTGACAAGATAAGTGTTATCATCTTCCCTTGCACTGTAAGTGGATGAAGAAGGAGCAAGTTGCTTCTTGACCTGTTTTTTTGCTTTTCCATAAAAATGAAAGGTCATTTCTTCTAGTACCAATAAATGCCACCTTTTCTCTAAGTCACTAATTAGAGATTTTTCTCTTAGTCACTAATGAGCAAGGAACAGGTTCAGGTGACTCTAACAGTGGCAAACTGATGCAGAATGATAGCAAGACTCAATCACAGCCCAGCGCTAATTACAGCTCTGGAGCACATACTATCATTCTGAACACAAAACAAGGATATTAATAATACAAATTTAGCTCGGTGCTTGCACAAAATCCTTGTAAGCTTAATTTTACAGGACTTAATATTTCAGTATTGCTTTGTAAAAGCTCTCCAATGTACAATTCCACCATTACATTTCAGTGGATTCATTAACAGCATTGTGACATCTGAATGCCCATTGAAAGAGATAAAATTAATAGTGTCAGTTTAGATCATGCATGGAGGAGGCAACAACTTTCATAATAAGGGAATTTGAATTACTGTATATGCACTACTAGCATTCCTGGTTTAGTAAATATCTGTCCTTGGTATAAGTTGCTTGGGATGTGCTTTAAAACATGATAAAATACCTTACTCTGGTATTAGTCAAAGAGTATTTGCACAAGCACAAGAGGGTTGTGCTTGTTAGCATATGAAGAATAAGAAGACAGAGAACACTATCATAATGAATGTGCATCAATATTACAAGTTTTATATTATATTTGTTCAGTTGTAAAATATCAGTAACTATTATCATTAACAGACAGAACCTTTCAACTACTAAACCTAAGAAGAAAAACAAAGAAACAAAAACTTACAAAATTGGAGTCCCTGGCATGCTATTTGCACCATCAGTAGCTTGAAACACCTCTCCTTGCATACTTAGGTGATGCTAGCTGTTATCCTGTCTTGGGACAGAATATCCTGCACTTTGGATCTGCTGATTCCCTCAATACAGTTTCAAAATGAAAAGCTTCTCCTCAGTCAGAGAAGAGAGAAAGTAGAAATGGGTCAAGTCACATAATGTGAAGTAAATAAGAGTG
Organism: Rhabdornis inornatus; assembly: GCA_013397075.1. Taxonomy (NCBI): domain Eukaryota; kingdom Metazoa; phylum Chordata; class Aves; order Passeriformes; family Rhabdornithidae; genus Rhabdornis; species Rhabdornis inornatus. The sequence continues at coordinate 6,511 of VWZS01008822.1, read as the reverse complement.
AAGTTACATGACATGACTGAGTCAGCTTACTATTCTGACTTGGGTGGTCCCACTTTTCTCTCCCCGACTCCTGGCCCTGCTGGTCCACACCCTCTCTTACACCACATCAAACCACTTGGTAAGCTGATCCAACTTGTTAATCCAACAGAAAACTCCTCTCTTGGACTGACTCACTAAAGGGCTTGACAAGAGTAATGCCAAGGAGAATGATTCTGGAGGGAGCAGAACCATCCCTTCTGGTGGCAGCAACTCAACACTGTGTCTCAAATGAACCACAACTGAAGAAAGCATTGAAGGGCACGAGAGCAGCACTGAAAGCAAACAGAAGAGCATGGAGTAAAATCCTGTGTCTTTGGGAAGAACGGAAATGCAAGAATAGACATCACAAAGCCTTTGGGGTGGGGTGGACACTGAAGGGTGCAATGGCAGGAGAGCAACAGGACATTGGATAGCGTTATGCATCAGAGGGGGGCATGGGAACACAGGTACTGTCCTGGCAGAAGGAAGAATGGGTAGTGACAGAAAACATGGTACTGAGTCCACTTGGATTGCAGAGGCTCTCTGGGGTACAGGCTCACACAGTCTGTGTGTGTGTCTGTAGCCAGCCCTGGCAAAGGTGAACTCTTTGGGACAGATCTGCTACTTTGATAGTTTTTACAAAACACAAGCTATAATATTGTATCCCCACTGTTCAAGAAAAGAGAGAGAACACTATTGTTCACTCCAAAAACAAACAAAAATGAAGCCTGTCCTTATTCTTCTCAAGAAACTGCCTCATCAGAAAAAGAAAGAACAAATATCAAACCACTGAGGGTTTTTGAGGAATACCACCTAGTCAGTCTTATCAGCTCAAAACCTCACTCACTATTATCTTTTCCTTCCTCTCTTAAATTACTGAGACAGGTCTCATAGTAGCAAATGTTTTAAGCTCACTGTTTTCTTGGAATCTCCCCTACTTGTACAACCACCTCCATAAGAAAAAGAGTTTAGGGGTATCAGAAATGTGCTAGTCATCTGGAGAATGAGTGAAGATTCAGTTTGTTTTCCCTAAGATAAAATGTCCAGGTTTTTAGCAAATTTGTCTTCACAGTTTCAAGGAACACTTCTTGAGTTCCTCTCTTGAGCTTTGAGTAATTATTCCTAGGTAATCCGGAAAAAAAAAAAAGGTGGAGACTTTGTAACTCATTAAATAGCACAATATATCGCAAGGCATGAGCTGAGGTATTCTCAAGCTTCCCAAACCAAGGGGCAGAGGGCAAACTGTCCTTGCCTACACCCCAGGGCATCCCTGTTCTCTTCTCCAAGTACAAGACCAGGCACTGGCAGAAGAAAGAACTACGTGCCTGGCAGCCGAAAGACAAGGAAAGAGAAAATATGATGTGCAATAAATCAGGTACACACAAAATAATGGTGGCAGGTCACATCATCCTAACACTGCTCAGCATTGTTTCCACCTTAATGATCTTTCAGCATGTCACCATGCTGAATCATGATGACAGAGGGGCAGGAAGCACATATCAGATGCAGAATGAACAGGTCCTTTTGTGATTGTGGTGCAATGAAGCACGGGGCTTTCTTTATGTTGGAGTCCTCTGTTCTCACTCTGGAAGACTTGTCTGCACCAAAATCAAGAAAAGGTTCTGGAGCAGTTCAGATAAATTTGACCTACATACAGATTAAACAGGAATCTCTCTTTTTTTTTGCCTCCAAAACTGTTTATTGCTGTATCAGTGCGTGAATTTCAAATGGATTTTAAAACTGTTCTTTAAAAGCAATCTTCTGTTCATTACTGGACTTTAAGCACCCTGAGGGCCTGCTAGCTTGCTTAAGTTAGAGGCCAAAAATGTACATAATTGTCAATCTTTAGCAAGACAGGGAGTTCTTTTCTAACCAGAGCCAGAAATACTCCCTCTGGAGAAATCTCACAAACAATGTGAAAAAAACTTTTGAACTTTCCATGGTACAAAGTTTAAAATGAGGACAAAACTGGAATGAGTTGGTCTTGAACATTTTCTAAGCTATGCTGCATTTCCATAACTTTACAGACACAGACATCTGGAAGCAGAATTTTCAGCTAGAAAGAAAAAAAACCCATTGTTCTGTATTTCACTGGCATGATTAATTTTCCTTAAACATTAATAAAATTATTACAGTAGACAAAAATTTTACTATGTATAAATCTCTCCGGATCAACCCTAACTGTATATTTGGTGTAATAAAAATAGGCTATATTCCCAGATATGAAAATGCATATAGTTTCAGACAGATTCAGGGACAGCAAAAGCAATTTTAGTTAAACAGCCTGGAGGAATCCCATAATATTAAAGACAGTATTAAACACAAGTTTACATAGAGTAATTGAGAATACTCCTTATAGTTTAGTCCAACATTTATATACTCAGATTATAATGAAAGTTTTTTTCTTTTAAACATTAGACCATTATGATATTCAATGATAAACAACCAACTTATTCTATTACTTTAATTTCAGCAAAAACTTTTAGGGAAATTCTACAATGGCATCAACAAGCACTAAGCAGAATGAGAGATGGTACAGAGTACTGCAGATTGTTTTTAGGGCTCTGAGCCAAATTCTCTGTTGTCCCAAGCACCCTTTGCCACGTCATACTGTGGAAAACACCGAGTTCTTGGCATATCAAAGCACGGATCTTGAAAAGTTCTGGAACTCCTTCAGTTATGGTGCCCAACTGATTTGAGGGGACCCTGTGCTTGGTCATGTGCTTCTCTGTAATGGCTGGCACTAGTCCCAACAGTCAATAACCCCACACCTTCCAGATCACCTCTACTGGGTGACCCTTTCCTTGCTTTGCAGAAACAGGGGCCAGGGGATGTAGCTGGGAGATGACTAAACCATGCTAACCCTTTGAGTACCTCAGGAAAAAAGCGTGCATTCAATAAAGGAGCACTTGCATAGCCTTGTGGATGTACTCTGTACACTTTGTCCCAATTAGAAAGGAAGTGAGTTTAACAGAAAATCCACCTCAGACAAACAGCTCTCTCCTTTAACTTGGAAAATCTGCAAACCTGTTACAGTTCACTTGCTCATATGAAAAGCAAGCTTGAAAAATGGCACTGTTGAGACCAGTGAATAATGGTCTAAGTGGAATACCAGCAGTCAAGCTGAAGAACATGGTGGAGTGGTCTGGGTGGAGGAGAGCAAATGGTACAAGCCCCCAAGTTCTGACTTTTAATTATGATGCTGTTGTGGACATGCATCTGTGTCACTGATGCCTGATGCTACTACCCACCTCAGCAGCACATGTAGCTTCCAAGAGGCCTTCTGGCAGCAATGAAAAACTTAGCCTGGAGTCCAAGCACTTTTCCCATTCACAGCAAAACTATCTCAACATGAGATTACTTACTTTTCATTTAAACTTTACTTCTAAACTGACCTTGTAACCGTCTACAATCTTGTTACTCTGCATTCCCCTTCTTCTTCCCCCGACTTCAAAGATTCTTTTTTGGTTGCTTATATAATCTCAGCACTGCAGTACACAAGCCATCTAAAGCATGGTATAAATGCAGCTATTATTACTACTTAATAAAACCAGAAAAGTCATTCATTAACCAACCTTTTTTTCTCCCTTTCTAATAAACATATCAGATCCATATCTAAGTGGTTATAAAAAACTATGACCTTGCACTAAGTTTATCCCACAACATCCTCATCATGACTAGTATTTTATTAAAGACTTTTCACTGCATTCTCTGCAAAGCAGTATGTCTCATCATTACCTAGTCAGCAGTAAAGGTCTTTTCCAACATTCACTGACACAGACAAGCAATTAATTATCTTAGAAAGGCTACTTTAGGGACCAAGAGTAACTAGATGAAAAGAAAGAGAATGAAGTCCCTTCCTCCTCTGTTCTGGCAACCATCATATTGATCATTTCACTTTGTATACCATATGTTGCTTTTTGTTGTGCTTTGTCCTTACACTGTCTTTTAAGGAACAAACTCTTTGGCAATGAATAGAGTCTTACATGCTTCGAAAACATTTCTAGCATGGTGCAGACACTATTGTATTATAAGTACTCATTGTATTCCTGAGTTTCCTTACCACCAGTGCTCCTCAACACAGTGTTGTCACTGTAAAACAGCCTTCATTAAGTTTTGTGTCACTGGCGTAGTGCTGCAATAATAAGGCAAAATGCTTCATACACCGAAAGGTGGATTTTGTTGAACTTGGTATTTCTGTTGACCATGCTGTGAAACAGTATGATGTCAAGACAACTGAAGTAGCTTAGCACATTAGCAAATGTGACAACTGAGAGCTTTAATTGCATCCCATATGGAAAGGAGAGGGAAAGAACAGAAGACTTCTGAAGCCAAATTAGCTCATAAATTAATAACTATCATTAGATTTTAGCCAGGCACCATATTTGTGCCTTGGTCTTTTTCTTAGTTGTTTCATGGTTGGATGATTGAGTTTCAAGTCTGTGACTTTCATCTCCATTGTGTTTGCAGAAGGAGTATACAACAAATGCAAAAGATCTTTAACTCTTCAGTTTCTACCTGGCAGAATACCATTGTTAACATTTCTCAAGGTTTTGAAAATAACAGCCTTGACTCTCTTCTCATTTAGCCCAGTTAAACAACGTCACAAGTCCAAGGTAATCAGCTGAATTAATGTCATCTTAAAGCATGCTAAAGGAATGCCTAAGCCTATTTTTGACATACCTCATATACCTATAACTGAAGGAAAAACTCTCATTAAACCAACATTTAAAATCTGTCCACTTCATGCTTTGGATTTAAAACTTGGTTTTAATCCACTTCCTTCTGCCCTTACCACAAAGAAATTACTAATCTGGAATTTTGTTTTTAGTTTCCATCTTTTCCAGTTCATTTACCACTTGTTTTTTTCTTTGGTGGTTGTTTTTAATTCACCCTTGGAGCTCACCAGTCATATTCACCTTGAAATTTTATCCACTGGGCTTTCATGACCTTGTCCCCTCAGTACTCCTTCTGCCTTTCTAATAATTCACCCTGGTTTTCCTTCTCATTTTTCATGTATGTACCACAATGCACTTGTAGCTTTGGTACACTTTGCTTCTCCTACATCCTTCACATAGTACACTCAGTACCTAACATTCCTCCAAGTCTTACTACTATGCCAATCAATCTCAAATCCAGTTCTATAGGAGAGATAAGACCAAAACCATTTTAACTGCATACATAAAGTCATCTCACTATAATACAAGTATATTACAGTGTTAAACCTCAAAAAAGCCCATGAGAAGCAAAAGCAGACAGTGGCAGAGAACAAATCACTTATCTAAAGTCACGTGAAGTCCTGTGGCAGCCTCTGGGTTACCAACCAGAGGATTCATTTCACCTTTCTACCTCAAGATCTGTTTATTAGCGCAGGTATTTTACATATCTTGGGCTTTAGAATGGATTTGCTTAACTTACAGGCAGTGCAGACCAACGGTATGCATCGCGTCTCACCAGCCCACGGAGCGGATGCTTGCTGTCTGTTCACCAAATGGTTCTCTGAGAATATGGGCGGGAAAACACCCAGCCCAGGAGGAATCCTTGCTCTGCCTCACCACGCGTCTCTGAAGCACTGACCACCGTGTTGGGCTGTACTGCAGGAAACTGCAGAATACACTCCACTTTCCTAAACTACACCACAAGCAAGCAAAGCCACGGCTAATCAGATCAGTGGAAGCTTAAATATCACCTCAGAGAAGTCCAGATCCCTATGTGGCTTCTGACAACCGACGTGACTGAGCTGAGACCTTTGTCCCTCCACCAGCACTGCTCTGCCAAACGAGCTTCCTTTTTCCTGTCAGGGACCTTGCCACATTCATCGCAGCACAGGCCCCAACTCCTGGCCTCGCCTTGTTTTGGCAGCTGCATCAACTGGCTCCTTCTTCCTGCTTTTTACTTTTTCTTTTCTTAATCGGCCTAGCTCCGGCCTTCATTACCACTCCGTTAGGAGTGACACAAGCCACGTGTTACTTATGAAGGGGACAGCACTTGTCTCTCCCACTGTACTAGCTATCCAGCGAGAGTATTTTGGGGCCTACAGGAGCGACAAAACCTGGCCCTCCACTGTAGCCGGGTGCCGCTGCCACCACCCTGCCTGTCACTGAAGAGACAGTGCCCAGCTTCCACGTCACCCGCCGCTCCTCGGTGCCCTCGCCTCACCTGCTGGGGCAGCCGCTGGGGCAGCAGGCCAGCTCGCTACTGGGGTCACGGGCACCCTCAGATTAGCGACCAACCCAGCGACCACGGGGCGGCCCCGGCAGCCCAGACTGGTGACACCCCCCAGCAACTTCCCCACTCTCCCTGCCGCCAAGGCCGCACTCGTCGTAGGGGGTTAAGGGCGCCATCCCCACGGGAGCACTGCGGCCGCCCCGGCCCCTGCCGGGGGCCTGTCCGTGCGCCCAGAGCCGGGCCCGGCGACTGTGGCAGCGCCTCTCAGCCCCTCACGCAGCGGCGCGGAGGACGCGGCCAGCCCCGGCCCGGCCCCGCCCGCCCG